>CM075979.1:1112645-1209831 GCA_038087875.1 Malacoraja senta
TTTTGAATTTTTTTTTATTATTGGAGATAAGTACACAATTTATTTACATCATTACAGTCTGACATTTTTAAATTGATAATATTATCAATTATTATTTATTATATTTACTTTCTGCATATCTTCCATTAATTTTCAAGTACCGTCCATATCTCCCGTTCCACTTTCCCCTGACTCTCAGTCTGAAGAAGGGTCTCGACCTGAAACGTCTCTTTTTGCCATAGAGGGAGTACAGAGAAGGTTCACCAGACTGATTCCTGGGATGGCAGGACTTTCATATGAAGAAAGATTGGATAGACTCGGCTTGTACTCGCTAGAATTTAGAAGATTGAGGGGGGGATCTTATAGAAACTTACAAAATTCTTAAGGGGTTGAACAGGCTAGATGCAGGAAGATTGTTCCCGATGTTGGGGTAGTCCAGAACAAGGGGTCACAATTTAAGGATTAGGGGGAAATCTTTTAGGACCGAGATGAGAAAAACATTTTTCACACAGAGAGTGGCGAATCTCTGGAATTCTCTGCCACAGAAGGTAGTTGAGGCCAGTTCATTGGCTATATTTAAGAGAGTTAGATGTGGCCCTTGTGGCTAAAGGGATCAGGGGGTATGGAGAGAAGGCAGGTACAGGATACCGAGTTGGATGATCAGCCATGATCATATTGAATGGCGGTGCAGGCTCGAAGGGCCGAATGGCCTACTCCTGCACCTATTTTCTATGTTTCTATGTTTCTTCAGAGATGCTGCCAAACCCGGTGGGTTACTCCACCACTTTGTGTCTGTCTTCAGAATACTGAATCAGCTCTAACCCACGATCTAACTGAATGCTTAAATGGTCTTATTGAGCTGAATGGCTTACACCTATTGTGCCAGCCTACCAACACGTGTTACAGAAGACCAGCATGTTGTCTATATGCCAGCCTACCAACGCTGTGTTAAAAGTAGAGTCATAGAATCTTACAGCGTGGGAACAGGCCCTTCGGCCCAACTTGCCCACACTGGCCAACATGTCCCATTTACACAAGTCCCACCTGCCCATATCCCTCTCAACCTGTCCTATCCATGTACCTGTCTAAATGTTCTTAAATGTTGCGACAGTACCTGGCTCAACTACCTCCTCCGGCAGCTCATCCCTCTGTGTGGAAAAGTTACCCCTCAGGTTCCTATTAAATATTTTCCTCCTCACCTTAACCCTATGTCCTCTGGTTCTCGATTCATCTACTCTGGGCAAGAGACTCGGGTCTATTCCTCTCTTGATTTTGTACACCTCTATAAGATCACCTCTATAAATCTGGAAGAATTCAGCATTTTTGACGAAGCGAGTTTTAATCTGAGAATTGTTTCTTTCTTTTGGAGCTACTGCATATTTGTCCACACCAGACAATGAAATCATTGAACAATAACTAAATAAGTAATAGAATAAGCAACGAATGCTGCGTGGGTTGGTTTCACTGTAGCCCCGTTCACATGATAACAAACTACTGCTTGACACTTGGCCTGTACATTTTTTTTTGCAGATTCAGAATCCGTCTTGGATTGGCAACAACGGCGCCTCGTCTCCAGTGCCGGCCTGCGTGGTGCCCTGTGAAACCGTCACCTCTTGCATGTCCCCGCACGCACACACACACGCAGGGGTGTCCGAATTCCTGGGTGTCTCGGCTCCAGGCAGCCACGTGGGACAAGCACACATGGGTGGCCTCTTTGGCACCGCCGGGCTGGGGGCTGCGATCAACACATTCGACATCAGTAACGAGCCAGACCGAAAGTCATCCAGCATCGCGGCCTTAAGGATGAAAGCCAAGGAGCACAGTGCAGCAATATCCTGGGCCACATGAGTGACTTCATGTCACATATCCAAACACTGAAAATAATACATTATTACATTATGCTGGACTAAAGACAAACCAGAACATGGAGATTTATATGCAGCACTTTTCCTATTATAGGTTGGTAGGATTAGAAAGGTTTACTTCTGTTTAGACATATTTATATTATACCCTTTGCTGTACGAGCTACCCTGAAAGCTATTCGAAAACAAGTCTCATTTGAAAGTGATATTCGGTGTAGTTTTAAAAAGCGAAGCTAGTTTTTTTTAAACAACGGGGTATAACAGAAGTATTAATTTAGCAATAAGAATTAACCAAATTTCAGAGGAAATAGCTTCTACTTTTTGACAAGTGTGAAACCAGACTGTGTGGAAGGGTCCCGACCCAAAACATCACCTATCCATGTTCTCCACAGATGCTGTCTGACCCTCTGAGTTACTCCAGCACTCTGTGAAACGTCACCTATCCATGTTCTCCACAGATGCTGCCTGACCCGCTGAGTTACTCCAGCGCTCTGTGTCTTTTATTTTGTTGTATACCCAGCATCTGCAGTTGCTTGTGCCTGCACAAGGAAAAGGACTGTTTTCTGAGATAGATGCAAGCCAAATTAAACATTCTCTCGCTGAGAATTGTTCTCACAAGACCTTGGTGAGTGAAGAAAAACGCAGACACACTGTAGCACCAACCAGTTGCAAAGTGAGAAAAACGTTTTGTTCTAGTCAACAAATTTGAATTCGATTCTGAAAAATCCGTACAACTTGCAAATCTACCAATATCAATTTATTACACATTTTAAAAAAAACCATAGTTTCCGTTTTCAAACTGTAATGGATTTATTTCTTGCCAAGCTGATGTAATTCCTGTTTATGATATAGGTTGCTCATTGGTTGCGACCTATTCACCCACCACTACTACGGATACGAACTTTGATAGAAGATTTCAATAAAACAAACTGGATATCAAGTTCAAATTTGTTAAATTGTTAATTCTGCAAAAAATATTTACTTGATTTTAAACATTAAAATCCTATGTGACTAGTCCCAGGCACTGACCCATATTAGAAACAGTAGTTTAAGACCGTGCAAAGTTTACACAATTTAAAAACAAAAGACATGAAAACGTCGTAAATAAACAAAAAAAAAGTTTGTGTACTGTGCTAATATACCAAAAGTGAAACGTTATAGTTTTTAATGTAATTATCTTTTGCAACAACCACGCCCATTGTTATTACTTATACTACTGAAGTAGGAGATTGAAGTCCAGAGTAATATATCTGTTTGGGTGTGTTGTGTACTTTTGACGAAATAAAGTCTTGAGACGATTACTGTTATAACTTGTTGTAAAATATTTTAACCATGTAAACTTCTTTAGCTTGAATTGCCTTGTTATAAAAAATAATAGTAGCAAAGGGTGCAATTAGATTACATTCAATAACAAGTGTTACTGCATCCAGAGTAGTATTCATCATTACTGTGAGAATTTAGCAAACTCATAATTTGCCTGTATTATATTGTTTTATGAATAAGTTATTGCACTTGGTACCACGATTTGCATATGTAGTTTCCTCGGGAACTCTAAGAGTGGGTCAGGATGGTGTGTATTGTTGTGAAAGGTATAATCAATAACCCAATAAAAAAAATGTCTTTTTCCTACTGAGAAGAAGTCTTTTCTTTGCAAAGACTGGTGATGAAATGTGCTAATGATAGCTGAGATCTTTGGTTAATTGGAGTGGACCAAAATACCAACGCTGCCCTTCTGAACTGCTGACAGACTGCAGAGAGGATTACAGAAATGGTGTTACCAACAGGTGGTCCAAGATGTCTACCAACAACCCTCAGTGCAGAGAGGACTTACAAAAACAGCCCATCTCCAAATAAAGTTAAACACAGTAACTACCCTCTATTAATATCTCTTCTATATTTTTCCACATTTTAATCAAACATTTGAAGGAATTGAGTAGGAGAGAACTGCAGATGCTGGTTTAAATCGAAGGTAGACACAAAATGCTGGAGTAACTCAGCGGGACAGGCAGCATCTCTGGAGAGAAGGAATGGGTGACATTTCGGGTCGAGACCCTTCTTCAATTCTTTGAAGGGATTGCTATCTTCAGCAATTTAATGATCAAGCACTGCTTACAATTTGGCAACACAATAACTTTACACAATAGTTAAATTGGAATTAATTTTCCGTTACTTAATGTTTTAAAGCAGTCTTTAGACTTGAGCTACAGCGCAGAAACAGGCCCTTTGGCCCACCGGGTCCGTACCAACCAGCGATCACCTTGTACATTAGCACTATCCTACACACTAGGGACAATTCACAATTTTTACTGAAGCCAATTAACCCACAAACCTGCACATCTTTAGAGTGTGGGGAAACCGGAGAAAACCCACATGGTCACAGAGAGAACGTGCAAACTCCGTACAGAGAACACCCATAGTCAGGAACCCGGGTCTCTGATGCTGTAAGGCAGCAAGTCTACTACTGGGTCGCCCTAGCTCTAACAAGTCTGCTGTAACATTTAACAGCATTGACAAATTGAAAGGCTCACCTTGATGAACCTTCCGTAGACTAGTGGCTGCAAGGTACACCATCTCCATGCATGCAGCAGGCAGGGCTGCTCTGACAGCATGGACCACACTTGCAACTTCCACCAAGTCTAAGATTGAGGTCTGAAGAAGGGTCTCAACCCGAAACATCACCCATTCTGTCTGTGATACTCCAGCATTTTGTGTCTATTTGAGGTCTGGAGAGGAGGAGGAGGAGGAGGAGGAGGACCACAGACACCTCCGACCCCTTCAAGATCTCTATGGCCCTCCCTGACATTATCTCACCAATGAATTACTCTGATGCTCCATCGTTGTCCTTTGGCCAATTGCCTGCATCTCCTGACCTCCTTGCACAATACCGCTGCCTCCTTGTAGCGGGAGCTCTCCATTGCTTCAGGTAATTAGAGATGGGCAATAAATGCTGCACACACCCCAGCAATGAGTAAAAGAAAAGACATTAGGACAGATTTATAGCCTTGTAATTATGTTAAATGCAGCCATTAGCTGCTGCACTTCTCACACACAACTAACAATGACTGAATGCAGGAGTAAATGAATTTATTTAAACGACTCACAGCTGTTTACCCAAAGGCCCAACATCAGACAGCTCTGTGCAATAGATACAGTGATTTATATTTTACGACAAGCGCTAATCACAAGTAACAAACTACAATGACAATTGACAAAATTAACACTAAAATACAAACTCAATCAAAAGGGGCCCATGTTGGAAATAAATGTAACCATTTATGACTTCACTAACTGCAGAAAAAAAATCCAAATTATATCAATGTATGATCGCTACACTGCGCGGAGATCTGATGTATAATTTTACGACTCCACATATGTGATACATGCATTCAGTTTCAAAGGAAACTCAGTTAATATACAATCTGATGTGTGTGGATAGCTAACAAATCACTTGATTACAGTCTAATTCTTCACATTGAACCAGAAACGGACGTTGGTTGAAGTTTGTTGTCTTTGTGACACATCTCAGCTGCAATAGGGGAACATTCTTCAGTCCCAAGTTTGTCATTTCTGGCAGGCCCAGTTGTACATTCCACACTGCCAACATCATCAGTATTTCCATTTGAACATGGGATTAAATTAATTCTTCGTAAATTAGATCAGATGAGAAGGGTCATTGGACCAATTTTAGCTTCCTATTAACAAAAGCCTCCGATTTCCACCCACAATCATGTTTTCCCTCCAATACCCTTTCCAAAAGCATATTGCATGTTTTTTTCCTAAATGCTGTAAAAACATTTGTTCTAGTCAACAAATTTGAATTAGATTCTGAAAAGTCCTTGCAACTTGCAAATCTACCAATATGGATTTATTGCAAATGAATACTTTAAAGAACATAATTTCCATTTACAGACAGACAGCGTTATAATGATGCTTTATTGCTCCGAGTCAGTGCTTCAATGCCTGAAGATGTGGTGCCAATCCTTAAGGCATGAGTTTCTAAAATGCTTCTTAATCACCGAGCATTTCTGGGGTAGACCATATCTTTAACCCTCGTGGCATTTAAAAAGCTTCAGGCTGTAGCTAATGTGCTGAGTGTATTTTACTGCAAAGTTTCAGTCGTCTGTTTTTAATAGGGCAGCTAGATTCCATACTAGTTCAAAATTTGGGATTTTTTTCATTAATACATAATCCTCAAACGTAAAACTAAATTTCTCTCTAACCCTGAGATGTCAAATCACAGTTGTGCCAACAAGCTTTCAAAACAAGTCTTCATGTTTAGCTTTGGACAAGGGCCAGGAGCCCATCCAAACAAGTTACGCTTCACTGCAACTTCTACAAATACTCTTTCCAGCAGAAATCATTAGGAATGCGAACTCCAGCTGATGTTCCCTTTTCCTGCCTGGCTCCATGTGATGTCCAACATGATGGGGGCTAAGAATCAGCTCATCTAACACAAAGTAGGAATTAAATCTGCAGCCACTTGTGGTACAGCAGGACAGGCAGCATCTCTGGTTAGAAGGAATGGGTGATGTTTCAGGTTGAGGATGAAGGGTCTCGACCCATTCCTTCTCTCCAGAGATGCTGCCTGTCCTGCTGAGTTACTCCAGCATTTTGTGTCTCTCTTCGGTGTAAACCAGCATCTGCAGTTCCTTCCTACACATTTCGGCCACAGATGGTACATTAGTTGGTAAACTACTGGTTCATTGGGGAGCATAACAATATATGTCCATTAACCATTATCACTGTACTTCAGTACACGTGACAATAAATTAAACTAACTAACTGAGTCCATGTCAACCATTGATCACTAGTTCTGTGCTATTCACCTTTCTCATCCACTCCCTATACACTGGGGGCAACTTACAGAAGCCAATTAGCCTACTAACCCGCACGTCTTTGGGAAGTGGGAGGAAACCAGAGCACCCGGAGGAAACCCACGCGGTCACAGGGAGAAGGTGCAAGTTCCACACAGGCAGCAGTCGAGGTCAGAACGGAACCAATGTCTCTGCCACTGAGGCAGAAGTTGTACCAGCTGTGCCACCCTTGTCATGTCTACTTACATAACTTCTTAGTCTATGTGAATTAACCACAGCATGAAATGCAAGATGTTACACAAGATTTAATTGAAAAACTGCTACGGTTATTTAATAGGCTTCAGTGGAAGAAATATTGATTGGTGTACAACATGATTGCAATGAAACATACAGCACAGAAACAAAATACATTAAAAACAGATTCTAACATTGTACATTTGGTAAGGTGAAAGGCCATTTTCGCTAACATTCTGGGATTAATTCCTGCAAATTGAATTAGTTTTGTAATCACAAAGCCTGTAAACAATGTCAGCAATCTTGTAAATATTTGCATCTCCTAGCCAACATTTCACCTATAAGTAGTGACGCCTAAAACACATGGGAGTGAAGTCATGCAAAATGGCAGCTGCGTTTGCCTGTATGCCACCCGCTCAAAAATGATTGCTGCCTTTTTAAGTACGTTGACGTATGTTTTAAGGAATCTGATTCTAAACACCCGCTGTACCATCGAAAGCATCCTGACCACCTGCATCACGGCGTGGTACAGTAGTTGCACGGTAGCTGACAGGAAGGCACTACAACGGGTGGTGAAGACCGCTCAGTACATCATCGGTGCCCCGCTCCCTGCAATGGATGCCCTCCACCGAAAACGGTGTCTGACGGGCCGGGAAGATCATCAAGGACCCCTCCCACCCTAACCATGGACTGTTTGCCCTCCTCCCATCAGGGAGGCGGTACAGAAGCCTCAGGTCTCGTACAAGCAGGATGAGGAACAGCTTCTTCAACAACACTATCACATTGCTGAACTCGGAGTCCCGCCGATAGATTTCTCCAGTCTCTCCGTCCACATTGTTTGCTCATTCTGTATTTTATTCTGTATATTGTTCTTGTTCTGTGTTTTTATTTCTATATTGCAATATTGCTACGAGCAGACGCTAGACTGCATTTCGTTGTACCCATACTTGTATCTGTGCAATGACAATTAAAGTTGAATTGAATTGAATTGAATTGAACACAAATCATTTTTCCTACTGCAAAGGACATAAATGCTTAAAGTTTAGCAAAATAGTTTCAAAGTTCCCTGGTAAAGTTTACCAGGTCTGTTACCTCCTGCATTGTTAGGTAATGTATTCCTAATAAACTGATTATGCCGTCACCTCATGCTAGTCATTGACAGTGGGATAACATTGGTATCAAGGAATAACATTCACACAGCCAGTATGAAAAATATCAAATGCATCCCTAGAATGCAAGTTCCAGTAGTATTATGCTTTTAATTCAACACTAGTGTGATTATCCTAACTTTTGACAGGAATACGTTCTGCCTTAAAGGGACATAGTAACCACTGATCAAAATAATGAAACCCATGCCTTAATAGCAGAATCAGAGTTTAGAAACTATGGCAGTTGGAATCAGTGGGATTAAATAATTAATAGCTGGATTGTGTAGTGTTAAAATGGAATCAGGCAGCTGTTGGAAAATATTTCTGTATAAATGGCTTTGCAAATCATGAACATTCTTGGTTTCTATCAATGATATCTATAACCGGCATCAATTAAAAACAATTATAACCAGACTGTTGTTCGACAAGCAGCCATTTGGAAGGAAATAGCAATTTTAACAAATGTGCAAAAAGCTACAGCAGTTGAAAACAGCTAGGTGTCTGTGTTATCTCAGGAAGATACAATTACAGCAGATTAATCCATGGAACACTTGATGAAGGGTTGGAATAAAATACAAATCATGAGTTGTTGCATCAGACTCTTGTGTGGACCACTAGCCTCCCTCAGCAGTGATCTCATGCAACTGTTGCATGGCCGACTCCAAGACCACCCAACTTACCAACATCAGTAGCTGGGGAGATGTAGAACGCAGGTTCCTAACCCTTTGCAGTTGGCTGGGAACCAGTCATATGCAACCCCTACTTATAGAATCCCAAGGTTTTGGTACAGGTATTGTTATCTATCAGTGTATCTTTACTATCTTATTATTCAATACAACTCGTGTTTAATGTTTCCCATGACTTTGGTCTTCACCTCAAGGCAATGAGTCACACAAGAATTTGACTGGGAGGTGCTAGCAGCTCTTATTCATCAACTCATATAAACACAAGGAAGATATCAGGCTTGTTTTAGTGGGGTGGAAGCATCAATCATACTCTTCAATTAAAGATGGATATTCCATCAAAGTCTCCAGCCTTCCTTGATCATCGTTGCTGGCTTTGATGTCTTGTTGTATATCTTTCATTAATTTGTTCTATGTACCTTTTTATATCGCTCGGTTCCCTCTCTATGACTCAGTCTGAAGAAGGGCTCGACCCGAAACGTAACCTATTTCTTTTCTCCAGAGATGCTGCCTGACCCAGTTACTGCCCAAGTTACTCCAGCTTTTTGTGTCTATCTTCAAGGTTTTCCGAATAGTGATTTAGGAAAGAACCCAGGTTTACTCGAGTGCCCTTCTTTGGAACACTTTGCTCTCGTACTCTCTGTTCACCCAATACCCCCTAGGAACCGGCAAGATTGGGATAACTCAGCCTCTGCGGGAAGTCACTCTTGTTGGCTCAGTACATCACCATCCCCACTGCCAGCCATTCTAGGCCTTGTCACCCTTGACAAGATTAGCTCCATATTGCACCACTGTTTGTGTATTATTAAATACAGACTGTATGGGGCTCTTCCAGATATAACGTTGAATATCATCGACCTAGAGTGATGTCATGTTACTATTCACACAACGTCATTGGCAGTATTACAATGGGAACAACTAATCATGGACATACAGGGTCTAGTGTTATGCCTGCAATAAAGTTAACAATGATATTTTCAGTGCATGGTCCTACAAAAAGCAGTTTGAAAACAGTCTACAAATCTTTGTAATGCCTAAACCAGCAATATTGTGTTGTAATAACAAAAGAAAAGCACAATTGAAATGTACTACAAGGAATCTTGAGTATTGTTCTTTGCTAGTCATTAAATTATACAATATTTAAAATGACAAAACGGAATCTTTTATGCCATGTAAAACTATAATAAATTCTATGACATCCAACATATAAAAAATACATCAAATTGTTGACCTGCATTTACATATCTTAAGTTTGTAAACAACATAATAGCAGGAAAAGAAAGACACAGAGTGCTGGAGTAACTCAGCGGGTCAGGCAGCATCTAGGAGAACATGAATAGGTCATGGATAGAAATGTTGCCTTTCCATGTTCTTCAGAGATGCTGCCAGATTCGCTGGGTTACTCCAGCACTTTTTATAAACCAGCATCTGCAGTTCCTTGTCTTTCCATGATAGCAGGAGATGACTTTGAATTCCTGATCAACTGGTGTTAAAACATACAGCAGTCAAACCTTATTGAAACATCTTGATGTGTGGCAAAGGTGCAGCTGAAGTGGCCGAAGTTTTGACCATCAGTATTTCATAAGCTGCCAATGTTGGGGAAACTCTTCAACTTCTCTGGGAAGTCATCCTTGTACAAGACAGGGTCGGCACGGTGCTCCACCACTTTCAGCGGCATGATCCCAAAGACTGACGCAAATTTATTGATGCATTCTGACCTGTAATTATATTCCCATGGTGTTAAATAAGCACATAATGATGTGTACTAAAACACTGGCAGAACAACATCTTCGCAATCAGACATTAAAAAGCTGACAGATGTATGCAATAAAATTGGGAAATTTTCGTAACTTCTTTACGTCGATGCTTTTAAATACCAAAGAGAAAAACAAAGCAATACTAAAGCTTGGATGATTCACTGACAAAGCAATACTAAAGCTTGGATGATTCACTGACAAAGCAATACTAAAGCTTGGATGATTCACTGACAAAGCAAAGGCTCACTAACTTTCAAATGAATTAATGCATTTGAGTTCCGTAATTATTTTATTAGAATATAAAAACTAGTTTTAATCGCTTTGCCCGACCCAGCCATGCATAGATTGGAAGGGACCTGCCATTATACAAAATAAATTGAGAAATTCATGTGGGTTCTCCCTCTTTTGAGATTCTGACTATTTTAGTTTAGTCTTTTTCCAATAAAGCTATTTATCTAAATAATGAACATAATTTCAAAACTTTGGACCCCATTGCAAGTAAGAATTCCCTTGTTCTGTTACATAGGGCCATTAAACACTCTTGTCCCATTGTATTCAAAGAGGAAGAAGTTTAAACAGTTCACAAATCACTGATTTAAGTAAACCTGGGCAGAGTTTTCACTGTTGAGGAAGGCAGTGAGGAGCATTTTCCGAGAGGGCTGTAAATCTGGAAGCAGTCATGCATGTTTTTCTTGGGCACTTGTGAAATGGCAGCCTCAAGCTGTTAAATACATGCAAGGAATGGAGTGCTTACCGTTCCACCATATGGGTCTGGTCCAGAGACAGTCCATCAATTGCCGTGCACTCCGGGCACTTGAACTTTTTACGTGGGGTTACCTGCATGTCACAATAATTCCAACAATATTAATGGCGTCTTTAATCCAGCTTGATGTGCAAGCACGCCTGCAGAGCAACACAAGAGCACCATCCTCTCACAACAGTTTGCTCCACTTCCATCTGGCTCACCACCGCATATTTCAATTCGCAAGAGATCAATAAAATTACTAGAATGGTTTCACATTCATTGAAAGTGTGTGATGACAACCCATTTAAAATCCACTTAATGATCGCTTTCACACTTCCAGGTGCCTTATACAAGCACCGGTTGTCTGTACAACCATAAGGTGATGAAATGTTGCTTCCCCTTCTTTGATATAGCCTTATTAACCTACGCCTGTTTTCTCATTAAGTTGACTGACAGGTTCTACGAATATTTAGAGATTCTGAAGGTGACAAAGTTTAAAGTGCCCATGTGGATTTATTATCTCCACAAAGCCCTTTCCATCAACTTCACAAAGCATGTGCCTTCTCAAGGCTGTTACTAACAAACAATATTAATGTCTATAAAAATTGAGCTTTGAAAGCTTATAATGATAGGAAACATAAAACACAAGGCATAAGAAGCAAAAGTGACACAGGGATTTTATCCTCCCCGTAGCAAGTGGAATGTACTGTCAGAGGAAGCGTGGAGACGGATTCAACGGTAACATTCCAAAGGGAAGCGGAAAACCATCTGAAAGGGAAGAATTTGCAGAGCTCTGGGGGATGTGTGCAACATTGATCTTCTACAGAGAACAACATGAATTGGATGGGCCAAGTGGCCTCCTTTAATGCCGAAACAATTCTGCAATTTAAATGTACATTCTGGGTTTCTCAATTCATATTGCTTTTGATTTAAATTTAGTTTAGACTTAACACAGTTTTAACAGAGACAAAGCTAACATCTTTGCACGATTTCTCTTCACACACACATTTCTGGCAGTTCAGAAACTTACCTTAATAGGAGCCTTTCCAGTCATGTTAGCAACCAGGAAGTTCATGGCAATATCCTCACAATTCATGTGTTCATCCACCCAATTTTTAATATCTCCTGGCATCTTGTATGTGTACAAGTAATTAAAGTACTAAGACAAAGAAGATCACATATATCATCAGAGACTAATAATTGAAACTGTCTAATTCATTTGGAACTAATAAGGCAATCATTTCTATTTTTTTAATTCCCAAGCATTTCAAGTTTCAACACAAGCTCATTATATGCCTACAACCTCTTCTACTCATTGGATATGAATGTAGGTGGCATGGTTAATAGGTTTGCAGATCACACTAAACTTGGCGGTACTGTGGATAGCAAGATTATCTAAGATAACAAAGTTATCTTGATCAACTGGGCTCCTGGGCTGAGGAATGGTAAGTGGAGTTTAATTAAGGTAAATGCAAGCTGTTGCGTTTTGATAAGACAAACCAGGACAGAACGTACACAGTAAATGAAAGGGCCCTGGAGGGTGATGTAGAACAGATCTAGGAATGTAGATGAATAGTTCCTTGAAAGAGGCCATACAGGTAGACAAGATGGTGAAGGTGGCACTTAGCATGCTTATCCTCATCGGCCAGGGTAGTTTCCCTTATCCCTAACCAGTCTGAAGTAGGGTTTCGGCCCGAAATGTTGCCTATTTCCTTCGCTCCATAGATGCTGCCGCACCCGCTGAGTTTCTCCAGCACTTTTGTCTACCGCTGAGTTACTCCAGCTTTTTGTGTCTATCTTCGGTTTCAACCAGCATCTGCAGTTCCTTCTTACACATATTGAGTGCAGGAGTTGGGATGTCATGTTACAGCTGTACAAGATGTTGGCATGGTCACATCTGGAGTACTCTGGTCAGCCTGACATATAGGAAGGACATCATTAAACTGGAAAGGGTGTAAAAGATGATTTAGGAGAATGGTACAGGAACTTGAGAGTTTAAGTTGGAAGGAGAGGTTGCTTAGACAAGGACTTCATTCCTGGAGTGTAGGAGCCTGAGGGAGAATCTTACAGAGGAATGTAACATCATGAGAGGATAGAATAGCCACAGTCTTTTCCCACAGGGCGAGGGTGTCTAAAGTAGAAGGCATAGGTTTAAGGTTTAATGAGAAAGGAAAGATTCAAAATGGACCCGAAGGCCAATGTTTTCACCGGAAATTGGTGCGGATACAGAACGAGATGTCAAAAGAAGTGGTGGAAGTGGGTATACTTATGGTCTGGGGGGATATGGGTCTGGGGGGATATGGGTCAGGCACAGGCAAGTGGGACTAGCTCAGGAAACTTGGTCAGCATGGATAAGTTGGGCTGAACGGCCTGTTTCTGTGCTCTGTAGCTCTCATCCTAAAGTGCGTTTAATTCCCTGATTTTGGCCTCAGTATCTCTCCACCTTTAGCTGACAAAGCCTTAAGTTCTGGACCTGCCTTCCTGGTTCTCCACTCCCATCTGCTCAAGATATTCCCTAAAACCGCTCTCTTTGATCAATCCCGCTGTATATTTTCCAAGATTCTTACACGGCTCAATGTAAAGTTTTGTTCCATTAAACTCCGATGAAGTACACAGTGGGATATTTTATTACATTGAATGCTTTACATAAAAAAGATTCTTATACAATTGAAAAAGTGACTCATTAATGTCTGAAATTCTTGTTAGTTTTAGATATAGTTTTGACCATATGAAGTGCCCAAGCACTTGCTCCCCTGTAACTTCTTGAAGGTATGCCTGTATGATTGTTCACATTTGCGCTGATTGATTTGAATTAGTTAAGGGCCTGTCCCACTTGGTGAATTTTTCGGCGATTGCCGGCATCATTGACTGACATGTCAGGTCACCGGAAAAGTCACGGCATGATGACGTATCCGCGGTGTTTCCTCAAGTGTCGCAACATTTTTTTTGTCGACGCTGGATTTTGAAATGTTCAAAATCATTTGGTGACCCTGATACATCAGTCGCCGAAAAAAATCGCCGTGACAGGCCCTTTAGGATTTAAAATAACATCACTTAAAATGAATGCAAAGTTTATACTACTGTGTATGACTTCTAATAAAAATATATTTTTTTAAAATGAAAAAAAATGAATGCAAATGAAATGCAAAGGAAATTAATAAGAGTAACACAAAAGAAAACAAAGTGCTATAAGAATATGGACAAAAATAGAGAGAGATAATATTGCAAGACGTAACAAGAGATTGTGGGCAGGTAAAAGGAAGATCCCTTAAACAATGAAAGCATCCAGTTTAGGAACAATTTCTACATGTAAAAATCAGCTGAGTGATCTTAGGCAAAGTATGCATGCATCAAAAGAGGCCAACTATTGACACATAGATTCTTAAATTACATGAACCTTTGCATGAATTTAGTTTCTGTGCTAAATGGGAATTTTAAAACAGAGTAAAAGTGGAGGCCTGGAGACTAAACTTTAAATGTGGCAGTTCCAATGAGGAAAACATTGAAAGGGAACCTACGAGATCCTTTACTTAATTAATAGCATATAAAAGCAAGGAAAGGAGGCCAAATCTTTGTATAACCAATTTGGAGCTCAGTTTAAATAAAGTGTTCCATTTTGAACCTGTAGTTTCGGATTGATGTTGACAACTTTAACAAGAGAGGAAAAAAATGATTAGAAATGCATCAGGGATGGAAACTTCTATTAGAACCATAGTCATACAGCATCAGAGATGTTTGAACAAACTGGCTCTTGCATTCCTTCAAAGTTAATTCAGATGATTCATTGAATTTCAGATCTTTTCCTTTCGGTTGGATAAAATTAAATTCAAATAATGTCTATTTTCTCATATCATTATCATCAAACTTCTATATTAAGGAAGTCGAAACAAGGAATTGCAGATGCAGATACACAAAAGGACACAAAGTGCTGGAATAACTCAGCAGGTCAGGAAGCATCTCAGGAAAACATAGGTAGGTGATGTTTTGTGTTGAGACCCTTTGTCAGACAGATAATATTCTGATATTAAGGAATGTATTGTATGATGTATTTAAAAACTTCCAGATAACAATTGTCAATATGAGTTGTGTTTGAGTAGAGTTTAGTTTATTGTCTCATGTAACGAGGTAGAGTGAAACGCTTCAGTTCCATGTTAACCCGTCAGTGGAAAGACAGTACATGATTACAATCGAGCCACCCACAGTGTACAGTGTACACATGATCAAGCGAATAACCTTCAGTACAAGATCAAGTCGTCCAATCCAAGATAGTCCAAGGGTCTCTAATGAGGTAGATAGTAGCTCAGGATTTTGTGAGTTCAAAACCAGTATGGCTTTAATATCTACATACCTTGTGATAGAAGGCAGCTCCAGTTAACACCATGGATACCTCGTTTGTCCATTCCGACTCATATTTCCATTTGTTTGTCTCGTGATCCCACAAATGAAGTCGACCAGGATAGCCCACCAGCCTGTCAGGAAACTCACGCCACACCTACACGAGGTCAGAAATTCCAAACATCGTTAGTAGCTTGAGATAAGATGACAGGATCTATAGATTTAGTTATCAGCCTCAATTATCCACTGTGAATGATCAATAACCAATCTGAAATGATCAGTATGCACACTGTAGACAAAAATGCTGGAGAAACTCAGCGGGTGAGGCAGCATCTATGGAGGCTCTACATCGGTGAGACCAAGCGTAGGCTTGGTGATCGCTTTGCCCAACACCTCCGCTCGAGCCAAGCCTACACTTGGTCTCACCGATGTAGAGCATCCATAGATGCTGCCTCACCCACTGAGTTTCTCCAGCATTTTTGTCTACCTTCGATTTTCCAGCATCTGCAGTTCCTTCTTAAACAGTATGCACACAGTGATTAGATTTGTTCCACGTCAATGTTGCATTTTGTTATGAGAATTAACAAAAATGAACTTGATTGAATATCTACACAAAAAATGTTGGAATTGTTTCGCAGGTCAGGCAGCATCTTTGAAAGAGAAATAGAACTAATGCTTCAGGTCGAAGATCCTTTGGTGGAATAGGGAAAGGGAGAAAGCTACTTAGCCCATAGCCAACAATGGACCATTGTGGGCTCCACCTTTCCTTGATCATCGTTGCTTTTGGCATATCTTTCATTCATTTATTCTATGTGCCGTCTATATTTCCCCTGACTCTCAGTCTGAAGAAGGGTCTCGACACAAAACATCACCTATTCCTTTTCTTCAGAGACCCACTGAGTTACTCCAGGTTTTTGCGTCTACCTTCGGTATAACCCAGTATCTGCAGTTCCTTCCAACACATGTGCGGAAGGACAATGGGTGAAACGTAGAGAAGCCCACCAGAGGGTGAAAAGATGCAGATATTATGGATGGTTCTGTTCCTTTGTCCATGCAGTGTTTTTGAATGAATGAATTCAGTCGTTTAATCGATAATGTTTTATTATTAATGTTTAATGTTTTCTGTGTTATTCTTAATTGTCATTGTATGTCATGTTGTCTCTTGCGAGCAGAGCACCAAGGCAAATTCCTTGTATGTGAACATACTTGGCAAAATATTATTAATTAATTAATTCATTCATTTATGCAGTGTTTTCGACAATTTCTGTTATCTTTCAGATTTTCAGTATCAGCAATTTTAAGCTATTGAACATCAATATTTGCAATCTAACCCTCTTAATGCCAGCAGACATCACGAAATAAACTAGAATTGTTTTGGAGAGTGATACCTACATTTCTCTCCCTACTAACTAGTTGTACTTCAGTAACCACTTCTTTTTCTGGTTTAAAGCATTGACTAGAGTTAAGGGACAGTTGCACAAGACCTGATCAAGCCAACTTTATATCAACCAGAAACAAACTTGGGGGCTCGTCCTGACCTGCAGAAGTACGATACGAGCAGCCTCACAGCAGCCCCCCCCCCCCCATGCCGGGTTCCCATTGTCTTCCCCTCCCCCTCACGCTCATTGACCGTGGGGGTCCCGTGGCGTCTCGCAGCCGTCGAGACTTCCTCTGCCGCCGAGGCTCCCATTGCCGCCACCCTTGAGGATCCTTCGGCCCAGACAGGCCTCGCCACCCAGCTTCATCGCAGTCCCCTGGGAAGCCTGTGGGGCGAGTCGGGCCTACCGGGGCCAATCGGTGGTCGTTCTGGTCGGCGGCGGCGCGGATGTTCGGCGGGTGGATGGGAGGGGGCAAGTAATCACAAAGTGGGAGTTCAGTGGTGCAGGCTGGTGTTAGTTGTCAACAGCGGTTACTGCTCCACAATACAGCTTTATCACCGTCACAACAGCCAACATTTGTCACTATCCTGCTTGTGTAATGAGCAGACCACAAAACTATTTTTTTTCAAAATAGTAAAGATAAATCTTGAAGCAGTGCATGGGATCTTTCACATTGATCCAGGAAGCACCTTCTGTTAGGTAGAACCAAGGACCAAAGAGTACAGGATGAGATGTGCGTGGAGTCTGGTGAAGTGGCTGGAGATGTTCTGGGGAAAGCACAGGAAGCACACGACCTGCCCATTATAACTCTGCTCATCCTCCATCCAGAAACTCACAAGTCCAAGTGCAGCAATGATCCAATGGCATTTCTAATTCAATGTGTTATATTCACTGCTCGTGATGTGGTCTCGTCTACGTGGGGAGAAACCAAGTGCAGATTGGGTGTAAAGCTCCTCTGTTCAGTCCACAAGGATGACTGTGAGCTTCCACTTGCCCATTGATAGATCCTGCAACAAGTGCTTTGAGCTCACGTACGATCCTCAAATCACGAACAAAAAACACATGAACTGGTTATAATCATATTGATGATGTGTGTTATGCACTGAATTTAGTTTTTAGTTTAGAGATACAGCGAGGAAATAGGCCCTTCGGCCCACCGAGTCCGCACCGACCAGTGATCCCTGCTCATTAACACTATCTACACACTAAGGACAATTCACATTTATACCAAGCCAATTAACCTACAAACCTGTATGTCTTTAGAGTGTGGGTGGAAATCGAAGATCTCAGAGAAAACCCACGCAGGCCACGGGGAGAACGTACAAACTCTACCTGGGACTCTGGCGCTATAAGGCAGCAACACAACTGCTGCGCCACCCTAATGAAATAGTTAATTAACGAGGCTGCTCCTTCTGTAATAGGCACACTCGCATTTGAAGCAAAATACATCTGGAACAAGGGGCAAAGCCACAGTAACACTGGTGCAATGAAAACTGCCAACTCAATATGAAACTAAGAGAGGTACCCAACATAGACTGAAAATGCAAGTTATTAGCTTGCACAGGGCTTCAATATCAAAGCAGAGTACATATACCATGCACATCTGCATACAATTAGACTTGTACAGCAACACTTTATTTGCAAAATGTTAAGTGACGTGAAGTCTGAGCAAAGATTACAGCATTATCATTAACATGCCTTTAAAAAAAAAAAGAAACAAAAATCAAACATAAGAATCAAACCAAAGGACTGTTTAATGGACTCTTAATGACTTCAAAGACTACTGTGCAGATTAAAGGATCAGTTTATGATTATAAACATAGGCTATACCCTGACAGACCGGATCATAATTACCGTCACCGGGCCTTCAATGGGAATCTACAATTAACTGGCTTTTGTCAATGTCTTTTCACATGCAGTTTTCTACTAATTTTCAATTCATATACAGAAGTATGAACTTTTATTGGCGTACTAATTTGAAACATGACCAACATGAAAAAGGGTTCCTGAAAAAAATAGCATGCCCATGGAAAACCACAAATAAACTATATTTCAACAGCACCTAACATGCTCAATGAGCAGGTCCTGGATGTAAAGGGGAAACAAGAGTGGTTTTAATATTGGTCATTCTCAATGCAGAGTTGGCAATAGAAGTTTAGCTCAACTGAAATTTCAATGTGTGATGAACTGTGATTTAAAAACAAAATTAACTAATAACTGTGAAAATTGGCAAATCATTCTATCATTAGTTCACGACTGTCCTTCATGGAAGGCATATGGACCCTCTTTGATCCAAGATGCACAGTGCCCTCCATAATGTTTGGGACAAAGACCCATCATTTATTTATTTGCCTCCATACTCTACAATTTGAGATTTGTAATAGAAAAAAAAAATCACGTGGTTAAAGTGCGCATTGTCAGATTTTAATAAAGGCCAGTTTTATACATTTTGGTTTCACCACGTAGAAATTACAGCTGTGTTTATACATAGTCCCCCCATTTCAGGGCACATAGTGTTTGGGACACAGCAATGTCATGTAAATGAAAGTAGTCATGTTTAGTATTTTGTTGCATATCCTTTGCCAGCAATGACCGCTTGAAGTATGCGATTCATGGACATCACCAGTTGCTGGGTGTCTTCTCTGGTGATGCTCTGCCAGGCCTGTATTGCAGCCATGTTTAGCTTATGCTTGTTTTGGGGGCTAGTCCCCTTCAGTTTTCTCTTCAGAATATAAAAGGCATGCTCAATTGGGTTCAGATCGGGTGATTGATGGCCACTCAAGAACTGACCATTTTTTAGCTTTGAAAAAGTCCTTTGTTGCTTTAGCAGTATGTTTGGGATCATTGTCTTGCTGTAGAATGAACTGCCGGCCAATGAGTTGAGGCATTTGTTTGAACTTGAACAGATATGATCTGTCTATACACTTCAGAATTCATTATACTACTACCATCAGTATCATCAATGAAGATAAGTGAGCCAGTACCTTCAGCAGCCATACATGCCCAAGCCATAACACCCCCACCACTGCGTTTCACAGATGAGGTGGTTATGCTTTGGATCTTGGACAGTTCCTTCTCTCCTCCATACTTGCTCTTGCCATCACTCTGATATGTTAATCTTCGTCTCATCTGTCCACAATTTTTTTTCCAGAACGGTGTTAGCTCTTTTAAGTACTTCTTGGCAAACTGTAACCTGGCCATCCTATTTTTGCAGCTAACCAGTGGTTTGCATCTAGCAGTGTAGCCTCTGTATTTCTGTTCATGAAGTCTTCTGCGGACAGTGGTCATTGACAAATCCACACCTGACTCCTGAAGAGATTCTGATCTGTCAGACAGGTGTTTGGGGATTTTTCTTTATAGAGAGAATTCTTCTGTCATCATCTGTGGAGGTCTTCCTTGGCTTGCCAGTCCCTTTGCGATTAGTAAGCTCACCAGTGCTCTCTTTCTTCTTAATGAGGTTCCAAACAGTTGATTTTGGTAAGCCTAAGGTTTGGCTGATGTCTCTAACAGTTTTATTCTTGTTTCTCAGTCTCGTAATGGCTTCTTTGACTTTCATTGGCCCAACTTTGGTCCTCATGTTGATAAACAGCAATAAAAGTTTCCAAAGGTCATGGAAAGACTGGAGGAAAGACTAGGTGCTGAGAGCTCCCTTATACCTGCATTAAGGAGGCATTTAAACACACCTGAGCAATTACAAACACCTAAGAAGCCTTGTGAGCCAAACACTATAGTGCCCTGAAATGGGGGGATTATGTATAAAAACACAGCTGTAATTTCTACATTGTGAAACCAAAATGTATAAAAATGGCCTTTAATAAAATCTGACAATGTGCACTTTAACCACATGTGTTTTTTTCTATTACAAATCTCAAATTGTGGAGTGCAGCGGCAAATAAATAAATGATGGTCTTTGTCCCAAACATTATGGAGGGCACTGTATGTAGCTCCAGACCGATATGCTGAGCTATAATCTTAAAGCAACCTGAAGAAACTAAAAGATCCACACAATTGAAAGAAAAAGCAACTGGTGAAAGACATGGCGGCACAGCGGCACAGTGACACAGCGGTAGAGTTGCTGCCTTACATCTGTATGGAGTTTTTATGTTCTCAACGCAACCCGGGTGGGTTTTCTCCTAGATCTTTGGTTTCCTCCCACACTCAAGGTTTGTAGGATGATTGGTTTAGTATAAACGTAAATTGTCCCTAGTGTGTAGGATAGTGTTAATGTGCAGGGATCGCTGGTCGGTGCGCACTCGGTGGGCCGAAGGGCCTGTTTCCACGCTGTATCTCTAAACTAAAAAAACGAGCAAAGCAAGAAGCTGACCCATCACTCTCTTCTGTCTGAAGAAGGGTCTCGACCCAAAACGTCACCCATTCCTTCTCTCCAGAGATGCTGCCTGTCCCACTGAGTTACTCCATCTTTTTGTGTCTACCTTCGATTTAAACCAGCATCTGCAGTTCCTTCCTACACATCACACGCTTCATTTGGAAACACACAGAGGGTGGTGGGTGTACGGAACAAGCTGCCAGTAGTTGAGGCTGGGACTATCCCAACGTTTAAGAAACAACTAGACAGGTACATGGATATGACGGGTTTGGAGGGATATGGACCAAGCGCAGGCAAGTGGGACTAGTGTAGCTGGGACATTGTTGGGTGGAACGGCCTGTTTCCACATTGTATCACTCTGTGACTCTGTCACAAGTGACCACAGTTGTTCAAAGAACTCAATATGCATCGAATTCTCCAACTTTAGGGAGCCTCTAAACAATCCCACCTTCCCCTTCTCACCCACAATCCCCACCCCGCCACTGAGCCCCGGCTGTCCTTGCACCTACCCCCCCCCCTCCCGCCCTGTCACTGCTGAGCCCCGGCTGATCTTGCACCCTCCCCTCCCCTCCCCCCCCCCCCACCACTGAGCCCCGGCTGATCTTGCACTCACCCCTCCCCTCCCCTCCATTCCTTCCCCAAGCTACTCAATTTGCACCACGTCAATCCTGTAGCTTCACAAATCTGTAATCCCTTTCTCTCTTACCTTGTGTGTCTTCACCTCTGGCTTTTGTCCGACTGGCTGCCTATCAGCCCTATGACATGCTATGCTTTGTCCTGCCCCATCACATTTCTAGCTCCCCCCCAGTCAGTCTGAAGAAGGTACCTCACCCAAAACGTCACCTATTCTTGAGACAAAGAGAATGCAAGTATATGCATCGTATTAAGATGAACCAATGACACTTCCACACTGCTCTTTAATTAGGCAGCCCAATTCCCGTTTGCTCTGTGAATTTCATAATCGGAAACAGGACGGGAATGTTTTAATGTGTGAGCTGATGCTCTTGGGTTTTGTAAACAAATGCAGTGTGTGTTTTAAGTAATGATCCATCCCCTGTACCCAAAGCCCTGAAGTCCATAAATCTAAAAAGGGAATGACAGCCAAACATACAAGCTGAAGCTTTACCAGTGAAACTATCTTCATGTCTAAACGTGGCACCCATTAATGAGCAGGTCGAGTCAGCATCATTTTATTTCTTTGAGAAACCAACATTTCTTTTTTACATTTTAACTCTAAAAACTCTGCGACATACAATCCAAGTAAAAAATAACCTCCCCTCCCCCAAGACTTCAATAAACTTTAAAGCCCTGGGATTTTCTGATAACATCTTTCAGTTTGCTTTTTTTTTGCTGACAAAACTCAGGCCAGAAGTTCAGTCACATCAGAATACATTTGGGTATTGCACAATCAATTCAGAGCTACAGCAATCAACAGTCAACACGAGGTTTGTCAATGAGAACGGACATTTCAAGACAGAGTTAGATTTAACTCTTAGGGCTAACAGAATCAAGGGATATAGGGAAAAGGCAGGAAGGGGGTACTGTTTTTGGATGATCAGCCATGATCTTATTAAATGGCGGTGCTGGCTCGAAGGGCCAAATGGCCTACTCCTGCACCCATTTTCTGTGCTTCTATGTTTCTCCGAGTGGCAGAGCCTGTTTCTGTGTAATAGTTCTGTGCAAAAAGCTATTCACTGTACCTCAATACACGTGACAATAAACCAAACTAAAACTAAACTAGTACATAGACCTTCATTCACCAGTCAATTAAATGTATTTCATCAGATGCAGTTAGAAGATAGAACAGTACAGCACTAGAATAGGCTCTTTGGCCCACAATGTCTGTGTCGAACATGAAGACAAGACCTGCGCAAGTACGATTTTTTTTTTTTTTTAAACAAATAAAGTTGATAATTAAGTTACAGTTGAGCAAAATATTTTACTTGTCCATTCCACATTCAAGAGACGATACAAAGTGCTGGAGTAACTCAGCGGGTCAGGCAGCATCTATGGATAGGTGACATTTCGGGTCAAGATCCTTCTTTAGACTTCAGGAGGGTCTCGACCCAAAATGTCACCTATCAATGTTCTCCAGAGATGCTGCTGGACCCGCCATGTTACTCCAGCACTTTGTGTTATTTTTTTAAACCAACATCTGCAGTTCCTTATTTCCACATTCAGGAGACTTTCTAACTGAATGGTGTTTTAAAAAGGCGATGAGCTTTATTTTAATGTATAACAATACCGATCACCACTGAGTTGGACAGGAAGACATTTTTTTAATATGTTCCCACATGATATCATTTAAGTAGGAATGCAAGAAATGTTTGACTTTGTACTTTCATAAAATATTGAAAGATCAGTTTACAGTTTGGCAGCCACTGCTGTACAGCATAATATCATAAGTAATAGGAGCAGAATTAGGCCATTCGGCCCATCAAGACTACTCTGCCATTCAATCATTGCTGATCTATCTCTCCCTCCAAACCCCAATCTCCTGCCTTCTCCCCATAACCTCTGACACCCACATTAATCAGCACACCTTATCGTAAATAGTCATAAGTTAGTTTTAAATGTCATTCTTACAGTTAAGATTGAAAATACCAAATTGGTTTGCTGAGATTTCAGAACTATGGTTTGTAACAGACTGATGGCGATTTTAATTGTGTTTAAGATGGGGCGACGGTTGCCAATGACACTCAATAGCAACTGGGTGATCACAATACATCTTTGCCTGATTAAATCAAGTATGCACATCTGCATAGATCTTTTTTAACCAAACGTTTTGCTGTATTTTTGTGGTTAAAAAAAAGTTATAGTTCCTTCTTCACTCGAGAGCTCGTAAAATAGATTCAACATGAGTACCAGGAGAAATGCTATTGTGAAACACACAAAAATCATTCATGTCCTTAACATGAAACAGCGGTTCCACAATGTAGTAAGTTTGAAAACAGACAGACCTTTGACAGCATAATCACACAGCATAATCAGATTTCCTAAAATTAGTTCAGTGAGAGATTGCTAAATCAAATTCTTCTGAAGCTATTCAAATCAAAGTGCTATATTTCTAGCATGTCACTTTCAAGTACGCTGCCGTAAAATAATTAAGAGGAAAAGATTAAAAAGAATAACAGATTGATTGGATGCCGATTATAAGGAAACCCTTTATATGCAACATATTATAATATCAGCTGGAAATACCCTATAAAACGGTAGAGTAAACAGACAATGAATTTATGAACATACGGGACTATTGAGCAGTTTTTGATTTTGTGGTACCTGTTGAATTGAAAGACACGGCAGGGGAATGGGTCCTTCGGCCCACCAAGTCCATGCCAACCTAGTTCCATCCTACTTTTGCACCCATTACCTACACTTCACGCCCAACTTTACAGAGGCAAATAAACCGACAAACCCACACGTCTTTGGGATGTGGGAGGAAACCGGAGCGCTCGGAGGAAACCCACTTGGTCACAGGGAGAACGTACAAACTCCACACAGACAGCAACCAAAGTCAGGATTGAACCTGGGTCTCTGGCATTGAGAGGCAACAGCTTTACCAGCTGTGCTATTATACCGCCCATAGAGAGAGAATTCCTGATGTGAATTAAGGATGAGATAAAGAATAGACATTGTGTTCTGTGTGAGAATTAAAGATCAATGTAACAGATCATTTTACACAATTTCAATGGAATCAAGAATGCAGTTGATGGTTTACAAAACAAAAAGTGCTGGAGTAACTCAGCGGGTCAGGCAGCATCTCTGGAGACCATGGATAGGTGACGTTTCACACAGTGCTGGAGTAACTCAGCGGGTCAGACAGCATCTCTGGAGAACATGGATAGGTGACGTTTCACAGAGTGCTGGAGTAACTCAGCGGGTCAGACAGCATCTCTGGAGAACATGAAAGATGATGTTTTGGGTCAGACCCGTTTTCGGACAGAGATTTATAAATTTTAACAAAAGCCCTTAACTTTTCAACTCTTAAATGTTTATCCAAAAAAAATTCACCATTCTCCTTAATTACAATGCCATGATCATCACCTTCCTTTGTGAAGGCACTGAAAACATTCGCCACAATTTCTGCTTTGGTCGGCATTGATCATTGTTATATCCTCTTGCTCTTCATGAACTCACACAAAGCAATTTTACATCTCCTTTGATGTTATTTGCCTGTATTTTGTTCACAACCTGTGTTTGCTTTCCTATTTTTTCTGTCTAATTTCACCCAATACTTGTTCTTGAACACACTATATTGTGTTTTGAATTTATTGAACTTTTTTTTAGCTTATTGAGTACTGTTTACACAAACATGTTGTACTGCTGCTGCAAGAATGTAATTGTTGGGTTTTGTGACATACGACAATAAAACACTCCTGCCTCTTGGCTTTCCAATGCATTCAGTTCTCAGTGCCTGCCATTAGCTTCCCGTTTTTTGCTCCCTTGTTATCCAGGGTCTTTGTGGGACATCTTCACCCTCAGGTGGTGAATCTGAGGAATTCATTGCCACAGAATGCTGTGGAGGCCAAGTCAGTAGATATATTTAAGGCAGAGATATACAGATTATTGATTAGTGCGGGTGTCAGACGTTATGGGGAGAAGGCAGGAGAATGGGGTTAGGAGGGAGAGATAGATCAGCCATGATTGAATGGTGGAGTAGACTTGATGGGATGAATGGCCTAATTCTACTCCTATCTATGATCATGATCTCAGCTCCAGGCACTTGTCTCCGAGAGTCTCCCTCTGCTGTAACACCATTAGCCACGGGTTTCTCATGGGTGTAATGAGCACTTTTGCTCTGTGTAAAACCATGAGTTACATTTCACGAGAACAGTACGGGGAGTGAAACAGTGACAGGTCAGTCAACATTTTACCGATTGGCTAAACAGCCTGTTCTTTTGTTATTTTTCCAGAGCACTGAATGAACATTTGAATGCTAATAAGGCTGAGTTCCTTGTCAGAGCTTTCTGTGCATGAATGACAGCGGTGGGTTGTAGTTTGAATACACACAAGGAGGTACAGCCAACCATCAAAATATGTAAACGTATGATTTAAAAAAAAAAAATCTAATTTAACTGATTTATTCTGCCAAAATTGTCTTAACAGTTTTTAAGTGGCTCCAGGTGAATGCACAGCTGTAGTTGAACTAGAATCAAGATTATCAGCACATATGCTTCTGATTCAGGAAAGCAAGCTTGGGGGTAGAACACTTCCCAGCAGTTGTAATTGACATTGCTATAATCAGGAATATAAATAATATGCCAATGTCCAAGACAACGGCGTGTTCCCCCATTAGTGTTTCAGTGTATTTCATTCATGCAGTGACGTACAATTTTATTCACATCATATCCTGGTGACACAATAAGTACTCAGCTACCCACACTCAGACCAAACATCCACCATTTCAATTCAGAAAAAAAAACTAACTCACTAATAGGTTTTACACACCTCCAATTATATAGAATTAACTTTTTCAAACAGAAAAATAGGCACTTGAGCAAATGTATATTTACCGTTATTTATCCCTAATAAGTAATTGTTGGGAAAATAAAGAGAGAGTGCAGGAGTAACTCAGCGGGTCAGGCAGCATCTCTGGAGAACATGGATAGGTGACATTTCACAGAGTGCTGGAGTAACTCAGCGGGTCAGGCAGCATCTCTGGAGAACATGGATAGGTGACGTTTCACAGAGTGCTGGAGTAACTCAGCGGGTCAGGCAGCATCTCTCGAGACGTTTTGGGTTTGAAGAAGTGCCGGCCTGAATCGTCACCTATTTGTGTTCTCGTAAGGTCATAAGTGATAGGAGCAGAATTAGGCCATTTGGCCCACAAAGTCTACTCCGCCATTCAATCATGGCTGATCTATCTCCCCCTCCTAATCCCATTCTCCTGCCTTCTCCCCATAACCCCCGGCACCCATACTAATTAAGAATCTATCCATCTCATCCATTGATGGCCTCCACAGATTCACCACCCTCTGACAAAATGAATTTCTGCTCATCTCCTTCCTAAAGGAAGGTCCTTTAATTCTGTGGCTATGACCTCTGGTCCTAGACTCCCATTTGTGGAACAATCCTCTCTACATCCACTCTATCCTTAGAATAAAAAAACCTTTCACTATTCGGTAAGTTTCTATGAGGTCCGTTCTCACCCTTCTAAATTTCAGCGAGTAGAGGCCCAGTGCCATCAAACACTCATCATAGAAACATAGAATCATAGAAAATAGGTGCAGGAGTAGGCCATTCGGCCCTTCGAGCCTGCACCGCCATTCAATATGATCATGGCTGATCATCCAACTCAGTATCCTGCACCTGCCTTCTCTCCATACCCCCTGATCCCTTTAGCCACAAGGGCCACATCTAACTCCCTCTTAAATATAGCCAATGAACTGGCCTCAACTACCTTCTGTGGCAGAGAGTTCCAGAGATTCACCACTCTCTGTGTGAAAAATGTTTTTCTCATCTCGGTCCTAAAGGATTTCGCCTTGATTCTTAAACTGTGCCCCCTTGTCCTGGACTTCCCCAACATCGGGAACAATCTTCCTGCATCTAGCCTGTCCAACCCCTTAAGAATTTTGTAAGTTTCTATAAGATCCCTCCTCAATCTTCTAAATTCTAGCGAGTACAAGCCGAGTCTATCCAGTCTTTCTTCATGTGAAAGTCCTGACATCCGAGGAATCAATCTGGTGAATCTTCTCTGTACTCCCTCTATGGCAAGAATGTCTTTCCTCAGATTAGGAGACCAAAACTGTACGCAATACTCCAGGTGTGGTCTCACCAAGACCCTGTACAACTGCAGTGGAACCTCCCTGCTCTTATACTCAAATCCTTTTGCTATGAATGCTAACATACCATTTGCTTTCTTCACTGCCTGCTGCACCTGCATGCCTACTTTCAATGACTGGTGTACCATGACACCCAGGTCTCGTTGCATCTCCCCTTTTCCTAATCGGCCACCATTTAGATAATAGTCTACTTTCCTGTTTTTGCCACCAAAGTGGATAACGTCACATTTAATCACATTATAGTGCATCTGCCATGCATTTGCCCACTCACCCAGCCTATCCAAGTCACCTTGCAGCCTCCTAGCATCCTCCTCACAGCTAACACTGCCTCCCAGCTTCGTGTCATCAGCAAACTTGGAGATGTTGCATTCAATTCCCTCGTCCAAATCATTAATATATATTGTAAATAGCTGGGGTCCCAGCACTGAGCCTTGCAGTACCCCACTAGTCACTGCCTGCCATTCTGAAAAGGACCCGTTTACTCCTACTCTTTGCTTCCTGTTTGCCAGCCAGTTCTCTATCCACATTAATACTGAACCCCAATACCGTGTGCTTTAAGTTTGTATACTAATCTCTTATGTGGGACCTTGTCGAAAGCCTTCTGTAAGTCCAGATATAACACATCCACTGGTTCTCCCTTATCCACTCTACTAGTTACATCCTCGAAAAATTCTATAAGATTCGTCAGACATGATTTACCTTTCGTAAATCCATGCTGACTTTGTCCAATGATTTCACCACTTTCCAAATGTGCTGCTATCCCATCTTTAATAACTGACTCTAGCAGTTTCCCCATTACCGATGTTAGACTAACTGGTCTGTAATTCCCCATTTTCTCTCTCCCTCCCTTTTTAAAAAGGGGGGTTACATTAGCTACCCTCCAATCCTCAGGAACTACTCCAGAATCTAAGGAGTTTTGAAAAATTATCACTAATGCATCCACTATTTCTGGGGCTACTTCCTTAAGTACTCTGGGATGCAGCCTATCTGGCCCTGGGGATTTATCGGCCTTTAATCCATTCAATTTACCTAACACCACTTCCCGGCTAACCTGGATTTCACTCAGTTCCTCTATCTCATTGGACCCGCAGATTTCCGGCAGATTATTTATGTCTTCCTTAGTGAAGACAGAACCAAAGTAGTTATTCAATTAGTCTGCCATGTCCTTGTTCCCCATGATCAATTCACCTGTTTCTGACTGCAAGGGACCTACATTTGTTTTAACTAATCTCTTTCTCTTCACATATCTATAAAAACTTTTGCAGTCAGTTTTTATGTTCCCTGCCAGTTTTCTTTCATAATCTATTTTCCCTTTCCTAATTAAGCCCTTTGTCCTCCTCTGCTGGACTCTGAGTTTCTCCCAGTCCTCTGGTAGGCTGCTTTTTCTGGCTAATTTGTACGCTTCATCTTTTGTTTTGATACTATCCCTGATTTCCCTTGTTATCCACGGATGCACTACCTTCCCTGATTTATTCTTTTGCCAAACTGGGATGAACAATTTTTGTAGTTCATGCATGCAGTCTTTAAATGCCTTCCATTGCATATCCACCGTCAACCCTTTAAGAATCAATTGCCAGTCAATCTTGGCCAATTAACGTTTCATACCCTCAAAGTTACCTTTCTTTATATTCAGAACCCTTGTTTCTGAATTAACAATGTCACTCTCCATCCTAATGAAGAACTCAACCATATTATGGTCACACTTGCCCAAGGGGCCACGCACAACAAGACTGCTAACTAACCCTTCCTCATTACTCAATACCCAGTCTAGAATAGCCTGCTCTCTCGTTGGTTCCTCTACATGTTGGTTTAGAAAACTATCCCGCATACATTCCAAGAAATCCTCTTCCTCACACCCCTGCCAATTTGATTCACCCAATCTATATGTAGATTGAAGTCACCCATTATAACTGTTTTACTTTTGTTGCACGCATTTCTAATTTCCTGTTTAATGCCATCCCCAACTCCACTACTACTGTTAGGTGGCCTGTACACAACACCCACTTGCGTTTTCTGCCCCTTAGTGTTTCGTAGCTCTACCCATATCGATTCCACATCCTCCAAGCTAATATCCTTCCTTTCCATTGCGTTAATCTCCTCTCTAACCAGCAATGCTACCCCACCTCCTTTTCCTTTCTGTCTATTAGGTATGTTACAAAACTTACCTTCAGTCGCGCTGTAATTCTGCCACTGGCCGTGTGCGCGATTTTGGCGCCTTTAGGGGGGTGGGGGCTGGGTTAAAACGCGGTGTCTCCTCCCTTGTCCTGAATTATATTTCGTTGGAGTACAACCTTTTGCTGAAAAATCGTTCCTAGGGGCGTTTTGTGAATTTTTTATTTTTATTAAATCGTCAATGTCAGCGCTGGAGTAATTTTAAAAGCAGCTCCTGAAGCATCAACGCCGATAACGGGGACGGATTTCACACACGGGACAGGTAAACGAAAGTGGTTTCTTTAAATGTATAAAAGTGCTTCTTAAGAAGCCTTTAATTCACATTTTTTCATGCGAAACGGTGATTCTATTCCCCGAACTAACGGCAGTATTTTTCATGCCAATACGGGGTTAAATTCACCGCAAATGAACGTTCCAAAAGATCGCGTTCCAGAAATCCTCACTCACAAGATGATTTAAATGCCCATTAATTTACAGGTATTAAACATTAAATTCCTTCCATTTGGCCTGTAAATTCATGAAAATTAGATTTAAAAATTATGTTATATTGTGAATTATTGTGTGAATGTTATTTGGACACTTAGGCTATTTAAAAATGTTAATCTATTCTTAAGAAATTGATAGATGTTTAGATCTAGTAATTGAATTTTGTAATTAGCTACAATTAGGTAACTAACTAATTATATGCTTTACTTTCATGTCTTCTAAGTAAGATTGTTTCATATTGTTTCAGAATACTTCAATCTATAATAACTGAAAATTTCTTTCAGTTATCTTAATTTTTAAGAAAGTTATGGGCTTTTAACTGTCCTCGATCACAGCTTTTGTGTTAAGTCAATGGAAAAGCAATAGGGAACAAGATGCTAATTTCCGAGTATGAAAATGGCCATAACTTTAATTAGGTGTCAAATTAAACTTCTTTTTATGCTTTATCTGATGGGATAAATTGCAGACTTTATTTTTTAAATCTCAAAATTTTGTAACATTGCTATGTCTATCCCTCCTGAATATTGAATATCCCTGGATGTTCAGCTCCCAGCCTTGGTCACCCTGGAGCCATGTCTCCGTGATCCCAACTATATCATAATCATTAATAGCTATCTGCACATTCAACTCATCCACCTTATTACGAATGCTCCTTGCATTGAGACACAAAGCCTTCAGGCTTGTTTTTACAACGCTCTTACCCCTTATACAATTATATTGAAAAGTGGCCCTTTTTGATTTTTGCCCAGGATTTGTCTGCCTGCCACGTTTCCTTTTCGCCTTGTTACCTATTGCTTCTACCCTCATTTTACACCCCTCTGTCTCTCTGCTCACACATTTAAGAAACCCACCACCTCTTATTCTCTGTTTATTATTTTTTTCTTCTTTCCCCCCTACCTGTTGGGTCTGAGTGCTTCCCTTCTCTGCCTCCTGCCTCACACACCGTCTACAAGCTTCCTCTATTTGAGTCCCTCCCCCAACCGTTCTAGTTTAAAGTCTCCCCTGTAGTCTTTGCAAATCTCCCCACCAGGATAATGGTCCCCCTCGGGTTCAAGTGCAATCCGTCCTTTTTGTACAGGTCGCACCTTCCCCAAAAGAGGTCCCAATGATCCAGAAACTTGAATCCCTGCCCACTGCACCAGTCCTTCAGCCACGCATTCATCCTCCACCTCGCTCCATTCCTACTCTCACTGTCGCCTGGCACAGGCAGTAATCCCGAGATTGTTACCTTTGCGGTCCTTCTCCTTAACTCTCCTCCTAACTCCCTAAATTCTCCTTTCAGGACCTCTTCCTTTTTTCTACCTATGTCATTGGTACCTATATGTACCATGACCTCAGGCTCCTCTCCCTCCCATTTCAGGATATCATATGTTAACCCACCGGACACCAGCTCGGTACCGGACACCAGCGGGTACCGGACACCAGCAGGTACCGGACAACAGCAGGTACCGGACAACAGCAGAGACCGGACACCAGCAGGTACCGGACACCAGCAGGGTACCGGACACCAGCAGGGTACCGGACACCAGCAGGGTACTGGACACCAGCTGGGTACAGGACACCAGTAGGGTACAGGACACCAGCAGGGTACTGGACACCAGCAGGGTACTGGACACCAGCAGGGTACTGGACACCAGCAGGGTACTGGACACCAGCAGGTACTAGATACCAGCTGGATACAGGACACCAGTAGGGTACAGGACAACAGCAGGGTACTGGACACCAGCAGGGTACTGGACACCAGCAGGGTACTGGACACCAGCAGGGTACTGAACACCAGCAGATACTGGTCACCAGCAGGTACAGGACACCAGCAGGTACAGGACACCAGCAGGTACAGGACACCAGCTTGCTCCCTCAAGACTTTCAGCAAAACTTGATTATTTTGCTCACCAGTTACGTAGTTTTTTTTAGAAAGCATTGTGCCTCAAGATTCACATCATAACCAATTGTTTATTTTGTCAGTGGTAATGATGTCCCAAGATGTGTCTGAGACATGAATCCAAGATAAAAGTGCTTACTTTTTCTCCATCAACTGTAAAACTTCTCAAGAAGCCAAGGATTATTCTGCTGTGTGTCTCAGTACCACACCATAAACTCACGAGTCCAAAGCAAATGTTATAACTTAACAATTACCACTGATGAGTAGTAACTGTACTATGACAGTGTTTGAGTGACTTGGCCAGGTACATGGATAGGAAAGGTCTGGAGGAATACGAGCCAAATGGGACTAGCATAGATGGGGCATGTTGGTTAGCATGGATGAGTTGGACCAAAGGGCCGCTCTCCACGCTGTATGACTCTGTGACTCAGACAATGCAAAATTTCTAATATAATTCAAGGATAGGTGGATTCCACCAGATTCTTTCAATTGAGCTTTCAACTAAATCAAAGATTCAAAACAAATTTAGTAACCTAAAAATCTAAAACTAAATAATTTTCAGAATTTTTAAATCCTTAGGCTGTTATATTCAGCTGCATATACCCAACGTCTACAATGCAGTTTATTGAGTGGCTGAAGAACAAACCGTTGCTGCTATGACTGTGATAGAAACATGGAAAAATAAGTGCAGGAGTCGGCCATTCGGCCCTTCGAGCGAGCACTGCCATCCAATATGATCAATGCTGATCATCCACAATCAGTACCCCATTCCTGCTTTTTCTCCATATCCCTTGATTCCTTTCGCCCTAAGAGCTAAATCAGGCTCTGTCTTGAAAACATCCAAGATGAGGAAGATATTTTACCTCATCTCAGTCCTAAATGGCTTACCCCTGATTCTTAAACCGTGACCCCTGGTTCTGGACTCCCCCAACATCGGCAACATTTTTCTTGCATCTAGCTTGTCCAATCCATTAAGAATTTTATATGTTTCCATAAGATCCCCATTCATCCTTCTAAATACCAGTGAATGCAAGCCCAGTCGACCCATTCTTTCATCATATGTCAGTCACGCCATCCCGGGAATTAACCTGGTGAACCTACGCTGCACTCTCTCAATAGCAAGAATGTCCTTCCTCAAATTAGGAGATCAAAATTGCACACAATAGTGAAGGTGTGGTCTTACCAGGGCCCTGTATAACAGCAGTAGGACCTCCTTGCTCCTATACTCAAATCCTCTCGCAATGAAGGCCAATATGCCATTAGCTTTCTTCACTGCCTGCTGTACCTGCATGCTTACTTTCAGTGACTGATGTACAAGCACACCCAGGTCTTGTTGCACCTCCCCTTCCCCTAATCTGACACCATTCAGATAATAATCTGCCTTCCTGTTCTAGCCACCAAAGTGGATAACCTCACATTTATCCACATTATACTGCATCTGCCATGCATCTGCCCACTCATCCAACCGATCCAAGTCACCCTGCAGCCTCATAGCATCCTCATCACAACTCACAATGCCACCCAGCTTTGTGTTATCCGCAAACTTGGAGATGTCACGTTTAATTCCCTCGTCCAAATCGTTAATATATTGTAAATAACTGGGGTCCCAGCACCGAGCCTTGTGGCACCCTACTAGTCACTGCCTGCCAATCTGAAAAGGACCCATTAATTCCTACTCTTTGCTTCTTGTCTGCCAACCAGTTCTCTATCCATGTCAATACCCTACCCCCAATACCATGTGCTCTGATTTTGCACACTAATCTCTTGTGTGGGACCTTGTCAAAAGCGTTTTGAAAGTCCAGATACACCACATGCTGCTCACATGTACGTGCATAACCTTTCTTCCACTCACTCATAAATTGTTTTAAGCAGAAACATCTGCTTGCTCACTTCACTTTAGTTCCAGGTACCTCCATAACAGGCCAAGCGCATCAATTTCATCATTCCTTTCAAACATAGCGAGACGGCATTGGAATCATACTGCATGTTTAGATTAGCTTTGAGATACAGCACAGAAACAGGCCCTTCAGCCCACGCCGACCAGCGCTCCCTGCACATTAACACTATCCAACACACATTAGGAACAGTTTACACTTATGCCAAGCCAATTAACCTACAAACAAGTACGCCTTTGGAGTGTTGGAGGAAACCGAAGATCTCGGAGAAAACCCACGCAGGTCACGGGGACAACGTACAAACTCCGTACAGATAGCATCCGCGGTCGTGATCGAACCTGGGTCTCTGGCGCTGTGAGGCAGCAACTCTACCGCTGCACCACCGTGCTGCCCGGCCAAAATGTGCCAGAATTATGCGACGCAGCTAGGAGCGGGTACAATTGGGGTTGCTGGCAGCGATCCGGGGACTTTGGTGGAAGAAATTGACTGGCATTCATATGAAGCCTTGCCTGATGTAAGCAGCACGGAATGCGATGGCAATATCGTGGCCACCATACTGGAGGGTTGTTGTTAGGGATGGGAGCAACGGATACATTCAGGGGCCATTTAGTAGTAGTGGGACAAGGGAATGGCACACAACACACACACACACTTGCTGCTTTTGTCCATCTACATAGTGTGTAACGAAGTTTTGGTAAAGCTGTTAACAACATTTTGGTAAACTATTGCGTGCACGTTGTTGATGGTATACACTGTAGCTATGACTTGCCAGTAGATGAGACGGTGAAAGCTTAGGGATGCTGGTTGTGGAGGCTTTAAGAGGCTTTTTAGACAGGCACATGGATATGCAAGGAATGGAGGGATATGGACCACGGACAGATAGAGGCGAATCGGACAGTAGTCTAGGTTATGGAAGGACCGTTCAGAAGCCTGATAACAGAGGGGAAGAAGGTGGTTAGAGAGAATTGAGCATCGCAGTATAAAATAGTGCGGAGCATGGAAAAGAAATACTAAAGTTGGAACCAAATTGAAAATTGCACTTGACTTGATTCAGTGTAATCTGAAGCTCCGACAATCACTAGAAATTAATTTCGCTTTAGATAGACACAGTCCAGTATCTAAAATAGTTGCAGACTTCCTCATTCTAAATGAGTAATGATCTCACTAACCTAATGAGCAATTATCCTACAGGCCCACTACAAATCAACTTAATTGCACAAAGCATGACATGTGGTTATGGCCCAGAGTTTCCAGTATGGAATAGAATGTGTTACATTTTTAGTTGATATACAAAGTTAAACAAATCAATTCTTTATAAGTACTTAATTTGCTTTGTAAGAAATAAGTGAATTGTATTTTTAAGAAAATCCTCAGTTTCATACATATCCTAAGGACCAAAACGAGGATCAATTGGGGGAATGAATGAATGAGCGGAATGCTGGAAGGAAAGAGAACAAAGAGATGAAAGTTCAAGAAAGAACTGCAGATGCTGGAAAAATCGAAGGTAGACAAAAATGCTGGAGAAACTCAGCGGGTGAGGCAGCATCTATGGAGCGAAGGAATCGGTGACGTTTCGGGGCGAGACTAATGTCGAGACCCGAAACGTCACCTATTCCTTCGCTCCATAGATGCTGCCTCACCCGCTGAGTTTCTCCAGCATTTTTGTATACCAAGGAGATGAAAGTGACTGGAGTGTAACAGGACAATGGCAAGGTTGTATGGGGAGATGGCAGACTCTGGTATCTTGAGTAGGAAAAAAAGAGCTGGAGGAACTCAACGAGTCAGGCAGCATCCATGGAGGGAATGGGCATAGGGAGTTTCGGGTTGGGATCCTTCTACAGACTGAAGTAGTTTTCCCAACCTGAAACACTGCCTGTCCATTCCCTCCACAAATGCTCCCTGACCTGGGTTACTCCAGCATTGTTATTTAACATGAGTGGATTAAGTGGAGGGATGGTGGGTGAGATGGAAGGTAACAAGAAGGTATTTCAAGTACATGAACATCCATTGCCATACTTTTACCGTTTTGAATGTTCTGCAGTCAGCTAATTGTGATCTGCGGAGAACACTTTTATTAAACACAAGATACGACTTTTTTCCTTTCCACACTGACATCACTTGTAGGGTATCTGACTTCTACGTAGTTTCTGAAGGAGCTGCACATTTGACCAGACAGTGTTCAGCTGAGTTGCTGCACGATTCATTTCATTATGAGGTTTTATGCTGTGACCTGTCACTCTAAAATGTACTTTAGAGACAAGACAGAAACCTTGGATAATTTTATTGTACACTAGACCAAGGGGGATCCGTTGGGTCCCGTCCACTCAACGCGCGGTTGTGGGGAGGGGGGGGGGAGCGGCCTTCGGCGTCACATACACACACACACTAACCCCCCCCACACACACACACACTAACTCCCCCCCAAACACACAACTAACCCCACTAACCCCCCCTCCCCTTGCTATTATATTAATATTATTCATTCGCTCCTTTTACCCCATCCCCCACCCTATCCACTCAGGCATAACCCCCAACTGCGCAGGCGCGGCTAAGAGGGGGGTGGGGTGGAGAGGAAGGGGGGAGAGGGAGGGGTGGTAGAGATTGAGGGGTGGGGTGGACGCGGCATCACTGGGAGGGCTGGTTCCAGTACGCAATACCTCCACCACTCACCCATAGGTCCCAATATTCACCACTCCCTAGAGAGGGAGGGAGGGAGGCAGAGAGAGAGGGGGGCAGAGAGGGAGGGGGGGGGAGAGAGGAAGGGGGGCAGAGAGGGAGGGGGCAGAGAGGGAGGGGGGGCTGAGAGGGAGAGGGGCAGAGAGGGAGAGGGGCAGAGAGGGAGGGGGCAGAGAGGGAGAAGGGCAGAGAGGGAGGGGGCAGAGAGGGAGAAGGGCAGAGAGGGAGGGGGCAGAGAGGGAGAGGGCAGAGAGGGAGAGGGGCAGAGAGGGAGGGGGCAGAGAGGGAGGGGGCAGAGAGGGAGGCCCCCCCTCCTCCCCCTCTCCTTTTCCTCCCCTCTCTCTCCATCCCCCCTCCACCCCCCTCCCCTCCCCCTCTCCCCCTCCTCCACCCCCTCCCTCCCTCCCCCCTTTCCTCTCTCTCTCTTTCTCTGCCTCGGGGAGGCGGGTGGGCCACGTAACTCGCAGCTTATGGCAGCGAGGAGCAGAGGCATTGTGACGGCATCAAGCTCGCTTCCGCTCGTTAGATTTTAAAAGATGTCAGATTTAATGAACAATTTTAGTAAAAAACTCGGGAAATTAATAAATCAAATTTTCAGATGAAGCGATTTTCGACATCATGGGGTAAATTTCTACCTGAATATGTAAAAATTTCACCATTAGCGCCGGATTTGAGAAGATGTGATACAAGCAAACAAACAAAAGTTCAGATCAGAGTTTTATACGTATATGATGTTTTAGTGATTTACTAAGGCCGAGTTTGAGATAAAGCAAAGTTTTCAAGTCTGAAGGAGCAAGTAGGAAGGAATGCCTTTTTAAAATAGCTTTGTTACTTTTCAAAAGAGGGAAGAAAATTAATTCAATCTACATGAAGGCCAATATACATATTGCAGATTTAAACAGAATTTCCTAATGAAAAGCAGCAGATATCCATTTTAAATGCATAATTTTAAATACAGAACTTGGCATACTTGTTAACGAGTGGTTTTCAATTTCAAAATTGAAGGTAATTTAGGAACAAGCTAAATTGTCTGTTGCATTTTGTGTGTAAATTGACTGATTGTTGGAGTGTTAGATAATAGTGGAGACAAGGAACGGCAGATGCTGGGTTACCAAACAACAGTGCCTGGAGTAAATCAGTAGGTCAGGCAGCTTCTCTGGAGGATATGGAGAAGCGATGTTTCAGGTCAGGAAGCTGGAAAGCGCCACAATGCTGTGAACTATATCTGCACCCTGTATCTTTTCCCCTTTACTCTTTATCGCACTTCAGTCTAAGCTTATATTTACATACAGTATTATTCTGTTCAGTGTGGTTCTTTAGTCAGAGGTTGGTGAATCTGTGGAATTCTTTGCCAAAGAAAGCTGTGGAGGCCAAGTCAGTGGATAATTTTAAGGCAGACATAGATGGATTCTTGATTATTTTGGGTGTCAGAGATTATGGGGAGAAGGCAGGAGAATGGGGTTAGGAGTAGGAAATCGATCAGCCATGATTGAATGGCGGGGTGGACTCGATGGGCCGAATGGCCTAATTCTATCCTATTCCTTATGACAGGCAACCAAAACTTTTCACTGTACCTCAGTACACATGACAATAAAACAACCTGAAACCCATGTGTGTTTTACTGTAGGATAATTATAATAATAGTATATTTGGCATTATTTTTCTTGACTGTGCAGATCTGGCAGAAAGGTCACAATTAATCATGAATTAACCAAGTGGCTAACATGTCCGGCTATGTACAAACATGACATGTGAGACACATGAATATAATTCTTTGCAAATAGCCATGTAGAAATAGAAGCTTTGGTAAATGAAAGAAGTAAAACCATATAACACCTATACATTACCAGATTATTATACATTGGTGCATAAAGTAGCCATTACATTTGTCATTTTACACTTGGGAATCATATTCCATGCTTATGATGCCAAGAGATGGCATAAGATGTTTTGTGTTACATCTGAAGCAAACTTGTAGATGGAATGATAAGACTCACTCGTAGCCAAACTGCAGCTCATCTGATGTCAACATGATGATATCATCGTCAATCGCCAGAACAGCTTCAGTTTCAATTTCATCGTAAGGGAAGAATCTATTACTCAGTTTGTTTTCTTTGGTCCTTACAACTTTGAGGGGTACTCCGATCCCTGGGCCACACTGACTCTGGCAAGAAACAAACCAATAATATCCAAAGCTGTCGTTCTTCTTAGTTCGACAGCTTATTGATGGCAAATTAGACTGTCATATAATAGCAAAATTACAGACAATTGTTTTATATGAACTTTATATTTGCCAGTTGCTGAAAACATCTCTCCTTCAAACAGTGGTTCAGTACAGATAAGTGCGTAGAACGGAACTGCAGATGCTGGTTTATACCAAAGATAGACACAAAGTGCTGGAGTAATTCAGACAGAGACAGGCAGCATCTCTGGAGAACAACATTTGTGTGGCATTTCAGGTCGGGACCTTTCCTCGGGCTTTCAGGGTATATTTGTTCATTTGTTTGTTCTTTTAGGGTATATTTGTGCCTTTGAAGAGTTACTGTATTGAGAGCATGACAATTTTTTAAAGAATAAACCCCAAATTTAAGTGCAGCTAGGTGTTGTGATGAAGAGATGTATTTTAATAACAGCAGTAAATCTATCACTGCATTATTTATACCAAATCAGGGGAACTGTTTTTAGTCTATCCATACTCACAAATTCCTCCGTTTACGCCGCATCCTGCGCCCAGGATGAGGTTTTGCCATACTAAATCATCGGAGATGTCCTCATTCTTTAGGACACGGGGGTTCCCCTCTTCCATTATAGAAGAGGCTCTCACTCGGGTCTCCTCAATATCCTGCAGCTCTGCTCTTGCTCCCTCTCCCCCCATACGCAACAAGGTCAGAGTCCCCCTTGTCCTCACCTTTCCACCCATCAGCCGTCGCATACAACATATAATCCTACAACACTTACGCCACCTCCACGGGATCCCCCTACTGGCCACATCTTCCCATCTCCACCCTTTCTGCTTTCCACAGAGACTGTTTCCTCCGAAACTCCCTGGTCAACTCGTCCCTTCCCACCCAAACCACCCCCTCGCCAGGTACTTTTCGCTGCAACCGCAGGAGTTGCAACGCCTGTCCCTTACCTCCCCCCTCGACTCCATCCAAGGACCCAGTCTTTCCAGATGAAGCAGAGGTTCACTTGCCCCTCCTCCAACCTCATCTACTGTATCCACTGTTCCAGGTGTCAACTTCTGTACATCGGCGAGACCAAGCGCAGGCTCGGCGATCGTTTCGCTGAACACCTCCGCTCATTCCCCCTTGACCTACCTGATCTCCCGGTGGCCCAGCACTTCAATTCCCCCTCCCATTCTCAATCTGACCTTTCTGTCCTGGGCCTCCTCCATTGTCAGAATGAGGCCCAGCTCAAATTGGAGGAACAGCACCTCATATTTTGCTTGGGTAGCTTAACCCAGCGATATTAACATTGACTTCTCTAACTTCAAATAGCCCTTGCTTTCCCTCTCTCTCTCTCTCTCCATTTCCTCCCCTTCCCAGTTCTCGCACCAGTCTTACTGTCTCTGACTACATTCTATCTCTGTTCCGCCCACTCCCCTGACATCAGTCTGAAGAAGGGTCTCGACCCGAAATGTCACCCATTCCATCTCTCCAGAGATGCTGCCTGTCCCGCTGAGCTACTCCAGCCTTTTGTGTCTCTCTTCGAACTGATTTTACAATGAAAATATATAATGTAATGAAAGCAACACATTTTAATTAACTTCATGAAGGCACCAGGAAAAAGTTATCGAGATTAAATCCATGAATCTGTGCAAAAACCTGCAGTTCATGTGACGTGATCCAGCATTCTGCTCGTTGAGATTTTCAGTAGATTGCAAATGAGTGATTATTTTCTTAATTGATGCCTCCTTAAAAATTTTGACAAAATGACGTCTGCTGAAAGCAGACCCCTATGACATTGAGTTAGCAGCTTTTGAAGTCTGGTTTGAGATGAGGAGGAGAGGACTGAGACATGCCATCAAAAGCTGAAGGATACAATCCAGAAACAAGGGAGTAGGTCAACAAATTGGCAGAAGACTGGGATGCCAAAGATCGTGGAGCTGGATATTAAGATTCTTCTAATCCAGCAGGTCAGCACCTATACTGGACGATCAAAAGAATAAATTCAGAATATTAATTTAAAAGTTACTTCCCTAATATGGAAGAGGCAGGTATATCCGTGCAGCAGTAAGATGTGGACAAGTTCCCACTCAGCAGCACAAGATATTAAACCCAACCACAGAACAATCGGCTACATCAACAACTAGAATTTCTGAAAGGTTGGGTAAGCAAATTAATTTCAAGTGTGGGGAAAGTATTCAGAGAAAAATAATGGGGGGGGGGGGAGTCACTCGATCTTTGGTAGGGAGCCACTGTCCAAAATGACAGCTTACCTTGGCTTTTCTTCACCTTAAACCACCATTATGTGCCTCTTCCATCCTGACCTCCAACAAGCATGCAGTGAATTTGCATGTCCTTTTGTAAGAAACTTACAATGTCACTGCTTTTGGGATAAACTTCCAAGTGGGGGGGGGGGGGGTTACACAAAGAGGGTGGTGTAATGCGCTGGCAGATACCACAGTGGCACTTGAGATAGGCACATGGGGATGCAGGAATGGAGGGATATGGATTATTTGCAGGCAGATAAGAGATTGTCCTGGGATCATGTTCAGTACAGACATTGTGGGCCGAAGGGCCTGTGCTTGTGCTGTACTGTTCTATGTTCCAAAAGCGGTTAATTTTGTAATTCTTAGGCCCTGCAGAAATATGGAGGAAGAATATCCACGACCAAATGTACAAATTCTAAAATCTGGCTTAAGAGATAGACGTCTAGCAGCTTTGCAGTTGGTGTATTCCAGCAAGACAAGTTCAAGGGCTGGGATGCAGGGAGGTGAGAGTAAGCAGAACTCCACTGTCAGAGATGAAATGCCAGACGAGGGGTGGGCAGTTCCTGCTGATAAGGACACGCACTTCCCTAGAATCATTTAATGATGCACCTTTTCTGCTTTTTAAGCACTCCCTCATACAAAATGTCTTTCTTGTCCATGTGTCTAAACTGAGGCAAGGCTTACATCAATGTTTGGAAACATAGTGTTTGTTTTGGGGAAAAATTCTGAAATGGATAAAAAGGTCCAACAGAATATGAGAAGAGAAACAGTTCCTTGTTTGCGTGCAAGCTCGTCTTTTTCTCTTTGTTTCCCAATCAATTTTGCAGCTAAATAATGACTCACTGTAGCCATAAGGTTAGGCTTGGGCCATGCATTTCTCCTTACTTTTGTCCAAGTTGTGGTTTAATTTTACAGTGCCCACTTTGTTTTTGCTTTGTGGGAGAGGGGGCTGGAAATAGCAGAACTGCAATAGTTTCATACTGTATTAATATGGGCTACTGTATAAGCTTGAAAAGGCAGGTAGACACAAAATGCTGGAGTATCTCAGTGGGACAGGCAGCATCTCTGGAGAGAAGAAATTGGGTGACGTTTCGGGTCCAGACCCTTCTTCAGACTGAAGGGTCGCGACCCGAAACGTCACCCTAATTAATTTCTGCATAGATTAATTGAACTTGGAACACTGCAGATGCTGGTTTAAATCGAAGGTAGACACAAAATGCTGGAGTAACTCAGCGGGACAGGCAGCATCTCTGGAGAGAAGGAATGGGTGACGTTTCGGGTTGGGACCCTTCTTCAGACCAGAGATGCTGCCTGTCCCGCTGAGTTACTCCAGCATTTTGTGTCGATTTAAACCAGCATCTGCAGTTCCTTCCTACACAACGTGAAAAGGCAAATCATTAGTGTCGTGTTCCAAGTTCAATTCGTCGATGCAGAAATTAATTTGGAAAGTTTATAAACTAGCACATTTCAGAAAGCTGCAGTTGGCTTCCTTAAAAACACAGAAGCCCTTTGAATATGGTGGACTATAATACAAACGACACTGCTTCTCATCAGAATACCACTAATTATTGGGACGTATATTCTTCAGTCTGTTTCATGACTAAATCACCAATAACTTCTGGAGCCACACTGGCCATAAATTACGAATCCTTACCACAGAAATTGTGCATTACCAGCAGTAATGGAGGTTTAAAGTGAAACAAAAAAAATCATTAGAGCTAACTGCAGTCCTTAATTCCAGGTGGAACTGATTTCCTTATCTGCACAAGAGCTAGCCCACAACTTGCTTCTTCCTGAAACACATCAGTATTTGAAAAGAAGCTGACTGCATTTTATGTTGCATTAGGGTGACAGCAGAGTTGACATAATTGTTCTCGTGAACTTTCTAAATTCGTAAAAACCATAAATCAAATAACTGGACATGAACCACAGTGGCAGAAAGCAACATTTACACGTTGACTGTCCATCCTGTGTGCAAGAAACAAAACATTCTGTTCTGTGGATAGATGCTTAGATCATTTCCATTTTCCGTAGACTTAAAAAGGACAGTGGAACTAAGAAAATAATATGTGGAGCGAATGATAACTGAAGCCCTCGGTCCCCATTACAAACGGCTTTCCCAGCCACCAATTCCATCATCTTCCTTGTCAGAGGCTGAACCGCAAAGACCTGTGTGATATTTTGTTAAGCTTCAAACTCTTTTTCTGTTCTCATTTATCTTCATATTTATTCGTGGGATGTGTCGATTCTAGCAATGCTGCCATTTATTCTCCGCCCTCAACTGTTCCTAAATTTAGAGAGCAGTTAAGAGTCAAACATGGTCAAATAGCATTCTACTGGAAATCCAAAATAAAAACAGAAAATGCTGGCAAGTTAGGAAATCCGAGGGAGGCATATTAAAGTATATTTGGGTTGAAGGACCAATGAAACAGCCAAAAAGGAACTGAGAAACTGAGGTTTTTCTGTCCATACAGTGGATGTGGAGAGGATGTTTCCACTAGTGGGAGTCTAGGACTAGAGGTCATAGCCTCAGAATTACAGCACATTCTTTAAGGAAGGGGATGAGGAGAAATGTCTTTAGTCAGAGGGTGGTGAATCTGAGGAATTCTTTGCCACAGAAGGTGGTGGAGGCCAGGTCGGTAGATAGATTGGTGATTATGCAAGAACACAGACGATTTAGCTGCCTAGTGTTGAATCATCATGGCACAGGGAACTGTTGTTCAACCCATCAGTCCCATTCTTGTAGATCCCCCCGCCCCCAGCCCATGCAAATACTTTCCCTCATATCCCCATTGATCATTTCCACTGACTATACAGGCAACAAATTCAACATCATTACCACCAACAATCTCTGAATTAAAAAGATCATTCCTTTATTCATCTTGCCCTTTATATTTTGTTAATCATTCTAAATTTGTGCTCCCTTTCCATTAAAGCACAAGGAGGTGGCAAGGCAACAAGGGTAACAGAAGATGATTCATTTGCTTGCATTATGGCCACTGAGGAAGATTGTGAATCTAAATACTGCATTTGTCTCATCCAGTTAACATCATCTGGCCCGTGCTTTGATCGCCTGTCCATTGAGGCATGTCTGGACATTGGATGGGCATCTTACCTTCAGGAGGGCTCTTATTCTGATTGTTCCACACAACCAGCAGCTTGGAAAGACTGGGCACTTTGGAATCTCAGTGATCACTCGGAATAAACTCTCAACACGGTCAAAGGTGAGGACGACAGCGGTGAAGCCTTGCGATCGAGGTGGAATGAGTGGGAGGAAGAGAGGATTGTTCACGTTCACCATTTTCTGAATAAAATGAAAGATAGAAGTCTCATGAGTAACAGCGCAGGTCAATACAAATCAAGAATTGATAGCCGTAAGTATAATGGAATAATTCAAAGACCCTTTCCAAAAGTAACCACACTTTAATCTAATGTGGCTCATTTAGTGGGCAAATCTTTTATGCAGTGTTTTCCAAGGAGAAGAAAATCCTCAATCAAGTATCAGATCATGCATGAAAATGCCAAGAGACCCCTTTCAATTTGACTCATCCCAGATGACCAGCTCATTTATGGCAAATAAAGGAACAGCGTTTGAAGATTTCAAATGTGATTTATTCCTGAGATGATAGGTTTGTCACGTGAGTGAACACTGGCTAATGCACTCTCAAATTCAGAAGAATGAGAGGTAATATCCTGAGATTAGAAGAAAGACAGAGATTGAAGCTACTTAGATGGGCACATGAGATGGAGGGAACGGTGGGATATGGATTAAGGACATTGTGGGTCTCAGGGTCTATTCCAATGCTATACTGTTCTATGTTCTATTTACAATTCTTAAAGAGCTTGATAAAGCAGATGCAGAGAAAACAGACAATGCAAAGCCAAAGGAAGGTCAAAACTGAATTAATCAGTAACCTCTCAATCTTAGTGGACAGAAATAACGACATTTTATTCAGTGGTACTTTATTGTCGCATGTACCGAGGTACAGTGAAATTCATTTCTGTATACAGTTTAGTACAAGTATCACTATACATAAGCACTTAGATACAGTACAGTGTATACCAGTAGTACACTGAGACAGTGTGCAGAGATGTGTAGGAAGGAACTGCAGAAGCTGGTTTATACCGAAGGTAAACATAAAATGCTGGAGTAATTCACCGACAGGCAGCATCTCTGGATGGAAGGAATAAGTGACGTTTCGGGTTGAGTACTCTCTTCAGACTGAATAAAGGTCTTGACCCGAAACGTCATCCATTCCTTCTAACCAGAGATGCCAGATTTAGCACCATTTTCAAGTCCCAGTTGTTGTAAGCGCAGGGTTCTTGACCCGGCCATGAAGGCCAGTTCCATGTTAAAGCAATAGATAAATATATTATTGCATGTTGAATTCATACAAAATTCAATTTTCCTGCTTCAGATGAATGCGATACAATGAATTTACACCCTCGATTTTATTTTTTATTAAATGCTTGCCCCAGACATTTAAAGCTCAAAGTCAAGCGAATGCCAGAAAATGAAGCCAATAGTTTTGGCTCTTATTCAAAATAACTAGAATACTCTTGATGTGACATTTAGCCGGCAGGAGAACAGACACTAGCTGCTGTCGTGGTTTTTATTTAAATATAAAAAAGAACAAATTAAACATTACCGTATGCGTACATTTTAAATAAGAGCAATTTTGGCAATTGGACATTTCAACAAGTAATGTTTTAAAAAGTCACTCAGAGCCTCGAGAACAAAAGATATGAATATTTATAAGATACAAAATTGTTTGTGCCACTAGATCAACATGCACCAGCTGTAAATAATTGTATTCTAAACACAAATAAGTCTCAATCATTGCAAAGATGTGTACGAATGTCCAATGCGAATGTGAATGTAATTCAGAGACTCAGCATTTGAAAAGGCCCATCAAAGTATTCATATTTTTCTCTGGCAATTACTCATCTGCATATAACTTTCAGTTGCAAAACTGAATTGCAAACAACCTTTGATGCTTCTTTAAGTGTGCAGCACATATTGGTTTGCAGCCTAATATTAAATCCAAAGATATTTTGATGAAGACACAGTGCTGGAGTAACTCAGCAGGTTAGGCAGCACCTCTGGAAAAAAAAATCTCCAGATTTCTCCAGAGATGCTGCCTGACCCGCTGAGTTACTCCAGCATATCTGTCTTTTAAGACAGAGATAGATATATTCTTGATTAGTAAGGGTGTCAGGGGTTATGGGGAGAAGGCAGAATGGGGTTAGGAAGGAGAGATAGATCAGCCAGTAGACTTGAAGAATCGAATGGCCTAATTCTGCTCCTATTACTGTGAGAAAAAGTGTTTCCTCGTCTCCGTTCTAAATGGCTTACCCCTTATTCTTAAATGGATTCACTATGTTGCCACGATCTTTTCGTTCCACATCAGATCTCCTGCATTTATGTTATTTTGGCCTCTACCCAATTTTGCCAATTTCCACAATTCAGCGCGGGTATCCCTTTGTCGATTGCCTGCTCCACCTTTGCTCCAGCCTTTGTTGTGCTGTGTCCCTTGCTGATCCTCCAAAATACCTGAACTCTGCAAGGTGGTAAACTATCCACACTAAATGTATTCACTTTAAATAGCATCCGTTTGCTCCTCGGTAATGTGCTTATATTAATTTAATTTCCCAAGGTTTGATATGTGTCTCCAACAAACATTTGTTCATCATGATGGGAATCAATCTTGTATTTCTACAACATAATCATTGAATATGTATTCAATGAGTATATGATTCAATGAGCATTGAGTATGAACAGTGTCATGAACAGTGTCTGGGAGAGATTGCGCATCGCCACACTTTCAGTGCCTTAACATGCCACGCAATTCATAGATCTAAAGAAATAGGAACAGCAGACAATCCAGCCTTTCAAACCTGCATTACCTCACCTACATCCTCTGAATCCAAGCATAAAGTCCCTCCTTTATCCTTGAGGGGTCCTACCCTCTGGTCCCAGTCTCTTCCATTACTGGAAGCATCCACTCCACATCCACTCTATCTAGGCCCTTTCATTATTTGGTAGGTTTCAATGAGACCCCCCCCCCCCCCCCACCAAACCCTCATCCTTCTGAACTCCAGTGTGTACAGGCCCAAAGCCATCTCCAAAGTTCAGGCTTATCCTTATTCATAAATATCTTAAAATCTATGCAGATGTGATTACTTCCCAAAATACTTTCCCATAGAAATGTTTCTCACTAGGACAGGCTTGCTTTCCAATACAACGTCCAGTATGGTCTCTCCTCTATTGGACTTCCGTATACTGTTTCAGGAAATCCTCTTGGATAATTCTGCCCGTCTAAGCCTCTTGCACCAAGGAAGTTCCAGTCAAAATCAGGGAAGTTAAAAGTCACCCGCTACAATCCTGCCTTCTTGTCACCTTTATCAATAATCTTGTTGCTTTTACATCATTCCATAATCTGTCCACATATCCGTTCCTCTGTATCCCGCTGGCCAGTGGAAGGCCCATAGTACGAATCCAAGCAAAGTGATTACACCTTTCTTAGTTTTGAGCTCCACCCATATTGACTAGGTGGATGGCCCCTCCAGTGTCTCCACTCAGTGCAGCTCTGACACTCTCCCTGGTTAGTAAGCAACTCCACCCACCTTTAACTTTCCTTTCTGTTACGTCTGAAACATCTAAACCGTATATATTCAATCTCCATCGGTGCCTTTTATAAATGAAATTAACAAATTAAAGAAAATAATATAGAAATAGACTTGGTTTGATTACAAATACAATCCAAATGGATTATTTATACACATCTATCGTGCAATCATGGCAGAATTCTGACTGACCATCAACTACTATCTACGTCTTTGATGACCCTCGGACTATCCTTCGTCGGACTTTGCTGGCTTTACCTTGCACCAAACGCTATTCCCTTATCATGTATCTGTAAACTGTAAATTGATCGAATGTAATCATGTATTGTCTTTGGTAACTGCTGACTGGTTACAACGGTACACGTGACAATAAAATAAAATAAACTTAACCTGTCTGCTCCCCCTGTATTACACACTATAAACAGCTGTAAATTAATAGCCGATATGCATATAATTCAGTGTCGAGGGCACGTTTGCTTTATGACAAACTATTAGTCGATTTCTTCCAATTCACAAATTTAAGATACCCCAATATGAAGTAAAATGTTTAGTTTAGTTTATTATTGTCACGTGTACCGAGGTACAATGAAAAGCTTTTTGTTGCGTGCTAGCTAGCTAACGAAAAGACTAGACATAATTACAATCAAGCCGTCCACAGTGTACAGATACAGGATAGCATAGTTTGTGTAAGAAGTGCGGCTGTTGAAATAAAGATTAAAGAGAGTGGAGCGATTGTAATGTACGATAGAAGATCCACTTCTGGGACCAGCATGCAGAGTGTCGCCAGGCTTTCGTGTCGGCTTGGTCAGAATGCAGAATGGAAACAAACGCCAGTCAAGTGAAAATCGTGGCTGTTTCCTGATGAACAGATTATGACTCGTTTTCTCAGGGTAATATTTCAAACATGCTTCGGACAATCGCAAAGTCAGTACTTCAATTTTCAGAAACAAAACTACTAAACAGAACGGGAACCATGTTCACACAAGGGTGGCAGTGTTGAAAACTGAATGCAAAGTCAATCCACTGGCTGCTAAGTTTACAAAGGATTATTGCTCTATGTACAATTACGAGCACAGTAAAATACATTTCAGGATCAAAGAGAGGACTGTATTTGTTAGAGGCACAGATTGGCATTTTTACTCATGCTGTGTGAACAATATTTTAAGTGTTCGGAAGCTGGCATTTCTCAGTTTCAAGCTGTCCGCAAATGTAAAGCAAAGAACTGATGCTCTGGCGCTGGCCTTGTGCTATTTGAGATACTTTTTCCTTTGCTTAAAATGTTACAGACATGCATGACAAGCAACACAGTCAGAAAGAACTGCTTTATTGAACTGATCAGATTACAACTTGAGGCACGCTGTGTTCGACAGACAGACAGACAGTGGGACAATAAAGGCTGCTTGTTAATGCATGGGCATCTATACAACCCATCCTTCTGGAAAGCCAAGGGGAGCCTTTTAAGATGCACAAATGTTTGTCAGAAAAGGAGTGGGCACGATCATGGATTGCTGCATCGTAGGCCTGTGCAAGACTGTGGAGACAAGCACATCACTCTGTCTATGATGACTTTTAAATTACATCCTACCACAATGTGGTTTCAATTATAGCTTTTGGATAAAAAACCCACTTGATTTATTCAATGCTTCAGTCCAATTACCCTAGATGTGTTTCCAGTGAATACTTTGAGAAAGTATTCCAAGTTGCTTCTCATCCTGTAATGGTCAAAAGGCCAAAGACAGCCTCCAGATGCATTAACCCATTAGGTTCTTTCCCCGGCTCGCTCCCCAAGTATCTCTATGTTCTAAAGCAAATGTGATCCACGGCAACACAGCCTTGAACTTGATTCTGTATTCATGCTAGTGCAGGAGCTCGGTGTTAGGAAGAACAAAGACCATATACAGTGAAAAACTGCTCCAAGATGGAAAGGGCCACTAGGTGGAGTAGGAGACAGGTCCAGCTCTTTATGGACAGAAATATGAAACAAAACTATCCTCAAAGACAAACCACTGAACTGCATGACAGTGCAAGTATCCAGACAAGATGGCACTGTTTGTAGGTTAATTGGCCCCTGTAAATTCACCCTTGTGTGTAGGAAGTGGGTGCAAAAGTGGAGAAACATAGAAATAGTGTGAGCGGGTGATCGATGGTCAGCATGGACTCGGTGGGCCGAAGCGCCTGTTTTCATGCCATATCTCTAAATTAAATACATGAATAAATAAATAGAGAGAATGACAAGCAATGTGCATCAAATGGGAATTAAAAACAAATTGAAATATAAGCGCTGTGGTATTTCCCATAGATTAGGTACAGCGCAATGTCAGTCCACATTGACTTGCAGAGTGATCTTGCAGTCCAGGTGCAGAACTCCCTGAAAGTGGCAGCATGAGTAGATAAGAGTGGGAAAGGCAGCATATGGTAAGCACATCTACGCTGGTTGTGGTACTGAGTTTAAGAGTCAGGAAGTCATGATGCAGCTTTTTATGACTCGGTGGTTTGGATACATTTGGAGTATTGCGTGCAGTTCTGGTCGCCCTGTTACAGGAAGGATGCAGAGGAGGTTTACCAGAATGATCCCTGGATGAGGGGATACAGCGCCCTCCATAATGTTTGGGACAAAGGCCCATCATTTATTTATTTGCCTCTGTATTCCACAATTTGAGATTTGTAATACAAAAAATCACACATGGTTAAAGTGCATATTGTCAGATTTTAATAAAGGCCATTTTTATACATTTTGGTTTCACCATGTTGAAATTACAGCAATGTTTATACATAGTCCCCCTATTTCAGGGCACCATAATGTTTGGGACACAGCAATGTCATGTAAATGAAAGTAGTCATGTTTAGTATTTTGTTGCATATCCTTTGCCAGCATTGACTGCTTGAAGTCTACGATTCATGGACATCATCAGTTGCTGGGTGTCTTCTCTGGTGATGCTCTGTCAGGCCTGTATTGCAGCCATCTTTAGCTTATGCTTGTTTTGGGGGCTAGTCCCCTTCAGTTTTCTCTTCAGCATATAAAAGGCATGCTCAATTGGGTTCAGATCGGGTGATTGACTTGGGCACTCAAGAATTCACCATTTTTTTGGGATCATTGTCTTGCTGTAGAATGAACTGCCAGCCAATGAGTTTTGAGGCATTTGTTTGAACTTGAGCAGATAGGATGTGTCTATACATTTCAGAATTCATTATACTCCTACTATCAGCAGTTACATAGAAAATAGGTGCAGGAGTAGGCCATTCGGCCCTTCGATGTATCATCAATGAAGATAAGTGAGCCAGTACCTTCAGCAGCCATACATGCCCAGGCCATAACACCCCCACCACTGTGTTTCACAGATGAGGTGGTATGCTTTGGATCTTGGGCAGTTTCTTCACTCCTCCATACTTTGCTCTTGCCATCACTCTGATATGTTAATCTTCGTCTCATCTGTCCACAAGACCTTTTTCCAGAACTGTGGTTGCTCTTTTAAGTACTTCTTGGCAAACTATAACCTGGCCATCCTATTTTTTGTGGCTAACCAGTGATTTGCATCTTGCAGTGTAGCCTCTGTATTTCTGTTCATGAAGTCTTCTACGGACAGTGGTCATTGACAAACCCACACCTGACTCCAGAAGAGCGTTTATGATCTGTTGGACAGGTGTTTGGGGATTTTTCTTTATTATAGAGAGAATTCTTCTGTCATCAGCTGTGGAGGTCTTCCTTGGCTTGCCTGTCCCTTTGTGATTACTAAGCTCACCAGTGCTCTCTTTCTTCTTAATAATGTTCCAAACAGTTGATTTTGGTAAGCCTAAGGTTTAGCTGATGTCTTGAACAGTTTTATTCTTGTTTCTCAGTATCATAATGGCTTCTTTGACTTTCATTGGAACAACTTTGGTCCTCAACAGCGATAAAAGTTTCCAAAGGTGGTGGAAAGAGTGGAGGAAAGACTTGGTGCTGAGAGCTCCCTTATACCTGTATTAAGGAGGCAATTAAACACAACTGAGCAATTACAAACACCTGTGAAGCCATGTGTCCCAAACATTATGGTGCCCTGAAATGCAGGGTCTATGTGTAAACACAGCTGTAATTTCTACATGGTGCATAACAAAATGTATAAAAACGGCCTTTAATAAAATCTGACAATGTACACTTTAACCACATGTGATTTTTTTCTATTACAAATCTCAAATTGTGGAGTACAGGGGCCAATAAATAAATGATGGGTCTTTGTCCCAAACATTACGGAGGGCACTGTAGATCAGTGCATTTGCATGACACAAGTGGATCAGCCATTATCCATGGGCCATGACCACACCACTGAGTTCAGGTAAACTACCATCTGGGCTTTAATGGGGGAAGCAGCTTCTAGTTAACCTGCACATGCTCAAGCAGGATAAACAAGAAGAGAAACCAAGGCAAGGAAATCAAAACTAAATGAAGATTCAGTTAACATTTTATTGTTGAAAAGAGCATCTGGTGCAATAAGTACACATAGCGGACAAAGGAAAGGGTTCCCCCCACCCTCACATCAGTCTGAAGATGGGTTTCCACCCGAAACGTTACCTATTTCCTTTGCTCCAAAGATGCTGCCTCACCCGCAGAGTTTCTCCAGCATTGTCTACCTTTGATTTTCCAGCACCTGCAGTTCCTTCTTGAACAAAGGAAAGGGTTCATTCAGAACGTTGCGTATCATACACTTACCACAATCGTTGGATCATTCCAATCCTCGTATGATCTGGCTGCGTAAGGATAGATTCTGTCATTGATGATTTGCAAGGTAGCAAGTGCAATGGCTTTCATTGATTTAAAATAAGCTTCCCAGAACCACCGAGCCTGCAATGGAAAGACATGAGCCAAAATTTTGACATGTTTCTATTTGGAAAATATGTTGTTCTTATTACTCAGAGTTTATTTCACCTCAAGAAGTCTTTTGCAATTTTAAAGGCAGAACATGTAGAATCACAATAATGCGTGGCACAATTTGGAAGAGTTATTCTGTCATTAATTTCAGTCAGAATATTAACATCCATATTTAAACATTTATTGGGTAATTTTGTTATTAAGGAATAAAGGTAGATAAAAGTGAACCATGATGTAAATAATTAAACAAGGTTATTTGTCCCCCATGGAGGTCATCTATACAGAATAATCCCACATTTCTAAAGCTGCTGAACTCCTATAATCCCACCCCTATCACACCGAAACAAAAGCACTGATGCACCTGTTAATTAATCCCACTGCAGGTCCGTCCACTGCATACGTTCATCACTTACTGGAAATAACTATATTAAGGCAACATAAACAAATGCTCTTTTACACTCTGAAAATATTAATAAATTGCTGAAGAAGGGTCTCGACCCGAAACGTCACATATTCCTTCGCTCCATAGATGCTGCCTCACCCGCTGAGTTTCTCCAGCATTTTTGTCTACTTTAAAATTGTAAGGAGCTTTTAAATTAATCGCGAGATTATGGACCACCATTGAAAAGGCAAGCATTTATTGCCAGTGCCCAATTACCCAGGAGATGGATGTGGGCAAGATATGTAATGGAACCATGTAGCATTACATCCGGTAACAGAACCCTCAGAGCTATCAAGTAGCAGGGCTCCAAGATGTCAACACTTCTGATGATTGCACCTCATCATGATTTTGCACAACCTGGGCAGAAACATTGTGGTGGTGCACACACTGCCCTTATCGTTCTAGGTCAGGGTATGTGAATATTGTTGAAGCAACATTGCATGCATATCATATACATCATACAGTAAACTGGGCATCAATCAAAAATGGGAGCTAATTAATCCTGGATGAATTCAAACTTCCCAGGCATTCGTTGGAGCTATAATTATCTGGGGAAAATTGCAAGATTTTATTTTCCTGACTTGTGGTGTAAAACCTTAGAATCAAAAGATAGCTTGCTTTAGGGTACCCAGCCGCCCGCTGTCGAATATTCAGCCACCTGTGATCACTGAATGGATGACATTACTTTAGTCAATGATGCTTCTCAGCACAAGTGGGGGAATTTCACTGTTGAAGGGTAGTAATGCCGCTGAGGTGATGTGTACAGTTCACATTGGATGCTTTCACTGCCTGGCTGCGGTGGTCAGAGTGTTATTTCCTCAAACTTAGATTGATTATCTGTGCAGTTGCAAATGGGACCAAATACCATGCAAGACATCAGCAGCCAACACTGCCACCCCTTGACCTTACAATGCAGAGAGTGTCATTGATGAAGCAACTGAGGATACTGGCATACAGTGCCGCAGTACCGGTTGACAGCAACTAAAACTTCTCACATACGACCTGAACCAAAATCCTGTTGCTTGTGTCTCAACTTGCATGAGCTGCCTTTCATCCCTTTGCTTTTCAGACTCAGTGGTTCGTTTAAATAAAGTCAATTTAAAATTCTCCGTTTGTTTCCAAACTCCTCCACGATCATGCTCTTCATCAACTAAACAACTTTCCGAGACATCTATGCTCCATATAGTCTGAGAACACGTGTAACTCCAATTTTAAATTTACAACATTGTCTGATGTGAATTTTCATATTGGTCAAGAAAAACACAAAACGCTGGATAACTCAGCGGGTCAGGCAGCATCTCTGAAGAAAAGGAATGGGTGGCGTTTTGGGTCAGAATCCTTCCTCAGACTGTAGAATTGACGGCATTGGTCAAACACGCGTGGTTGGGCTGGTTTTCTGGGAATTTGGCTTGTAAAGGCTCTGAATTTAATGGAGCAAAATAACAAGCTGCTGGAGCAACTCAGCAGGTCATGCAGCATGTATGGAGGGAAGTAAATTTGGGTTTAGACCTTTCATCAGTCCGGATCCTAAATATTAACTATCAATTCCCCTGCGCAGATGCAGCCTGACCTGCTGAGTTTCTCCAGCAGCTTGTTATTTTTGCTCCATTAAATTCAGGGACATTACAACCCCAATTCCCTGTAAACCAGCCAAACAACTTAAAATCAACATCATCATCCCACATTGCCGCGTCTCACTGTACAATGGAGAGAAAGTGATTGATGACACAGTTGAGGATATGGACATAGTTACAATGGAATGTAAATACTGCCTCAGTACTGGTTGGCAGCTGGACCATTGCATTTCGCTTTATGAAAACCCACATGACTTTAAAAGCCAGTTCTACACACAGACAGACAATGCCCCCAGATCAACTTAATTACCATAAAGAGTTTAAAGGGCCTGTTCCACTTGGCCGTCATTTGCGCGCCATTTACGCGACCTCCAAAAATGTGGTCGTCGCGTTGTGACGCACGGGTAGCGTGTGGGTAGTGCGGGACAGGCGCATGGAAAGGCATGGAGGAGTGTGGAGTTGCGCGCGGTATCGCGCGGCGCTCCAGGATTTTGTGCTGCATGAAATCCTCGTGCGCCATCTGCTTGACGTATCGCGTACGCACGCCGACGCATTGGGTACGCACGCTGACACATTGGCGTCGCACGCTGGCGTCCCGACGTCTCACGTGTATCGCGTGGTAACGCATGGTTACGTCACCGTGCGTTACCATTTGTCGCCGCGCGCCACAGGGTATTCTAATGACGTCACGCGCACCAGAGGGCATGGTGACGCGTGATTAGTGCGTGACGTCGCGCTTAACGACGCGTCAACCTATTTTACATATGACGCGTAAATGAGGCACAAATGACGGCCAAGTGGGACAGGCCCTTAAGTTTTCAAGTCCTTGATGCTCACATCTCACTTGCCACGTTTTAAGGTACAAGAACAGGAAAACCTAAAATATCCCAAATTTACTCAGAAAAGTAAATCAATCACAAGTAATCATGAAGATAGACACAAAAAGCTGGAGTAATTGAGCGGAACAGGCAGCATCCCTGGAGAGAAGGAATGGGTGACGTTTCGGGTCGAGACCCTTCTTCAGTAATCATCCTTTCTATCAAACTGTAGAAGTTTTAGTTATTTAAAATCTGGTTTCTGAAAAGTGGTCAAAAAATGTGCGGCAAAGTGGTGCAGCGGTAGAGTTGCTGTCTTACAGCACACGCAGCGCTGGAGACCCAGATTTGATCCCAACTCCTGGTGCTGTCTGTACGAAGGTTGTACATTCTCCTCGTGACCTGCGTGGGATTTCTCTGAGATCTTCGGTTTCCTCCCACACTCCAAAGACATGCAGGTATGTAGGTAAATTGGCTTGGTATAAGTGTAAATTGTCCCTAGTGTGTGTAGGATAGTGTTAATGTTCGATGATCGCTGGTCGGTGTGGGTCAGTGGGCCGAAGGGCCTGTTTCCACGCTGTATCTCTAAACTAAACTGCTAGGATAAAGCGATTTTCAGCTATATTAAGTCACACCAGGATTTAAAAACACCTAAATATTTTTAATTTGAAGGAAAGAACCTTTAGCAACATTCCAAAATATTGCCTAATGTTAGAGATTCAAAGATTTTATACATGGCAATATCAATCTCGGATGCATCTGAAACCTGAAAATATGTAATTCAGAAAGTTGTGAGCAATTTCCACTGCAGAAACATTCCCTAATGATCGACCCAAATATTAGATATTTGAAAATGGTGCATAACTATTATTTTTCAAAACATAGCCACCTACACAATGGTGTCTTAAAAATCCATTGCTAGGAAGACAAATTCAGAGCAAGTTAACAAATAATGATCCAGGATTCTGAGATAACAAATGTTGCCGACGTTTACTTGCAATGCTGCCGAATATACCATGAGATGCAAAAAGCATTTCTCCGGGGAAAAAGTTTAAGAAGGAACTCCAGATGCTGGAAAATCGAAGGTGATCAAAAATGCTGGAGAAACTCAGCGGGTGAGGCAGCATCTATGGAGCGAAGGAAATAGACAATAGGTGCAGGAGTAGGCCATTCGGCACTTTGAGCCAGCACCGCCATTCAATATGATCATGGCTGATCATCCCCAATCAGTACCCTGTTCCTGCCTTCTCCCCATATCCCCTGACTCCACTATCTTTTAGAGCCCTATCTAGCTCTCTCTTGAAAGTATCCAGAGAACTGCCCTCTGATGCAGAGAATTCCACAGACTCACAACTCTCTGTGAGAAAAAGTGTTTCCTTGTCTCTGTTCTAAATGGCTCACCCCTTATTCTTAAACTGTAGCCCCTGGTTCTGGACTCCCCCAACATCGGGAACATGTTTCCTGCCTCTAGCGTGTCCAAACCCTTAACAATCTTATATGTTTCAATAAGATCCCCTCTCATCCTTCTAAACTCCAGGATCTCGACCCGAAACGTCGTCTATTTCCTTCGCTCCATAGATTCTGCCTCACCCGCTGAGTTTCTCCAGCATTTTTGTCTCCGGGAAAATTTTTTTTTTCTAAACTTCGCAAATTGCTTACAACTAAGTAGACAGGAAAAACATCAAAGTGTAGAAGTGCAGCACAAAATCCATACTGTTCTCCCACTCCAGCTCTCGCTGGTAATTCAGCCTGATCTAATTGAGATGCTCTTTGGACCTTTGCAGGTGAGAGATTACTTTTACAAGACAATCTTTTTTATGAACTGGGACTACTAATGCATCAATTTAAACAACCTGCCGCCAACAAAATTCTTGGCTCCATCGTAAATCACTTGGGACTTTTCAGGGCCAAAGGGATAAGTGAGGAATTTATACATTGTTCATAAATCACATTGCTTTATATCTACCAAGCTTCCAGAGACTGAAGCTGTTCACATGCATGTGAAATGGAAGTCCAATGACGTCAACATTCTCCAAATCAATGTTATTTTTAAAAACATGTTCTTGGTATTAACCCTTACGATAACAAAAAATAACCGTGTGAGCAGTGGAGTGATCTGAGCTGTAACGTGTCCCCACACTTCAGCAAACAAGACCCACTGATGGGGGCCTGCCTTGCAGACATAGAGAATCTTCGCTGTCACATTGCACAGCTCCTGTGGCAACCAAGAAAGTAGACAAAACTAACTTCACAAGTTCACAAGTTATAGGCTTAGGCCATTCGGCCCATCGAGTTTACTCCGCCATTCAATCATGGCTGATTTCTGCCACCTAATCCCATTTTCCTGCCTTCGTCCCATAACCCTTCTTCTTCTTCTTCTTGCGTATGGCGTGCACAGACTAAAGTTGTAGGACAACTTGTTCTATTTGATCTTATTTGATTGTGCACGCCGCGTTGATTACATTCGTCGAAACAGGGCGGACCCAGTGAAGGTTGCAATCTTCCACCCCCCCATAACCCTTGACACCCATTCTAATCAAGAATTTGTCTCACCATCTCGGCCTTAAAAATATCCACTGACTTGGCCGCCAGCCCTCTGTGGCAATGAGTTCCACAGATTAACTATCATCTGACTAAGCAAATCAATTAAAGATATTGGATGAAACAATTAAAAAAATATTGGGAAGAGAAGGATAGAGAAGCAAAAAAAAAGAAGTTGTAATAGGCCACTAATCAGAGGCGGCAAGGGAACAGGATGGAGAGGCCTAGAAATGCTTTTGGGTTGTGTACAAGGGATACATTTGGTGGAACAAACTTTGATGTTTTGAGCCAAATCAAGCTTCTGCAGGTGTTTAGTTGAGAGCACACTGACTGGTTGTATCATGGCTTGGTTTGGTAATTCAAGCACCCAAGAATGAACGAGGCAGCAGATAGTATGAGGGGAATTTCCTGGTCCATCACGGGTATTGACCTTCACACCACTGAAGGGAACTACAGGAAATGCTGCCATAAGAAGGCAACTAATATCAAAGACCCATATCACCCTGGCCATGCTCTCATCTCAACTGCTACCATCGGGAAGCTGGTCCTGCAGCCAAAGAACTGTCACCTGCAGGTTCAAGAACATCTTCCCATCAAAATATCAGGACCACACTGAAATATTGAACCACACTGCACAATCCCACCTCAGCAACAGACTCCTGGATACTTCAGCTTACACTATTATGGCCTGGTTACAAAGTACAACTAATCATTTATTATATGATTGTATATTTGTCCATTGTGTTGTTGCGTGAATGTTCCTGTATAGCAGCAGCAAGTAAGAATATCATTGTTCTGCTCTTGGCGCAGGTGACAATTAAACACTCTTGTCTTGCACGGTGGCCGTTAATAAATGACAGCGATTAGAGAATGGCATTTCCGTCAGAGACGAAGATGATAATTTGGAGTGTATTCGGTATTGAACTGGAAAGAGTGATAGTTTACACAAGACTGGCTGCCAATGATGTAGCCCGACAGTACACAACCAGATGTGTGGAGAGAGATGGTGGCGGCTTGGCAACACCAAATGCTTGCCATGTGCACGTGGAACCTGCCAGCTCAGGGGCTCTTGCCTTTAGTTTTAATCAAATGACAGTATGTGAATAAAAAGTCAATAAAACCACTGACTTGAGGGCAAGAAGCCACTGTCGAGGGTTCTATAATTACAGTGGCTCAGTTCATAATTTTCAGGAGAGGAATTAGGCCATTCCACCCATCAAGTCTACTCCACCATTCAATCATGGCTGATCTATCTTTCCCTTTCAACTCCATTTTCCTGCCTTCTCCCCACAACCCCTGCCACCCATAGTAATCACGAACCAATCAATCTCCACCTTAAAAATATCCATTGACTTGGCCTCCACAGCCTTCTGCGGCAAAGTCATAAAGTCATAATTTACCGTTTGTCCCCAGCAGTCAAGGTGCCCACCTAGACATTGGCAACCTCCGTGCTTTGTAAAATTGACACAAGTTTACAGTTACATTTTCAGAATATCAATACAAAGCACCTTTTTCACACTCCCCACACAGTTTACTATGAAAATAATACCTGCACCACTGCAGAGAACAAACATATTAAAGATCTGGTTAAATGGTGGAATTACTCCATAAGCATTAACAAAATTAAATCTATTTGATATTTCTGATGTTGACACACAATTATACTTACAAAATGTAATCATTACCAAATATACTGCAGAAGAGAAACATGAGATTCAAATATTGGCATTAATGTGCAACTTTTATTAAATATCCACGAACATTATTTTTTAATGCTAATCATTTATTTAAATCAGAATAGGTTTGCAATGTCAAGTAATTTCATTTTAATAGGATAGAAAGACTTATGTCCAAGTCAATGATGCCATTAATTCCTGCATTTTTAAAGCCACTGCCACGATTAAGACAGGCCTAAGGGTTCAGCACAAGGTCATTACAAGTGGAAACTGATGATAGAATAGCAAAAGAAGACACAAAATGCAGGAGTAACTCAGCGGGACAGGCAGCATCTCTGGAGAGAAGGAATGGGTGATGTTTCGGGGAGAGACCATTTTTCAGATAGCTTCATTGTTGGAACTGCACTTTTTCAACTAACGGATTCTTTCTGGCCCTTTTATATTAATATGGAACCCTGTGGAAGCAGCATGAACTACCTTGATGCAACCTAGTTAAAGACATTTTAAAATCTGAAGTAAATCCATCATTGTTGGGCAAATCTCAATTTCTCCTGGATCCACAGTGAAAAGCCAAAGGCCTTGATGTTTTCTGCCATCTACTAAGGCTGAAAGAACATTCATAATTTTAGCCCAGAACTTGGTATTTAATTTTGCTCTAGTTACAACTACTTTACTGTGCTGCATTCCTTAACCACTAATGCGTGAAACATCTTATACATACATGGTCACATTAAATGGACTACTGCAATGCACTTTTTACTGCCTCTCGTCTGAAATGCTATCACAAGCAGCAAATCCCATGCTATGTCTGCATGCCCATCATCTGCTCCAGTGTCCAAAATTATTTTGCTAGTGTAAAAATAGCCCCCATCTATTTTTCCAGCCTCTCATTTCTCTCCGCTTGTAAACCCCACCACCCTGTGCATTTTCCCTCCCATCATTCCAACTCTGGGACAGAGACTCACCCCATCAGTCCTCCTCTAATCTTTAAAACTTCTCTACCTCCACATCGTTCAACTTTACTCTAAAGTTTGCGTTATTTGATGTGCGCTTCAAGTATACAAATGTGGGTATGCCACAATGCACTTTTCTCATTAATATCAATATTGTAATAGATGCATACTTGGGATGTATAAAAGTTATACATCATAACATGAACTTATTGCAATTGAGGCTGATTTATAACAACGAGTACACAGTTTAAACAAGTTTAAAAAGTTATGTTCTGGTTTCAGGAATTTGTCAAAATGTGAATGAAGGAATTTGATCATCTTCTGACACATGATGGACAGTGTTTGAAACTGAACGCCACACATTTCAACACTCCAGGGTATCATTTTTAAATCTGTCAGTGTTTGGGACTCGTATCAACTTCCCTTACAACAGACACCCAGCTGAGAGAGTGTTCCAAGAAAAATATATGGATTTAATTGCAAAGCTTTGCTCAGGCAGCCCCAGAGGAGAGTTCAAAGGCAAAATAAGGTGCTTTCTAGCACCTCGGAGTGCTGTAAGGTCCAAAGGTTACTAAAGCAGGAGCCACTGCCCAATAAAAATCTGTTTTCAGAGTTCAGTAGTAAAGCATATAATGGATCCTTTTACAGCTTTCACCTCATTCTGAGTCAGAGTGCTGGTTCCTACAGTGATGGCGTGTTTCAGCTGCTGTCTACTCTAGCCATCAAAGGTACCCCAAAGCAGTGTCCTTTACTCCCATTCACTTAGCAGACAATCAATAATACAGCTATTTTGTAGAACCTAAAGCATTTCTTCAAGAGCAATTTAATTTTACATTTAGTAATAATCCTGCAGTCAAATCTAGATGAAGTAGATATTGAAGCATGTTCCTCAGACTGGGGGTTGTAAATTGTGCGCAAAAAGACAAATTCTTTCAGCTTTTGGTTGCATTCTACTGTGGATTTGGGGATTAGAATGGGCTGGTACTCAAATCGACTTAATGAAATCAATGAACTGCCCCAGTTCTCAGTCAACAATATTATAAAAGGAACCTGTTAATTGTGGATAATTATGAAAATCTATGGATCCCCACTGTGGTTTTCAATAATATATTTTTTAATAGAAACAGCAGACTTATCTACTGTGCCATTTTTTATCTGCCTGGAATGGACACAAATACCAAGCTCATAGCCTCTAACATCTCTAGTTTCTTTGTTGAGAAAGAAGAGTTTGCTGTGCCTACAACAATGCCACCCATTCCTTCTCTCCAGCCTGTCCCGCTGAATTACTCCAGCATTTTGTGTCTATCCTAGTTTAGTTTGGTTTAGTTTATTGTCACGTGTACCGAGGTACAGTGAAAAGTTTTACAACAATATGTAGACGGTATTTGGACATGGAATTTAGTATTGCCATGAAGCAGAAACCTGAGTCAACTGTAATAGTGCAGCATATGATGTTAATGGTACTCATATTGGCTATCCATGGCAATAAAACAATGTGGCCAGATGCATTTAATAAAAGCAGTGCCTTATCAATCATTCTGATCTGCCTTCAGATGCTTTAATCTCCATGCCTCCCACACATTAAATATTCACAGCTATTCTTCCAATTTGAAATCTTACTTAGAAACATAGAAAATTGGTGCAGGAGTAGGTCATTCGGCCCTTTGAGCCAGCACCGCCGTTCAATATGATCATGGCGGATCATCTAAAATCAGTACCCCGTTCCTGCTTTTTCCCCCATATCCCTTGATTCTGTTAGCCCCAAGAGCGATATCTAACTCTCTCTTGAAAACATCCAGCGAATTGGCCTCCACTGCCCTCTGTGGCAGAGAATTCCAGATTCATAACCCTCTGGGTGAATTTTTTTCCCCTCTACTTGCTTTAAACAGATTAATATAGTTTATTAGTTTGTGGATAATTAAAAGATGAACATGTTCGATTACAAAGAAACAAAAAGCACTTGTTTGTTTTCATCACAGTCCTATGAAAGCTGCAGATCTGACGATAGCCTGGTTATGCATATTGAAAACAAACTGGTAATAAATGACATAATACATAACCAAGTCGCAAGTATTACATGCATGAAAGATTTTGGCTAATTCAATTCTTCAATTACATTTTAGATGGAATTCTGTACCTGCACTTTACAAGTCAACATTTGAAAAAGGTTTTAATGTCATTACTTTGTAATTAAGAAATCCTTTCCACACTGTATGAAAATTCTGACTTTAAAATCATACCTAATATACATTTACCTATGATTTTTAAATTCACACCACTGGAATTAAAGCAGAGAAAAAACATTCAAGAGGTCAATTAAATCTTGATCAATTTCCATTAATTAATCATTTTAAATAAGGAACCAATGTAATTTTTGCTAAAAAGATCCTGTTTGGTTTGCTCCATGCTCTGGCTAACAACAGCTTCTTGTAATTCAAACCAATAGAAAGGATAATGCAAAGTAATAGTTTTGAGCAGCAGCTTCTGAAAATTAATTTAATTTTACAAGCCATAATGGTTTTGTGTGACAAGGAAAAGTAATGAATGATTTCTCTGGAAATCCTGGCTCTCTGACTGATTAAGTTCATTGTGATTTCAGCTGCGACTCAGAACTGGATAGAAAAAAACCCCATGGCTTTAAAATTTCATCACCATCCAATGACACTCGCCTAGAAGTGTGTGAAGACAGAATCAGGCTTGCCTCTGATGCCTTTTATGATAAAGCAGCCTGCCAACACTCACTGCAACAGATGAGAAATCCAGTGGTGGCGGTGAAGGTACTGGGACAGTGATCTCCTTTACAACACCAACTTATGGAGAAGAAAAGGAATTCTCCAAAACAAAAAGTACCGGCTAGCTTTGAAGCATAGAAGCATACACAAAATCCGTTATTGTTTGAATGTTTGTTGCATGATTCAGTTTTGTTTCAGATTATTAAATTCAAAGAAGTTATGCATTAAATATCTTAACACTAAACGTGTTTATAACTTTAGTGCTCAAGGATTAAAATGTCAAATAGATATTTACAGTTAGTCAGATTGATCATTAAAACAGCATTTCAATAAAAGTTCATATTGTAATGTAACATGCATACACAAATCTCTGTGCCTGCACGTTCTTCATCTGCACTTATCAGCCGGACTGGATAGGAAGGCAGCCAGACACAGGCGGCAGGCAGATGGTATGCATTCCATCATCAGTGATAACCATACTCAGGACAATCCAAGTTAAAATAATATTAACTATGTACTCCCTCATTTCTCAAAAGTTTTATATTGATGAGTGTTTGCTCAATCGTTATAATTTACTAAAATGCAATAAGGAGTATTTCTCAAGCAGGTGAAGGAAGATAATTGTTTTAGAATTTATTTTAACATCCAAAAAACTTAGATAAAGTAACCCAAGCTCTCATTTGCTTTCTTGATACCATCAAGCAATCTGAGGTGCAATATAATTTGTAAACAAAATTAATACGCAAGGAATATTAATTAAAGTGCCACCATCGGGTGGCGCATTGATGGCAGCCTCGCCTATGATGGCGCTTTGATGGCAGTCTGTCCTTTTCGTCTCTTTTTTGTTATTTTTAGTGTGTTTAAAAAGTTTGTGTTAATGTTCTCTGGTATGTTTTATGTGGGGTTTGGGTGGGGGATTTTTTTTTTCAATCTCTTACCTTGCCGGAGATGTGGTTGTTTTCTGCTCTGCGGCCTAACGTTGTGGCGCTGGAGGCCATGCTCGGGACTGACTTTGAGCCCCACCGCAGGGTGTGGACTTACCATCGGAGCCGATTCGTTGCCTGGGATCGATGCTCCAACCACGGCCTGCGGACTTTAACATAAAGGAGCTCGCAGTCTCGGGTAAGAGACCGACGGCGGGAAGCTCCAAAACTGCATGATGTGCGACTAACCCCGACTCGGGGTAGATCACCCGGCGGGGGGAGCTGAGATCTCCAATGCAGGAGCTTGATCGCCCCGACGAGGAGGCTCGCCGCTGGCTACGGGAGTACGATCTTCCTGTCAACGGATGGTTAGAGGCCCCCGACCGCTGGAGGACAAACAAGGGTTTAACTTTTTTCCGCCTTCCATCACAGTGCGGAATGTGGAGAGGTCACTGTGGTGGATGTTTATGTCAAAATGTATTTTGTGTGTTCTGTTGCTTTTTATTAGTATGACTGTATGGCAAATCAAATTCCTCGTATGCTGCAAAGCATACTTGGCTAATTTATGATGATTATTATTATTATCATTATTATACGTACATTTTAATGATTCTATTTAATATCATATGCATTAATCTTTTTTTTAACATAATTTGACATTAGCGTAGACCAGAAGTTCCCTCTTCTGCTAGTACTGCAAGACTCTCCTAGAGTACTGAGAACTAAGGAAATCTAGGAACATGGTGTGATACAGCAGCACTGAGATGGAAGACCATACAGTCGTTGAAAAGCAGTGCAAGCTTGGGGCACACGGTCTATTCCTGCCCCATTTCCAATGCTGGTAACTCATTTACACATCATATATTGGATATATTGGGCGGCACAATGGTGCAGCTGGTAGTGCTGCTGCCTCAAGGGCCTGTCGCACTTGGCCGTCATTCGCGCGCCATTTATGCGACCTGCTAGCGTGTGGGTAGCGTGGGACGGGCAAGTGGTGTGGAGGAGTGTGGACTTCGTCCTGCACGAAATCTTTGCGCGCCACTGGCCTGTCGCGTAACTGACGGCCAAAGTGGGACAGGCCCAAGACCCTGGCCCGGCGCAACGTCTCACCTCCAACAGCAGCAGAAGCAGGCAAACGATCGTCGAGCTCGGCCTGGGGCTCACGGCCGTTGCGGATCCAGATCCGCCCCCACTCCTACTCCCAGAGCGGGGCCAAGACAATTGGAGATAGACACAAAATGCGGGAGTAACTCAGCTGAACCGGCAGCATCTCTGGAGAGAAGCAATGGGTGATGTTCTTCAGACTGAAGAAGAGTCTCGACCCGAAACATCATCCATTCCTTCTCTCCAGAGATGCTGCCGGTCCCGCTGAGTTACTCCTGCATTTTGTGTCTATCTTCAAATGACGTCACACGCTCCAGACGGCTGTGCGGACGCATGATGACGCGCGCGACCGTCGCGCGTCAGTCACTACCGGCCTGTCGAGTAAATGACGGCCAAGTGGGACAGGCCCTTCACTGTGCCAGAGACTCAGGGTCGATCCTGACCTTGGATGCTGTCTTTATGGAGCTTGTATGCTCTCTCTGTGACCAAAGACATGCGGGTTTGCAGGTTGTTTGACCTCTAAAATTGCCCCTAATGTTTAGAGAGTGGATGAGAAAATGGGATAACATGGAACTCGTGTAAACAGGTACTTTCCTGTGACTTTCATTCTGAGGAAGGGACTCAACCTGAAATTTCACCCATTCCTTCTCTCCAGAGCTGCTGCCTGTCCCGCTGAGTTACTTCAGCTTTTCTTGAAGTTCCTTCCTACACATTCCAGTTTAGAACTGTTTAGAGATACAACATTCAATGTGGACTCAGTGTGCCGAAGGGGCCGTTTCCATGTTGTATCTCTAAACTAAACTAGTAAAATTAATCTTTAAATTATCCACTTTTTCTAAAGAGAATATACAAATCAAATCTCTGAATTACTTTGTCAATGCAAGTCTAAATCCCTCCTCCTCAGGCAAAATAACTGTGTCATGATGTCCTACAAAATAAAAATAAGTTGTGCTGATAGATACTAACCATTATTCATTCTCTCTTCAAATGGACACATCTAACCCTGGCACGTGATAAATGCATTACACCACTGCACTCTGACTTCAGACCAAAACATTTTCCGAAGCACCATGCTCTGGAGGATTTATTAGGTACTGTCAGAGCACAATATATCATTAACAGACATGCAAAATCTGGTTTCAGTCACAGAGAGAAATCCTTGCATTTCATATTCCTTACTATTCATCTTCCACTTGTTCCTCTCAATAGCCAACAGATCTGCGGAAACGCAAGAATTTTCAGATGGACATTACATTTTAATGTTATTGGCAGACTTTTTCTAATGGCATATGTGTACTTCCTGTAACAATAGTGGAATACATAGTGGAATGAAAAAGCAAAAGACTTGAATTTCATTGTTTAAGAAGGAACTGCAGATGCTGGAAAATCGAAGGTAGACAAAAATGCTGGAGAAACTCAGCGGGTGCAGCAGCATCTATGGAGCGAAGGAAATAGGCAACGTTTCGAGCCAAAACGTTGCCTATTTCCTTCGCTCCATAGATGCTGCTGCACCCGCTGACTTGAATTTCATACCGATATTAAAATGAGTATGAATTTAAATGAGTATGAATTTAAATGAGTATGAATTTAAATGAGAATAGGGCACCCTCCGATACAAAGAGAATCCAGTGATTTTGAAATACTATTCTAATCTAAGCAACCAACAAGTAAATATGGTTATTTCAAAATTGTGTTTTATTACAAGAAAAAACAATGTAAGTTTACTAAGTGGAAAAGAATAGGATGGAAATAAACTGTTAGGAGGCTGTAGAGCACCTCTGCAGCAAAGCGAGGAGTTGTATGTGGGAGAATGAATGTCTCCAGGCAGGAGATAGAGCAAGATCTATCAAGAGCGGTTGTGCCGCTGGTGCAAGGATTTGGTGTAAGGAGCAAAAAGGTCCTTCTGCAGTTGTACAGGGCCCTAGTGAGACCACACCTGGAGTATTGTGTGCAGTTTTGGTCTCCCAATTTGAGGAAGGACATTCTTGCCATTGAGGGAGTGCAGCGTAGGTTCACCAGGTTAATTCCCGGGATGGCGGGACTGTCATATGTTGATAGAATGGAGCGGCCGGGCTTGTCTACTCTGGAATTTAGAAGGACGAGAGGGAATCTTATTGAAACATTTAAGATTAATAAGGGATTGGACACGCTAGAAGCAGGAAACATGTTCCCGATGTTGTGGGAGTCCAGAACCAGGGGCCACAGTTTAAGAATAAGGGGTAAGCCATTTAGAACGGAGACGAAGAAACACTTTTTCTCACAGAGAGTTGTGAGTCTGTGGAATTCTCTGCCTGGTGGAGGCCAGTTCTCTGGATGCTTTCAAGAGAGAGCTAGACAGAGCTCTTAAAGATAGCAGAGTCAAGGAATATGGGGAGTAGGCAGGAATGGGGTACTGATTGTGGATGATCAGCCATGATCACATTGAATGGCAGTGCTGGCTCGAAGGGCCGAATGGCCTACTCCTGCACCTATTGTCTATTAAAAAAATAAAAATGCGATTGTTCCATTTCGGTACATAAGACATTTAAACACTCTTCACTCTTGATTGAAGAAGGGTCTTGACCCGAAACGTCACCCATTCCTTCCCTCCAGAGATGCTGCCTGTCCCGCTGAGTTACTCGAGCTTTTTGTGTCTATTTTCAGTTTAAACAAGCATCTGCAGTTCCTTCCTACACTCTTGAACCTTTGGACTGTTTCGGGAGTTGCACCAAATTAACCCAAGTACAATCTTGTATTATTTTCATAAACACTTATTTTTCAAAAATAAAATCAACATGAAAGAAATATATCACCCAGGTTGAAACTGAAATAGAAATTCCTATCAGGGGTTATATAAAGGCTTGTGTTGAGGCTGCTCATGCTTCAGAATAGTGGGAAAGAATGAGTTAAAGTGTAAGAAATGCTGCAAGTTGTCTTCATTTGATGAGACTTTGGATACAAGGAGGAGGAAGAGTGTGTCAGATAGAATACTTTGAGTATCAGAATGAAGAGAGGGGAGTACCAGGATGACAAAGAAGTTCATTACACCACTGACCAAGGTATTATCAATCAAATGAGGGAGATAAGAAAGATTGGGAAGGAAAGATTGATTGGGGTTAAAAGTGACCATGAATGCAAAAAGTCAGAATTCATTCACAATTTAATCAGGTTTCGAACTGGGACCATAATGAAAAACTCCTTCAGCATGCAATATCACCATTCATATACAGAATTGAATACTATCAAAATAGAGGCAGTAATAATAAATACAACTCATAGAAAAGTAGAGACATAGTATGAAACACAGAAACAGGCAATAGACAAAAAATGCTGGAGTAACACAGCGGGACAGGCAACATCGCTGGAGAGAAGGAATGGGTGATGTTTCGGGTCGAGACCCTTCTTCAGACAGGCGCTTCAGCCCATCGAGTCCATGTTGACCATAAACCTACATTAATTTATTTTCTCATCAATCTCCCATTTCTATCCTTCAGATAATTTACAGTAGTTAGTTAACCGACCATGTAGACCATTGGGACATGAAATCAGAGCACCTGGAGAAAAGAAATGCAGTCACAGGGAGAGTATTGAATCCCCACACAGGCAGCTCACGTGGCCAGGATTGAACCTGGGTCTATGGTATCGTGAGGTAGCGGCTCTACTTGCTGAAACTCTACACTGCCAGTCGTTTTAGAAAAGTTGTAGCTTTTTGTTGATTGTATTTATTACTTTGTCTGCCGGTGAAGAAAGTAGAACTACCGCTCGTGTCAAGTAGTATTTAAAACCAACACTGGTTAAACTACATTCAAAACAAAAAGACTCAACTATTTTATCCAAACCTCATTTTCGTTGAACAGATGTATGTAAATTAACACCGAAGGTAGACACAAAATGCTGGTAATACTTTATGCAAATTAACAAATCCTGATCTGCCATTTTAAAAGTTTAACAACTTTAAAATAAACAAATTAACTCCTTTGCTAAAATAACAGGAATCTCAGATGAATATATTAAGGGGTCTTATGTCAATATAAGTGTTATTTCTGGGCACTCCATTTATAAAATATGGGACAAAGTTAGAAAGCAGTGGCTGCATGCAAAACTTCATATTGGAAAATCTTTAAAATGTCTAAAATGTCTTTTCCTATACAACGCAGCCATGAATAACAATCAGATTTTTATGCGAATAAGTTGGCACGTGGCGCAGTGGTAGAGTTGCTGCCTTACAGCAACTGAGACCCAGGTTCGACCATGACTACGTGTGCTATCTGTATGGAGTTTGTACGTTACCCCTGTGACCTGCGTGGGTTTCCTCCAACACTCCAAAGATTGTAGGTCAATTGGCTTGGTATAATTCTTGAAGTCCTTTAGATTGAAGACCTGAGATTGGGCGTCATATTGGGAACCCTTGACCCAAATAGAAAGTAGTACATCCAGGACTTTGTTCAACACTCAGAGACCAAATAAAAGTGTGATGGTTTGTTTTCTAAACTGATCCTCTGTGAGAACATTGGTTATGTTGCAATCTATCTATATATTAGGGAGAGGTGAAGGGGGAGTGGAGGAGCGGAGGAGAGAGAAGAGGCAGGGTGAAGAGGAGAGGGAGGGAGGGAGGTGTTGGTAAAATGAGCCGAGCCTGCGCAGTTGGGGGCTATGAATGAGTGGTGGAATATTGTGTTGGGGGAACGGGTTACCTTGGGGGACCAGGCCTCCCGTGTGACATGGACCCAACAGGTCCCACTTGGTCTCGTGCCAACGAAAGTCAGCATTGCTCTTTCTCAGCACATCGTAATTTTGGAAGAGCCTTAAATCAAGAATTGGGGTGCAACTACTTGGAAACATTTGCCAAGAGTTGGAGCAACTATCTGGTAAATGACTTGCAGCTTGGGGACAGAGTGCGCATATTTACAAACGCTGTCTGCATTACATAATTAGATAAGATGACAAGGTTTCCCGGATTAACGGTTTCCTCACTCATCCCAAAAATTGCTCCTAATGTGAAGGAAGTAGATGCAGAAGTGGGATAATCTTAGAACTAGTGTGCAGGAAGGAACTGCAGATGCTGGTTTTAATCGAAGATAGACACAAAATGCTGGAGTAACTCAGCAGGACAGGCAGCATCTCTGGAGAGAAGGAATGGGTGACGTTTCAGGTCGAGACCCTTCTCTCGACCCGAAACTTCACGCATTCCTTCTCTCCAGAGATGCTGCCTGTCCCGCTGCGTTACTCCATCATTGTGTGTCTATCTTTGATTAGAACGAATATGAGTGGGTGATCGATGTTCAGCATGGCCCTAGTGGGCCAAAGGGTCCGTTTGCACGCTGTATCTCTAAGCTAAGCTGAGCTAACTATTCCATTGGTGGTGATTGCAAGATTACAGCAAGGATGATTGGGAAGAGGGCTGGTGCAATGTCACTGCTTTCTCCATCCCGCTTGCAGTGGGATTCAGTCTGTGAGAGACTCACTGGTTATGTACGCTGCCGCTTGTACTTGTGCAGCTGTTGAATGAGAATGACATTTTGAGGATAACCAAATTTGAGAAGGAAATTCCATTATCCCTGTCAGCTGGCAAAAATGTTTTGTGAGGTTATAAAGAATGCTATGTACAATGGTCAGAGCTGTTGACATTTTCTTTGCGTTTCTTGATGGACAGAATTCCCAATTCAACCGTGGGAGGTGTTGATGGCTTTCCAACGACATGCCCTGCAGCTCAGCAAGGGGAGTTCGCAATCATCACCGCAATCAAGCTGGTCTTTTTTCTTGAAGATGGTCGCAATCAGCAGCAGCCAAGATTCCTCGACATGCTCTTCTGATCAAATGAGGGAGATGAGGTTCTGAATGGTTGCCACAAATACTTCTCCATTATGCTATAGAGCTTCAGCTGGGCTTCTAACTGTTCCAGATGACGTTTTGGTTTTCAACCGTCAGATGTCCTTTGCAACTCTTTCCAGGGCTGGCATAGAAGCAAAACTGTGCCAGATAATGTGCTGCGAGTTAGACTCATCTAGTGGCAGGACCTTGATTCAGGAGCACTTCAATGTGCTTCTTCTCACATGTTCTGACGTCTCCTGTCCTTGATTAGCTCATCTCTGAGCTTGACAGACATCAAGATGGATCCTGGGTTGCAGATGGTCTCCTGGGGTCAATAGACAATAGGTGCAGGAGTAGGCCATTCGGACCTTCGAGCCAGCACCGCCATTCACTGTCATCATGGCTGATCATCTACAATCAGGACCCCATTCCTGCTTTCTCCCCCATATCCCTTGATGCCACTATCTTTAAGAGCTCTATCTAACTTTCCCTTGAAAGCCTCCAGAGGCAAAGAATTCCACAGATTCACAACTCTCTGGGTGAAAAAGCTTTTCCTCATCTCCGTTCTAAATGGCCTACCCCTATTCTTAAACTGTGGCCCCTGGTTCTGGACTTCCCCAACATCAGGAACATGTTTCCTAGCCTCTAGCCTGTCCAATCCCTTAATAATCTTATATGTTTCAATAAGATCACGTCTCATCCTTCTAAATTCCAGTGTATACAAGCCCAGTCGCACCAGTCTTTCAACATATGATTTGGCCATGTTTCAGTTGCAGTCATTATTGAATCCTCTAGCTAGATCATATAAATGGAATGTATATTGTTGGCTGGCTCCGCCTGCCCTCTGATTGACTTGAAGTGGATTGACTTGACTTGAAGTGGATTGACTTCACTTGAAATGGATTGAAATGGATTGTTGGCCCTGCACTCACTGTGCTTGACTTGACTTGACCCACAACACCCAGGCTAGCGCTCCAGAAAGCCCCCCCCCCCCCACTGGCCATCAATATTGGAATTGGTGGAGAGGTGGAATATTGCGTTGGGGGACCAGCCGTCCCGTGTGATCCTGGGACCCAACTAGTCCCACTTAGTCTAGTAATCTTATAATTCCCTAACAATAGTCTAAACGTTATTCCCTTATCATGTATCTGTACACTGTAAATGGCTCAATGGTAATCATGTATTGTATTTCCGCTGACTGGGTAGCACACATCAAACGTTTTTCACTGAACCTCAGTACACGTGACAATTAACTAAACTGAACATCTTAGAGTCACAGAGTCATATAGTGATACAGTGTGGAAACAAGCCCTTCGGCCCAACTTGCCCACACTGGCCAACATGTGCCAGCTACATTAGTCCCACTTGCCTGCGCTTGGTCCATATCCCTCCAAACCTGTCCTATCCATGTACCTGTCTAACTGTTTCTTTAACGTTGGGATAGTCCCTGCCTCAACTACCTCCTCTGGCAGCTTGTTCCATACACCCACCACCCTTTGTGTGAAAAAGTTACCCCTCAGATTCCTATTAAATCTTTTCCCCTTCACCTTGAACCCATGTCCTCTGGTACTTGATTCCCGTACTCTGGGCAAGAGACTCTGTGCATCTACCCGATCTATTCCTCTCATGATTTTATGTCCATGTAGACAACGTCTACCACACTGCCCTCATCAATCTTCTTATTCACCCTTCTAAGACCTCCGTCAAATTCATACGACACGAATTCCCAGGTACAAAGCCTTGTTGACTATCCCCAATCAGTCCTTGCCTTTTCAAATGCATATGTCTTTCAGAGTTCTCTCCAATAACTTAACCATCACTGATCAAAACAAACTGTTGGAGGAACTCAGTGGATTGGACAGCTTTTGCAGAGGGAATGGACGAATGATATTTTGGGTCAGAAAGATCTAGTGGGGGAGGCAGAAAGCTGGAAAAGAGATGGCGGATGAGGCAAAGGTTGGTAAGTGATAGGTGGACATGGAGGGGAGGGGGAGCTATTGGCAGATGGGTGCAGAAAATGACAAAGGCTGGAGGAGAAAGGGAGACAATAGGGTGTCAGATAAGGAAAGAAGAGGAGGTGGGAATTGTATTGCTGGAAGGAGGGATATGGAAGCAAGGGGATGGGGTAGGGGAAGGAGGGGGGGGGGGAGTAAAAAGGGAAATGTGGCACACAGGAATGGGAGTTGATCAGACAGAGAAGAGTAAAGGAGCAGGCTGAATAGGGACGAAAAGCTGGAGTAACTCAGCGGGACAGGCAGCATCTCTGGAGGGAAGGAATGGGTGACGTTTTGGGTCGAGACCCTTCTTCAGATCCAAAACGTCACCCATTCCTTCTCTCCAGAGATGCTGCCTGTCCCGCTAAGTTACTCCAACATTTTGTCTCTACCTTCGATTTAAATCAGCATCTGCAGTTCTTTCCTACAGGTGATGAAATGTGGTTCAACTAAAGAAATAAAGATATGTTTGAAGAAATAAAGCTATTCGGGGAACTTGTGAAAGTAGCTGCAACTTTCTCTGCTTCGTAACTGATCTCGCTTCTTATCTTCAGACAGAAGGGTCTCGACTCGAAACGTCACCCATTACTTCTCTCCAGAGCTGCTGCCTGTCCCGCTGAGTTACTCCAGCATTTTGTGTCCACATTTCATTATATATTTTGTTAAATACTACATGCTATTCCACCACCAACCTCCTTATTCAAGACGTGCCTATTCAAGATACATGCCCAAGTTCTTTTTTGATAGAGCAAAAATGCTGGAGTTATCTGATATCTGCAACATTCATTTTCTACATGAAGTCTCTTCATGATTTCAGAATACAAAATATCTCAAGTGATTTTCTAATTTCAGTAATAACTATACATTGAAGCTTTACTGGCTATTGAGTTATGCAAGATACCATGAAAGTCCACGCAAGTATTGCATAAATACACACCTTCTAAAGACATTTTTGATGACATAAATCTCAATTGAAAGCAATCTCTTCAAAAGAGCAATGCAAATGGTTTTCTTTTGGAGGCAATATGTGAGTTCAAAGCAAAAGTTATCAGATCTAACAAGTACAGTGGCTTGCAAAAGTATTCATACCCCTTGAACTTTTCCACATTTTGTCACGTTACAACCACAAACGTAAATGTATTTTATTGGGATTTTATGTGAAGTGGAAGGAAAATGATACATGGTTTTCAAATTTTTTTACAAATAAAAAACTGAAAAGTGTCGCGTGCAAAAGTATTCAGCCCCCCTGAGTCAATACTGCATCATGCTGTGGGGATGCTTTTCTTCAGCAGGGACAGGGAAGCTGGTCAGAGTTGATGGGAAGATGGATGGAGCCAAATACAGGGCAATCTTGGAAGAAAACCTGTTAGAGTCTGCAAAAGACTTGAGACTGCGGCGGAGGTTCACCTTCCAGCAGGACAACGACCCTAAACATACAGCCAGAGCTACAATGGAATGGTTTAGATCAAAGCATATTCATGTGTTAGAATGGCCCAGTCAAAGTCCAGACCTAAATCCAATTGAGAATCTCTGGCAAGACTTGAAAATTGCTGTTCACAGACGCTCTCCATCCAATCTGACTGAGCTTGAGCTATTTTGCAAAGAAGAATGGGCACAAATTTCAGTCTCTAGATGTGCAAAGCTGGTAGAGACATACCCCAAAAGACTTGCAGCTGTAATTGCAGCGAAAGGTGGTTCTACAAAGTATTGACTCAGGGGGGCTGAATACTTTTGCACGCGACACCTTTCAGTTTTTTATTTGTAAAACAATTTGAAAACCATGTATCATTTTCCTTCCACTTCACAATTATGCACCACTTTGTGTTGGTCTATCACATAAAATCCCAATAAAATACATTTACGTTTGTGGTTGTAACGTGACAAAATGTGGAAAAGTTCAAGGGGTATGAATACTTTTGCAAGCCACTGTATATATTTATTTTATATCACTGTGTAGAAAAATACCTTCATAAAAGAATGGATGGCTACATATGTAGGCTGAAGGGCCTGTTCATCTGCTGCACTTCACTGTGACTAAGAAATGAGCTGCAACTGCAATTGTCCCAGATCCACTCCCAGTAACAGAAATGTACATGATTTTAAATTAGCCTCATGCTAATTTTTCAAGGGTGGATAGAGTCATAGAGTGATACAGTGTGGAAACAGGCCCTACAGCCCATCTTGCCCCATGCCCCATCTACACTAGTCCCACCTGCCTGTGCTTGGCCCATAACCCACTAAACCTGTCCTATCCATGTACGTGTCTAAATGTTTCTTAAACATAGCGAAAGTCCCAGCCTCAACTACCTCCTCTGGCAGTTTGTTCCATACACCCACCACCCTTTGTGTGAAAGTTACGTCAGGTTCTTAGTAAATCTTTCACCCCCCCCTCACCTTAAACATGTGTCCTTTGGTTCTCGATTCCCCCACTCTGGGCAAGAGACTCTGTGTGTTTACTCAATTTATCCCAAGATAGATATGATAAACTTCAACTGAAGAGGACAAGTATCCATAAAGATAGTAAGTTGTAAGAAGTTTTCTTTGTAAGTCTTGTAATGATTGATTAGAGATGCATGAACTGAACATCACAAGCACTCACCACTGACGCACACTTTGAGTTTTGCTCAGTAAACGATAGCATTTCTGCTTGAAGCAGCCAGATGTGGTCCATTCCAAGGTTAGAGAGCAGTCTACTGCTGCTGCCGCCTATGATACATATGTAACGGGAACATGCAGACAGCAAATGAAGCTGTACAAGGGGCCATGCCCATCTGGGCCCATTTACTTTAGTGACCTATGGACAACTGTGAGGATAGTTTAAAGAATAGAACTTTTGTGTACATGTGCTCTTTTAAAAAAAATCCTTTGATTTTAAATGAACAACGCAAGACGCTACAGATTAGGATGTTAATGTAAATGTAAAGAATATTTTGTGCACAACAATAATAGCAGCTATTTGCCAGCCTGGTTCAGTGGTAGTGGGGTAATTTCTGAATCAAACAAATGCCTGTCAGATTCATGCTGTCTCTTTCGTGGAGTTTGGATGAACTGCAACTTTGTCAAAGGCACAATCTTATTGATGAAGACAAGTAGTGCAGAACAATTTTACTATCCTAGTTCAAAAGAGCAAGTAGCCCAGTGCGGTCTTAACTGATAACATTTCTTCAAAGTCTAAAAAAGACCAGTTTACTTGATCTTTCTCTACATTTATCTGGTGACTGCACTTGAAAGTGTAGTCATGAAGGACTTTGGGATTATCCAATTTTGTAATACAATTTTGCATATCTGCACTACTTTAAACATTTTAACATGAGATTGGAGTAAACTTTCTGTGGAGCAGCTAAAGGTTAGACAAGGTATTGTAGAAATTATCAGAGTTAAAGAGGGTTGATTATTCTACAGTGCAAAATACTCGGATGTGGTACAATATACCTCCAAGTTAAGAGATCAAAACTGTGATAATTTACTATTTTATAGTTTGTAAATCCCAAAGGCATCCAGCTCATCAGGTTCCTGTCCTCACGTAACCTTGAACACACATGAACACCATTTCCATGCTCCCTTTCAGCTTACCAAGCCCATATTCCTTTTATACACACCTCACCCCCAACTCCAGCATTCGCTTTAAACTTAAAGCATCCCTCTTTCTCACTCCCCCTTTAAACTCACTGGAAAATATTCATTGGAAAATATTATGTTATTGTGCAAAATCTTAAATATAAATATCGCCTGGGCAATCTGTCAGTCCGCAGGTGCCTGGTGATCAGAGTTATACTAAAATGGAAATGGAAAACTTCCATTTTTATCCACAAATCAGGAAGAAAATATTTTCTTATTCATCACCCAAATGTTATTCTTCATACTCTGTAATCAGATGTACTACTATATATCACAAAATCACAAATTAGTATACCAAATATATTAAATTTAATAGAGGAATTTGGATCCTTTTCAGGATATAGAATAAACTGGAATAAAAGTGAAATTATGACGATTAAACCTCAAGAACCAACACACCTGTTAAAATTCCCTTTTAAAATCGCTTCAGAAAAATTTAAATATTTGGGAATTGAAATTACTAGAAAATATAAATCTCTATTTAATGCAAACTATATGCCCTAACTCAATAAACTAAACATACTGATTAAATTCTGGAAAACCCTCCCGATGTCTCTTATAGGCCGAATAAATGCTATAAAAATGATCTTTTTACCACAAATGTTATATCTATTCCAGTCAATACTGATATATTTACCAACGTTTTTTTTTTTTTAATTGGATGCTGATATTACAAACTTTATATGGGACTATAAATCCCACAGAATCCAAAGAAAACATTTGTGTAAACCTAAAGAATCTGGCAGATTATCACTCCCTATTTTTTTATATTATTACTGGGCCACAAATGTCAAAAATATGATTCACCTGTTGGACAATTCGGTCCAGCAGGTGGATTGGATAGTAATGGAGAGAGAGGATTGTTCCCCTTTTAACATAGGAGCGATCCTTCTCTCACCAACAAAAATGAAGAATACAATATATAGTAAGAATCCAATTATTCATAGTACAATTAGAATTTGGAAACAAATAAAATTAACGTTAAAATTAAGAAATCTCTCACTTCTCTCACCTATAATGAATAACTCTTCGTTTAAACCTTCTATGATAGATAAATCTTTTATAAATTGGGAAAGAGTAGGAATTAAAACGTTTGGAGATATGTATGATAATGGACGTTTTTTAACATTTCACCAACTACAACTTAAATACAACTTGAGTAGTAATCAATATTTCAAATATTTTCAAATACGTGACTATTTGAAAAAGTATACACGAGAATATCAAAATATGTCTCCTGACCTATTAGATGGGATAATGAATATAAAAGCGGAATCAGCTAATTTAATATCATACCTGTATAATTCCATTTTAAACATAGAAATTCCATCATCGGATGGGATTAGAAGAGAATGGGAACAGGAACTAGCTATAAAAATCTCGAAAGAGAGTTGGGATAAACACCTATTATATGTGCATAAATGTTCGATTAACGTAAGACATACTCTGATTCAATTTAAAATTTTACATAGATTATACTATTCAAAAGCTAAATTAAATAAATTTTACCCAAATACCTCTGCTATCTGTGATAAATGCCTAATCCAAGAATCAACTAGAGCACATTCTTTTTTTTTTTTGTATAAAGATCCAAAAAATTTGGAATGAAATTTTTGAAATTTTCACTAAATTATTTGAAATAAAACTGAAACCAAATGCAGAATTGATTATTTTTGGAACAATAGAAGCAAGTTTGGAGCTGACTTCGTTTCAAAGGAGTTTTCTTAATTATGGCTTAATAACGGCAAAAAAACTGATACTGAAATTTTGGAAAAACGCTCCCACGCCAACAACAAAAATGTGGACTTCTAATATGTCGGAATTGTTACACCTAGAAGATATGAGATTCCTCCTAGCAGGTAAACAAGACCAATTCCAAAAGATTTGGTCTCCATATATCGACTTATTACAAACATAGGGTGCGACAAAATGTTGATAATAAATGGTTTTAGGACCTGGCGAGGGGTGAGTAAAGATAAGAAGTAGGTACATCCCTTTCATATTGTCCTATCTTACTTTCTTTTTTCTTTTTCCTCCTTTTGGTTTTTCTCTTTTTTTTTTTTTCTTTTTAAACTATTTCTTGTGGTTTAGGTCCATATGGGTGTTCCTGGACCACTCTTTCAATCACTCACTGACTATCTTCACTAACTCTTTCTATCCTTTTTTCCTATTAAAGTTTAAAATAAGAAATAAATACAATTTAAAATAAATAAATAAATAAATAAATAAAAAAAGAAAATACTCTGTAATCATCCCTATATATTTGGTGACTCCGCCTGTTGCACATTTTGCAATCCTTTACTGTTTGTTATTGTGTAAGTGTAGGCACACTATGAAAACGTCCTTGCAGAATGCTACTACATGGAAGCTCTACCAAATCCACTTGCAATTTGAAGCCTCATCTAGAGAAGAGATTCACTGTGCCATACCCGTTTTTGCATGTCTTCAATCTGCTGCTGAGGAATAGTCTTCAAAATACTGTACATTTCAGAAAGTTTGTCCTCTGGTATGACGACAGAAGCTCTGGAAAAATAAACCGATGATAATGGTTAGTTGATCCATTCAACTAAAACCACTATGTTCTCCTCTCCCAATGATTTATGCTGCTGAAAAGCAGACAGTACTGCTGTGCCTTGAAGAGAAGTCAAAACCACATGTGAAACTTTAGCATCAATAGTTTATATCTGTAGAAAGTAATTCAGCAAGCAATTAAACTCTGATTAGGACCATGGACTTGAGTGCTTGTTATTGTCACTAGGGATAAACTGTCTACATCTGCTCAAGGCAACATTGGGCATGCATGCCACCTTCTGCATATACTGTTCCGCCCCCCAAGTAATCTCTCAAGTTGAGGACATCTTGTTTCCAATCAAGCAATTTGCAAAGTGGAACACAAGCGATTTCCATTCGTGTTGGATTTCAGCTACCACAGAGTCTTGGTAGCACATGGACGTGGAACAAGGCAAGTCGAGACCATGACTTGCTGCACAAACTAAGCAATCCATGTGTGCCCACTGTAATATCATGGAAATATAGATTTTTTGTTTAGTTTAGAGATACAGCATGGAAACAGGCCCTATGGCCCACTGTGTCCGCGACGATCAGTGATCTCCGCACACTAACACTATCCTACACACACAATTTACATTTTAACAAGCCAATTCACCTACAAACCTGTACATCTCTGGCGCTGTAAGGAAGCAATACCACTGCACCACCGCGCCAACCCTATATATTCCACTTTAGTCTTCAAGGCTCACTGTGGTAGAGAATTCCACAGGTTCACCACTCTGTGAGAAGAGATTTCTCCTTGTCTCACTACTAAATGTCTAAGAGCATCATCCCTTATTCTACACCGCTGAACAAAGGGAAAATCCTGCCACATGCATTCTAACCCCATCAGAGTTTCAATGCAAATCCCTTCTCATTCTTCTACAGCAGAGCGACTGCAAGCTAGGTGATCCACCTTCTCCTCCTTTAACTGCCCTGTTACCACAGCAATCAGTCTGGAGCATTGTTGCACCCCCTTTATGGCAACTATATTATTTCTTTAGTGAGGTCAAAACTGCACAGAATACATCTAGTCTGATCTTACCAAGGTCTATAATTGTAGCAAGATATCCTTGCTTCTGTACCTTCTCCTTGGTGTATATGTATGTTTGTTCTCAAAGACAAGAACACCCACGTCCTTTTGTATATCCAAAAGACCCAATCTCTCACTGTCAGCTTGTTTTTTTGCCATCAAAGTGAATAACGCCACACATAATGCATCTGCCACATATTAATCATCTCGGCTATATTGTCTTGAAACCTGTGTATCCTTCACAAACTCTCAATCCTCTTCAGTTTTGTGTTGCAGTGCTTTAGCTACGAGTAGTGAGAGGCCTGGATAGAGTGGATGTGGAGAGGATGTTTCCACTGGGAGAGTCCAGGACCAGAGGCCATAGCCTCAGAATAAAAGGACGTACCTCTAGAAACAGGATAAGGAGGAATTTCTTTAGTCAGAGGGTGGTGAACCTGTGGAATTCATTGCCACAGACGGCTGTGGAGACCAAGTCAATGGATATTTTTAAGGCAGAGATTGATAGATTCTTGATTAGTACAGATGTCAGGAGTTATAGGGAGAAGGCAGGAGAATGGAGTGAAGAGGGGAAGATAGAATGGGCCAAATTGCCTAATTCTGCTCCTATCACCTATGAACTTACCTTTTCCAGTCCAGCACTTCGGAGAATGGGAGGATGTAAGAATCGCCAACAATGACTGGAATGCAACCTGCCTGAAGAACATCACTCAGGATAGCTTGTCCAAGCCGTGCTCCACGCAGCACGATGCAAAATGTGGCTTCCTGTCAAACAGATAAGAGTTCAGCCTGTAATCTATAAAGGTCATTCATCATACCTGCAAACCTCTTCGGTTAGATTTTAGAGATACAATGCAGAAACAGGCCTTTCAGTCCACCGAGTCCCCGCCGTCCAGCGATCACCCCGTACATTAACTATCCTACTCATTCGGAACGACTTACAGAAGCCAATTAACCTACAAACTTGCAAATCTTAGGAGTGTGGGAGGAAACTAGAGTACCTGGAGAAAACCCACTCGATCACAGGGAGAAGTCCAAACTCACTACAGACGACACCCGTAGTCAAGATCAAACTCGGGTCTCTGGCGCCATAAGACAGCAACTCTACCGCTGCGCCACTGTGCTACCTTTAGGCTTAATGCTTTTTTATTTTCTACACTTTTCATTTATCTTTGTACATAAAGCTCTGCTGTAGGACATAGAAGCATGCAACATAGGAACAGGCCCTTCAGCCCATCGCGCCTGTACTGATGCAAGTGCAAATGGTTAGAAACATAGAAAATAGGTGCAGGAGTAGGCCATTCGGCCCTTCGAGCCTGCACCGCCATTCAATATGATCATGGCTGATCATCCAACTCAGTATCCTGTACCTGCCTTTTCTCCATACCCCCTGATCCCTTTAGCCACAAGGGCCACAACTCCCTCTTAAATATAGCCAATTAACTGGCCTCAACTACCTTCTGTGGCAGAGAATTCCAGAGATTCACCACTCTCTGTGTGAAAAATGTTTTTCTCATCTCGGTCCTAAAAGATTTCCCCCTTATCCTTAAACTGTGACCCCTTGTTCTGGACTTCCCCAACATCGGGAACAATCTTCCTGCATCTAGCCTGTCCAACCCCTTAAGAATTTTGTAAGTTTCTATAAGATCCCCCCTCAATCTTCTAAATTCTAGCGAGTACAAGCCGAGTCTATCCAGTCTTTCTTCATATGAAAGTCCTGACATCCCAGGAATCAGTCTGGTGAACCTTCTCTGCACTCCCTCTATGGCTATAATGTCCTTCCTCAGATTTGGAGACCAAAACTGTACGCAATACTCCAGGTGTGGTCTCACCAAGACCCTGTACAACTGCAGTAGAACCTCCCTGCTCCTATACTCAAATCCTTTTGCTATGAAAAAGGTTATCTTCTATTTTCATTTTCAACCAAAGAGTGAGACCTACGGAGAGGGACATTATAAACAGCAAAGAGGATACAAACAAACCCAGAGCAGCATTAACAGTTTGCAGAGAGAATCTCAGACTACAAGAGTTTAATAGATCACATTAGTTATCTAAATATCTCAGCTGGAATGCATTCTGAAATTATTGCAGATACTGAACATTTTTTGTTTTATCACTCATTTAAAAATATGATACACGACCTCTAAAAATATAGAATGTAGGAAGGAACTGCAGATGCTGGTTAACATGAAAGATAGACACAAAATGCTGGAGTAACTCAGTGGGACAGGCAGCATCTCTGGATAGAAGGAAGCGGTGATGTGTTGGGTCATTGGATTACTCCAGCATTTTGTAACTATCTTTTAAAAATATAGAGATCCTTAAATATGAGAGGTCAATACTGTACAATTTATAAAAGCTAGAACTATTCCATAGGTCATATGGAATGAAACGGTGGATGCCAGAGGACAACATAGCCGTGCATTTATATAGCAGGAATATATTTGAAAAAGCTGTTATTGGTCGATTTATCTATAAATGTGTGCAAGATTCACCAAAGTCCCATGTGAAAAGTTTGGTCCTAGAAAAGGCTGAATAAGCATTTACTAAATTCCAAGCCACATACACCAGGGAATAAAAAGAAACATACTGGAATTTCTTTTCTAACACAATTTCTTGTGTAGCTGCATACTATTTATATTGATGCTCCCAGAGACACCATAACCAGAAAGCCAAAAAACACTTTAAAAACAGCCATTTGACGACCTGGTTCGGCAACTCGAATGCCCATGAAAGAAGAACATTGCAAAAAGTGGCGAGCACGGGCCTGTCCATCACGGGTACTGACCTCTCCACCTTCGAAGGGATCTACAGGAGGGGCTGCCTTAAAAAGGCAGCCAGCATCAGAGACCCACACCATTGCACTCTAGGCACTGGGAAGAAGGTATAGGAGCAGGAAAACTGCAACGTCCAGGTTCAGGAGCAGTTTCTTCCCTACAACCACCGGGCTATTAAACACTCCAGCCATCATATAGGCTCCAATCTATGTAGACTTAGGGGCATTATTTTTGACTTTGCACTATTATTGTTTATTTATTTGTTGTTTTTTTAAACTTTTTTTTGTTATTGTGGGTTTTACAGAGTACTAGGTTTATATAGTCTGTATTAGATCAGTCTGAAGAAGGGTTTCAGACTGATCTAAGGGTTCGCTCCATAGATGCTGCTGCACCCACTGAGTTTCTCCAGCACTTTTGTCTACACTAGGTTTATATATCTGTCGTTCTGCTGCAAGTAAGAGTTTCATTGTTCCGTTTCGGGACATATGACAATAAAACACTCATCTTGTCTAGTCTCTTGTAATAAACTGAGAGATGCTAAATATAAAAATGAATTTGTGAATTTGTTTATGTAGTCAAAGAAATGTCCAATTTTCACATTAAATAGAGAAATTGCACATAAAGCAACAATTGTCCGAGTCTCAAAGTGAAATAACTCCTTTGACATCCTTGTGAAAAATGTGCTCTTTTGCAGAATGATGCTGTATGAGGGTAGGAGAAAGAAAAAACAATCAAAATTGAAAGCAGCAATTTGGGAGAATTTATACTGTCCTATGACAAGCAGAGGTTGAGTAATCTCACCTAAACATTAAAAGATACCAGAAACATAACGGCGCATGAAGTCACTAGTTCAACTTCAGGACAGCAAATACAGATACTACTTTGGCATGAAAGGTCGTATGGCAGTAAGGTTTTCTAAGTAGTGTCATAAATCTGGAGACTGAGTGGTGTATTTTTTCCTTTAACATACCCTCACCCCACCTCACCCCACCCCCCTGTAATGAAGAAGATTGACATGATAGTTGTGTATGTATTTTGATTTAAGTGGGCTTTGAACACCATGTGTAGGAGTACCTTTGGGATTGAACATATGCCGAGCTTCTCCTTATCTGGACACCCAACAGCAAATCTTTTCCATCTGTTGTTATAAGCTTCTTCAAACAATAGTTTCTTGAAGAGTTCACAACAGAATCATCTAAAGCAATGACAACCTTTTCAACCTCGGGCTGCAAACCTCTCGTTTCTTCTCTACTCTTTTACACATCAATAAAAGAGAATTAGTTTGGTTGGCAAATTATCCGCATATTTAAAATGATAAAATGACAAAGAAAATAATTCCACTTGAGGAATCTATATTCAACCACGCTCTGTGTAATGGCTCGGTTTTCTCGCTAGGTTATGCAGATATATTCCATTCTCTGCTCCCCAAAACTAGCGTATTTTTGGCATGAAAAAAATCATAGTATGATCTTTGCTGGAATGATGGATTGACATAGCTCAAAAAGAACCACTTTCATTAGAAAGTTGTTTTTCTATACGTAAAACTAATCTTCCATCTGTGACACAAAGGGATTTTTCACACATTTTCTATGGGACACCGTGACAGCTTGTTTCACCTCTCAACACCTTTGATCAGTTGGGTGTGCAACTCTCTTTCAAATGTATGAGAGCATAATCTAGAGAGGTACTCCTTATTGCAGGAGTGTCGCACCTTAGGAAGTGCTAAACATTAAACTCTGGATACAAGGACATCTTGTATAGCACGCAACAAAAAGGTTTTCACTGTACCTTGATACACGTGACAATAAACAAAACTGAAACATCTGCCATTTGGCTCATTCCAGCTCATGGTACAAATCCAATACACAGGGAATCCCCCAGGTGTCTTCAACATCACTCTTCTTTCAAAAACAATTATTTTAAAATGATTGTTGTAGCGAGTCCAAACTTTGTGATCAAACGGTTACTTTATTCGGTGAGATAAGTTTGACATACATGTGCGTTTGGGACACTCTAACATATTGAGTCATTGCTGCTGCTGCAGCTGAGCGAGGGTGTTGCCTCGAGCCCAGCTACATGTAGACTGATGATCTCAAGGTAAGATCTGCTGATGTAGCAGGACACTCCCCTTAACCCATGACGTCACGTGACAGTCCTCATAACCACTGACGAGGGTTCGACAGTATGTGGTCTGACCATCAGGTGACGCCACAATGTGATGTAAAATACTTCATTATTTTTGGAAACAAAAGTGAAAATTTGGGGGGTGGCCACAGTGACACAGCAGTAGAGTTGCTGTCTCACAGCGCCAGAGACCCGGGTTAGATCCCGACTACAGGTGCTTGGCAGTACGGAGTTTGTACGTTCTCCTTGTGAGCTCGTTGGGTCTTCTCCGGGTGTTCCGGTTTCCTCTCACACTCCAACGAGGTGCAGGTTTATGGGTTAATTGGCTTCTGTAATTTGTAAATTGTCCCGACTGTGTAGGATAGTGTTAGTGCATGAGTGATCGTTGGTTGGCACAAACTCGGTGGGCCAAAGAGCCTGTTTCCTTGCTGTATCTCTGAAGTCTTGTCTAAATCTTTAAGATTCATAAAAATTATATTAACATCCAATAATATTTCTGAAGGGTCCCGACTCGAAACATCACCTATCAATGTTCTCTGGAGATGTTGCCCGACTCACTGAGATACTCCAGCACTTTGTGTCTATTTTGGTAAAGCAACATCTGCAGTCCCTGGTCTCCAGTTTTTCAAATGTATCTAATTATGGATACAGAAGACAATTTAAATGGCTGATTTTTTCTAAAGATTAGAGGGATGACATGTTTGGATTATTCTCTAACCAAAGTTTTTCAATTTCCTGATTCTCAGACTAAAATACTGACTTTTTAAGCATTGCAAAATGTGTTAATTTCTTCAAAATGTAACACTAATGGATGTTTAAGCTCGTCATGGATGCATCCAATTTTGGAAAAGCAAAATATCAAATATGTACTTTCATGAATTGTTACAGAATGATGCTCCTGCAGAGAAGAATGCAATTTAAAAAAACTTTAAAGTTTAATAATACAAGGAGAAAATATTGTCTCAACAACAATGTCTCATTTTAGTATGTTATGTTCCAGAACATTGTGTAGTGTAATCAAAGTGAACTTGCCAAGTTAAAGGAAAATAATGCATGTGAACAAAGTTTCGTCAGAGGTTTTAAGGATCTTCTTAGATGAAAAGAAAAGGCAGCTAAGAGCTTTGAGGGAACTCAAGAGTTCAGAGTTAGACAATTTAATGCACATCTGCTTTTGTTTTTCTATTCATTCAAGGGATCTTGACATTGCAACAAAAAGCACTGGCATTTAGTGTCCATCTCTGATTGTCCTGGAGATGTGGGCGTGAGCTGTCATCTTGAGATGTGGCGGTGAGCTGCCATCTTGAATTACTGAGATATCCATGCGTTGTTAGATGGAGATAATGTTTGGACCCAGCAATGAAGAAGCAATATCATGGAGCGAGCTTGATGTGACAGTTGAAGAGGAAATAGAAACAGTGCTGGCACGATGCATCCCCGATCCTTTAATCTCCAAACCGTAGAGGTCACAGGTTTGGTGAGCATGTTGTCAAAGCTTTGGTGAATTGAAACAGAGCATCTCATGGATGATGTACAGCATAGCCACAGGATGCAAATGTTGGAGGTACCGATTATACATGATAGAGGATGTAGTGTCTATGACCTATCAAACAAGTAATGAATGCTTACAGGGCATGTTTAACTGCTGCAAGCTCACATTTGGCAGTCATCATTGAGGGCTTGGCCAGCTCTGATATAGTGGAACTTCACAGCTGCATTTGGTGATAGTCATTGAAGTTGTTCTCAGAACTTCATCCGTGGTTTTCAAAATATAGTAGAAATTGTATATACAAATTATAATATGCTAACCAACATACTTTATCTATTAATAATCGGATGACATGACACCTCATGAGGACCATCAGTAGTCTTCAAGCACACATACACACACACATACATTGGTTCTGGTGCCCATATGCTGAAGCAGATATACCCGCAGCTTTGTGATGGAGAAGACTGGGATATTGGCGGAAAGATACTAATCCTTGCCCAGAAATTGGATCCATTTGTGCTTTTTGTTTTAAATACATAAATCCAAGGATGAGAAAACATGCCCCTTTTGAAGTCTGTGAACTGCTGCCTCGGCCAAGGCCACCCATTGGAAAGTTGGATCTGGTGCTTCTTGTCACAACTGACACCGGCAATCTTGCCTGTTCTCATTTGCCTGCTTTATTTGCCTCACATGATGATGTTGTCCATCTGGTTAGCACATTTAACTTCTTGTGTTCAAAAAGTGGTTGAAACGGTTGTCACCAGTAATTTATGGAAGGGGTACACGGGGAAATAGTGAATCTTGTATAACTTGGAGTAAGATTGCTGTCTATCATGGTGATAGGACATTATCATTCACCATCTCACCACAGCTCTTTTTCATTCCATTAAAACTGCCATTCATCCAAGACATGGGTAGGAAGGAACTGCAGATGCTGGTTTACACCGAAGATCGACACAAAAAGCTGGAGTAACTCAGCGGGACATGCAGCATCTCTGGATGGAAGTAATTGGGTGGCGTTTCGGGTCGAGACCCTTCTTCAGACTGCCAAGACATGGGATGGGACAGCAGCCCCCGGCATCATCCCCAGCCAGGTCGCAGTCCTGGGGATCAATAACAACCCTTCTTCATCCCTGTTCAAAGGGTTTGCGGAGCAGAGTTTTAGCTAAATGAACGACCGAGGTCAGCAGTGGAATAGTTGAGTCTGGAGATAACATCAGGGACTGGAGTCAGCAATTGAGATAATGCAGTGGTGAAAACATGACAATATAGAACTCCAATCTGGGCAACTTGATGATGGTAAAGAATGGACTAGAAGCTCATCAAAGGGTGAAGCAAGACGTCAAAGTTGGATATCATTTGGTTCAGCCCAACACTGGGACTTAAGCATTATTGAACTATTATAATTATGATTTGGTGATTTTGTAATAAGTCAAACTCAATTACCACAAGGCTTCAAGTGAGACTGACAGAAACACTAATCCTTGCATTACAATTTTCTGGAGAAATTACTTTGTTTTATTGGGTGAAATTGCTGTACCGAGGACACTGGTGGCGACCTGAATCCGGAGGCTCGGCCGCGGGCCCAGTGGACGACATTGTCGGGAGCGCGCAGGTCACAGGTTGGTGACCTGTTTTTCTGGGGCTCCCGCAACTACAGCTGCGTCCGCTGGACTGGAGGGCGGCAGCTTCGGCAGCTTCGACCACCCCGGGCCGCGGAGTTTGAGCCGGCCCGTCGCGGAGCACGGATTCGGGCTGCGGAGTTTGAGCCGGCCTGTCGCGGAGCACGGATTCGGCCGCGGGACTGGCTTACCGTCGCCCGGCGGGGTCACAGCATCAGAAGCCTGGATCGCCTCAGCGCAGAGGGAGAACAAAGCGGGAAGAGACAGAGACTTTAAGACTTTTGCCTCCATCACAGTGAGGAGGTGCCTGGTGAACTCACTGTGGTGGATGTTAATTTGTGTTTATTGTGTGTTTTGTCATTTATTATTATATGTATGACTGCAGGCAACGAAATTTCGTTCAGACCGAAAGGTCTGAATGACAAATAAAGGAATCTCTAATCTCTAATCTCTAATCTCTCTAGTTTATAGCACTAATATTTAAATAGATCTAATTTCCTCATCACCATGCCTGTTTGCTGAACACAGAGCTGCCAAGTTTTGTCAGAGCATTTCAGTATTCCAGCACCTGAAAATGTTGCTGAGGAAATCAGTATTTTTACGTGGTGCCATTTTGCTGAATTTTTTTTTTATTTTTTAATGTGCAGTCATACCCATGTAAGAGTACAAGAATGGATAACTTTGCTACCAATTGACATGTCTTCTACGAACCTTACTTGACAGTGCATTCGTTACCTTCTCTTTGTATACTGCTGTTTGAACGGCTGCTTCCTGCTTTTAGCACCAGATGTAGAAGCCATTTTGGAAGCCTCCCTCTCCCTCCATCGCTCTCTCTCCCTCCTTCCTCTCCCACCCTCCCTCTCGCCCCCTCCCTCGTTCCCACCCCCTCCCTCTTTCTCCCCCACCCTCACTCTCTCTTCCTCCCTCTCTCCTTCCTTTTTTCTCCCTCCCTCTCTTATTCCCTCCCTCCCTCCCCTAACAGTCTGTGACCCATAGCGCTATGTGTAAAGGCAATAGCGCTCCAGCTGGGAGCGCTGATTTTAGAACCCATCTATCTATCTATCTATATACTTTTAAAACTCTGTGTGTGTGTGTGTGTGTGTGTGGGTGTTTGTGGGTGTCACATCTGGCCTTTGATTCCTTGGTCCGCCAAAACCACACGCGAAAACTCCGAGATTTTTTCCATTTCGCTAGACATTACACTTTTACATTCCCTAACACACTCCTTATTAGATTTAGACATTTTTATTTTTATTTAGTTTTTATTTATTTATTTATTTATTTTTTAGTTTTCATTGAAATTTTTTTTATATTTTTATTTTTTTAATTTATTAGAAGTACATTACATTACTACCAATTACATTAGTACTCGTCACATATATCTTATTACATTAGTACTCGTCACATATATCTTATTACAATTAATGTACTCCGTTTATTTTTTACACTAATAAAGGGAAAGGATGAGATTGAAGAAAGAAAGAAAGAAAAGAGTGAAGGAAAAAAGTGAAAGTGTAAAAAACGTGACAACAAGAAAGAACAACGACCCTATAAGAAAGAAATTTAAAAAAAAGTTAAGAAATAGACCCAAAAAAAGAAGAAAAAAGAGAAAGAGGGAAAAGAGAAACACAAATACTTTGTTGTAAGCATCACGCAAATGGGATATACCAACTCTCCAGCTTTCATCCCCTTACCTGACCTCAGTTTTTTTTTTAGTACTTTTGCACCCTATACTTGTAATAATTCTATAAATGCAGACCACGTCAGGTGGAAGTGATCTGGTTTACCTGCCAGGAGGAGTCTTATCTCTTCTAGGTGTAATGTTTTGAACATATTTGAAATCCACATGTTTATAGTTGGTATTGGAGCGTTTTTCCAGAATTTTAGGATTAACTTTTTTCCAGTTATTAACCCATAGTCTATTAATTTCTTTTGGAACACATTTAGTTCTGGACTATCTTCCGTTGTTCCGAAGATAATCCATTCTGCTTTGGGTATCAGTTTTATGTTAAATAATTTTGTAAAGATTTCAAAAATTTCAATCCAAAATTTTTGAATTTTTGTACAGAAAACAAATGAGTGCGCTATAGTAGCTTCTTGAGATTGACATTTATCACAAGTGGATGATACATTTGGGAAAATTTTATTGATTTTAGTTTTGGAATAATATAATCTATGTAAAATTTTTAATTGTATTAAAGTGTGTCTTACATTAATCGAACATTTATGCACGTTTGATAAATGTTCATTCCACCTTTCCTTTGAGATTTTAATAGCTAATTCTTGTTCCCAGTCTCTTCTAATACCTTCCGTAGATGGTATTTCTACATTTAAGATAATATTATATAAATATGATATTGTTTGCCGATTCAGCTTTTATCTGCATTGCTTCATCCAATACATCTGCTGGGCTATTATAATAATCTTTTGTATATTTTTTCAAATAGTCACATATTTGAAAATATTTAAAATATTGATTATTTCCCAGTTTATATTTTATTTGTAATTGTTGGAATGATAGTAATTTTCCAGTTTCATACAAGTCACCGAACGTTTTAATTCCTAGTCTATCCCATTGTATGAAAGACTTGTCTGTAATAGAGGGATTAAACAAAGGGTTATTAACTATGGGAGATAAAAGCGATAAATTTCTTAATTTTAAATTTTGTTTTATTTGTTTCCAAGTTCTGATTGTACTATGTATAATTGGGTTTTTGTTATAATTTATGTTATTCAGTTTCATTGGTGAGAGGAGGATCGCTCCAATGTTTCCAGAGGAGCAGTCCTCTCTCTCCATTACAATCCAGTCCACTTGCTGGGCAGAGTTGTCCATCAGTTGAATCATATTTTTTAATATTTACTGACCAATAATAATACATGAAGTTAGGGAGTGCTAAGCCCCCTAATACTTTAGCTTTGTTCAAGTGTGTTCTTTGTATTCTATGTGATTTATAGTCCCATATAAAATTAGTAATGTCTGAATCCAGTTTTTTTTTTTAACTTCTTTAGTAGTAGGTATATAGGAATCGATTGAAATAGGTATAACATTTGTGGTAAGAAGATTATTTTTATTGCATTTATTCGGCCTATTAAAGACATCGGGAGCGTTTTCCAAAATTTAATTAGTGTGTTTAATTTATTAAGTAAAGGATCAAAATTTGCTTTAAACATGCCTTGGTATGTTCTAGTGATTTCGATACCCAAGTATTTAAATTTTTCTGTAGCTATTTTAAAAGGGAATTTTAAAAGATGTGTTGAGTCTTTCGGTTTTATTGACATAATTTCACTTTTATTCCAATTTATTCTGTATCCAGAAAAAGATCCAAAGTCCTCAATTAAATTTAATATATTTGGTATCATTTGTGGTTTTGTAATGTACAATAATATATCATCCGCGTATAAAAATATTTTATTATTTGAATATTTAGTATTATACCCATGGATATCTGGATGTGTTCTAATATTTTCTGCTAACGGTTCAATTATGAGACCAAACAACTGTGGTGATAATGAGCATCCTTGTCTATTTCCCCTTGATAGTTGAAATTTCGAGGATAATATGTTATTAGTTAATATTCTAGCTGTAGGTTTATTATATAATAGTTTAATCCATAAAATAAAGTTCACTCCCAGTTGGAATTTTTGTAATACTTTATCCATATAATTCCATTCTACTTGGTCAAATGCTTTTTCAGCGTCCAGCGAAATAATTGATAATTCTTGTTCTTCAGATGTATGTGAGTGCATTATATTGAGTAGACGTCTCATATTATTGGATGAATATCTCTTAGGGATAAACCCCATCTGATCTGGGTTTATTAGTGTACTAATATATTTACTTAATCTTCTAGCTAATGTTTTCGCTAATATTTTTAAATCTGTATTTAACAATGCTATAGCTCTATATGAACCCGGTTCTTCTATATCTTTGTCTTTTTTAAGTATTAGTGTGATCGTTGATTCAGCTAATGTATCAGGTAATATTTGTTTTTTTAAAGCATATTGGTACATTTTTTGTAATCATGGTATAATTTTGTCATAGAAGCTTTTATAAAATTCATTAGTAAATCCATCAGGACCTGGTGTTTTTCCATTCTTTTAATGAGTTTATTGTATCTTCTAATTCCTTAATTGAGATTTGTGCACCCAATTCCTCTTGTTCCTTCAACTCTAACTTTGGAAGATTACAATTATTCAAAAACTCTGTAATTTTATTGGAGTCAATTGTCGTTTTAGATGTATACAAATTCTCATAAAATTGCGCAAATCTTTTATTAATATCCCTCTATCTGATTTAATCTTTGGGATCGTATGTTCTTTTTCTCGTTTTTTTAGCTGGCGAGCCAAAAGTTTATGCGGTTTATCCCCAAATTCAAAGTGTTCCTGTTTTGTAATTTGGAAAAGTCTTATAAGTTTGGCTGATAATAATTTATTTAATTTAAATTTCAAAATTATTATTTTATTATGTTTATCTATTGATGGATCTTTAGCATTATCTATATCCATTTGTCTAATAAGTTCTTCTAACTGTCTTTGTTCATTCTTATTCTTTTTATTTTGAAAAGCTTGATATGAAATTATAATACCTCTAATGTATGCTTTAAAAGATTCCCATAATACAGTAGGCGATATATCTGGAGTGTCATTTATTTCAAAAAAGGCGTCCATTTGTTCTTTTAAATATAAACTCGCTTGCGGATCTTTTAGGATTTGTGAATTAAATCTCCAAAACGGTTTATTCTTAGACATTCCTTCCAGTTTTAAAAAGAAAGTTAGTGGTGAATGATCTGAAATCAAATTTGTGTGGTATGTTGGGTTCAAAGTGTGAGGGATTAATTTTGTGTCCACCAGGAAATAATCTATACGTGAGTATGTTTTATGTACCATTGAATAAAACGAGTATTCCCCGCCAGTTGCATTAGCAATTCTCCAAACATCTGCTATATTAGTATTGTTTATATAAGTATTTAAAAGTTCACCGGTTTTAGATTTCGTATTCCCTCTCTGTTTTTGGCTTGATTTGTCTAAATACGGATCTAAAACACAGTTAAAGTCTCCTCCTATTATAACATTTTGATAATTAAACTCTGCGATTATGTTCAGAATTGTATTGAAAAAATGAGGGTTGTCAAAGTTAGTCGCGTATATATTTACCAAAGTAATTGGAGTATCATGAATTTCTCCATTAACTATTAAATATCTCCCTAGATACACATTTTTTAATATAACCCATCCCCTCCCCCCCCCTCACTCATTTTGTCGCCTCCTGCTGGCCAGCCACCATAACGGCTGCTGCCGCCTGGCTCTGCTCCAAATCGCCGACATTTTATTTCTTTCGCTGACGATTTTCGCTGCTGCCGCCTGGCTCTCCTCCACTACCCCCCCCCCACCCGGGCCGGCAGTCTCACGCTGGCTCAAGCGCCCGGCTCTCCTCCAAAAACGCCAACATTTTAATTTTTTCGCTGGCAATTTTCACTGCTGCCGCCCGGCTCTCCTCCACTACCCCCCCCCCCCCCCCTCCGGGCCGGCTCTCTCACGCTGGCTCAAGCCAAACATCGTCTCTTCCCCCTCTGCTTTTCGCCGTCCTCTTTCCGAGGACGCCGAAAAGCAGCGGCGGAACAATCCATCTTTGCTTTCAGCCAGCGTCACACAGCCAGCGCGTCAACGGCCTGTCGGGCCCGCAGCCCCATTGAGGGCATACGCAGCGTCTCGACGGCCGTACGCAGCATCTCGACGTTGTACGCAGCGTCTTGACGGCATACGCCGCCTACGCCGTCAACACGCTGCGTACGCCGTCAAGACGCTGCGTACGACATCAAGACGCTGCGTACGACGTCGAGACGCTGCGTGTGGCCTTCCATACGCTGTGTACGCTGTCAAGACGCTGAAGCACGTTCGGGAACCAGACCCCGGGGTCTGAAGCACGTTCGGGGACCAGACCCAACGGGTCTGCACTTGGTCTAGTATACTTTTAAAAGTGTGTGTGTGTGTGTGTATGTCATTTTGATTTTGCCTTTGATTTTGCCTTTGATTCGTCACTCCGCGAAAATCAAACGCAAAAACGCCGAGATTTTTACCATTTCACTAGCGATTTTACTTTTACATTCGCAAATCCACTCCTCATTAAATGTAGTCATTTTTCTGTACACATTTTAAATAAAATCCCTCACCACCCCCCCCCACTCAGTCATTTTTTCGCCTCCCGCTGGCCACCTTCTCATCGTGTGCCCCGCGCGACTGGCTGCTGCCGCCCAGCTCTCCTCCACTCCCCCCCCCCCCCCCGGCCCGGCTCTGTCACGCTGGCGGAAGCCACAGATCGGCTGGTCCCCCCGCTGCTTTTCGCCGTCCTCGCTGGCGGCCCGCAGGCTCACTCGGGATCATGCCCGCCCGCTCCACCCTCCCCCCCCCCCCACCGTACTCGGGGTCTGAAGCGCCGAGGATGTGAGGCCATGGAGCTGAGGCTCACTCTGAGGCTGACGGTTGCTGGGCGGCCCTACCCCTCTCCTCCCTCCCTTCTTTCTTAATATAATATCAGAGTGTGTGTGTGTGGTGGTTAGTGTGTGTGTGTGTGTGTGTGTGTGTGGTGGTTAGTGTGTGTGTGTGTGGTGGTTAGTGTGTGTGTGTGTGTGGTTAGTGTGTGTGTGTGTGTGTGTGTGTGTGTGTGTGTGGTTAGTGTGTGTGTGTGTGTGTGTGTGTGTGTGTGTGTGTGTGTGTGTGTATGTATGTGTGTGTGTGTGTGTGTGTGTGTATATGTGTGTGTGTGTGTGTGTGTGTGTGTGTGTGCGTGCGTGCGTGCGTGCGTGTGTGGCCTCAGGCTGCCCCCTCCCCTCGCAGCCGCGCGTTGTGGGAACAGACCCAGCGGGTCTGCACATGGTCTAGTAGTGTTTAAAATTCCCACGCGTTAAACTGACAGCGCTGTTTAAACCTGGAGCGGGACAGGCAGATCAAAGCTTACAAAGATAATTATCCAGATCTTGAAATTTAAAATACTAATAATTTAATCTGCTATAATTTTTAAAGTACAGTATGACTTTTTATATCCATGCATTTTTAAGCAGCATGATGAAACAGGAAGTCGGGCTGATTTAAAAAAAAATCCGTATTTTACAAAGCAAATCCGTACATCCGTATTCTGATCGCATTTCCGTACAAAATACGGAAAATCCGTACTACTTGGCAGCTGTGTGAACAAGCCACTGGGTTCCATGATCATATGCCCGACTCTCATCAAATAGTAGGCTGCTAAATAAATACTCCTGTAATCTGAGTAAGCAGGGTTGGCATGACTAGAGAGCATTTCTCAATGGCACCTCATCCGTCCACCTGCAAAATCCATGCACTCTTCCACAAACAAGCTGACTGCTGAATTTACCATGTCAAATATTGGTGGAGTAACTTGTCAGTTCTTTGGCAAGATGCCAAAAACTGACAATCTCTTGTGCTTAGAAAGGCAAGGGCTCAAGGATCCACTGCAGCATCATCTGCAGCATCATCTGCATATCATCCAAGTTCAAGAATATTTTTCCACTTATTAAACTTCAAAAAATGCTGGAACGATGCCAGATACAGAATGATCAGAGTCTCTTCACTAATCAGCCAACATTAGTTCAAGATAGATTACCAGTCTCCCAAAAATAATTCAGGGCAAAGTATGGTGGAGTAGACTTGGCTTATACTCGCTAGAATTTAGGAGATTGAGAGGGGATCTTATAGAAACGTACAAAATTCTTATGGGGTTGGACAGGCTAGATGCAGGAAGATTGTTCCCGATGTTGGGGAAGTCCAGGACAAGGGGTCACAGCTTAAGGATAAGGGGGAAATCCTTTAAGACCGAGATGAGGAAAAACTTTTTCACACAGAGAGTGGTGAATCTCTGGAACTCTCTGCCACAGAGGGTAGTTGAGGCCAGTTCATTGGCTATATTTAAGAGGGAGTTAGATGTGGCCCTTGTGGCTAAAGGGATCAGGGGGTATGGAGAGAAGGCAGGTACGGGATACTCAGTTGGATGATCAGCCATGATCATATTGAATGGCGGTGCAGGCTCGAAGGGCCGAATGGCCTACTCCTGCACCTATTTTCTATGTATCTATGTATCTATTACAGGGCCAGAGACCTGAGTTCAATCCTCACCACTGGTGCTGTCTTGCTGTCTGTACAGAGTTTGTACATTCTCTCCATGACATGCGTGGGTTTTCTCCAAGATCTTCAGTTTCCTCCCACACTCCAAATATGTACAGGTTTGTAGGTTAATTGGGTTGGTATGAGTGTAAAATAGTCCCCATAGAGTAGTGTTAGTGGGCAGAAATCGCTGGCCGATGCGGACTCGATGCGCCGAAGGGCCTGTTTCTCTAAACTAAATTAAAGTACAACTGTT
>CM075979.1:1210031-1267613 GCA_038087875.1 Malacoraja senta
CCGGCGACAATCAGTGGGAGCCATCACTTGTCGCAGTAGATGATGGTGGTAGCAGAATTAGCTCAGGATACTTCCAGTTTCCAGCCCCGCCACGTGGACGCTTCTGCTATGGGGCCTGTTGAGCTGTACACAGCTGAGGATGGCTTTACATCTAGAGACAACAGAATTGACGTGTCCAAAGTAGGTTTCAGATCGGGCAGCTCAGCCTTCATCTGGCAGATCTTCAAATCTCAAAAATAAATTTTATTCAGAATAAAAAACATATATGTAGTTGACTGCAATTCTGCCTCCATCTGGAAAAGCAGCCAACATAATCAAAGACTTGTCCCACCCCGGTCATTCCTTCTTCTCCCCGCTCCCGTCCGGCAGAAGATACAAAAGCTTGAACAGCTTCTTCCCTTCTGTTATCAGGCTTCTGAACGGTCCTTCCATAAGCTAGGGTACTGTCCAATTCACCTCTACCCCATTGCGGACATTGGACTTTGTCTGTGGAACTGATGCGCTACAATGCTGAGAACTATATTCTGCACTCTGTATCTTCCCCTTTGCTCCACCTGTTAGACTTGAGTGTGACTTGATTGTATCTATGTATGGTATGTGTAATCGGTTTGGATAGCTTGCAAAAACAAAGCTATTCACTGTACCTCGGTACATGTGACAATAATAAACCTAAACCTAAACAGTAGTTGGTATAATGATATTGATTATCTAAAACATTTCACCAAGAAGAAATGACTTTGATTCTTGGCTGTACTTTGAATTACTATCTGACGAAGAGCACAATCATTCATTTCCACAGAAGTATCAAGGTAAACAAAAGTGCTGGAGAAACTCAGCGGGTGCAGCAGCATCTATGGAGCGAAGGAAATAGGCAACGTTTCGGGCCGAAACCCTTCTTCAGACATCAAGGTAATGTTTAATGAATGTGGAGGCGTTGGTGACCCACAGGCTTCTGCTTTCATCAACCTAGAATGCTCCAGGAATGGTTTTATGGAGCACTTTGGCTTTTAAAGCAGCTCTATGATGCTGTTCACCCTCAAATGCCAGAAAAATGTATGATTTACTGTAAAGCAATATTTTGCTTTGGAAAGCAACTTGTTTACTTAATTTGCTCAGAGACTGTATTGGAATAAGAGCCGTCCAAAGTGCATTTCTGTGGTTGGCCATACACTGCACAACTGTGCACTTCAGTGGAATATTCATTTTGAGATGAGTGAGGAATTTTGGCTGTGCCAAGAGCCGATGCCAAGAGCCAATGTTTAGGAGGAAGACACAGAGTGCTGGAGTAACTCAGCGGGTCAGGCAGCATCTGTGGAGAAGATGGATAGGTGACGGTTCACAAAGTGCAGGAGTAACTCAGCGGGTCAGGTAGCACCTCTGGAGAACATGAATAGGTAATGTTTTGGGTCGGGGCCCTTCTTCAGACTGTCACCTATCCATGTTCTCCAGGGATGCTGCCTGACCCCCTGATATCCTCCAGCACTTTGCGTTCTAGGCAGGATTCCAGCATCTGCAGTTGTTTGTGCCAATGTTTAAGACTTTGGTCAAGCTTCATTTGGAGTTTTACATGTGATTCTGGTTACTCCAGTATGGGAAGGATGTGGTGGCTTTGGCGAGGGTGAAGAGATGAACCAAAATGATGCCTGGATTAGAGGGTATTAGCTATAAGGGGAGCTTGGACAAATGTTAAATGGTCAGCTCGACATAGATTACAAGACCTACACCAAACCCAAACCAATTAGGAGCAGACGAGGGTGTTCGATCCAATTTGAGATTCCAGCTACCAAGACAGATGTGGACAGCAATTCATTCTTCCCCCGCACAATTAAAGCATGGAATAATCTTCACCCTACCATAGTTACCCAACCAGATGCAACTACATTTAAGGTAGCTCTTTCTTCCCAAAAACCCTTTCTGGCTTAAGTCCTCCCTCCACCACCTCCAGTTTAAATTCCAATTTGGAATATTTTGGAGGACCAAGAAACCAAGAACAAGAAAAAATCTGGATCATTCTCTCTGGAATGTTGAGGTTGCTGGCCGAATGTTGGTGACTCGTGTAGGAAGGAACTGAAGATGCTGGTTTAGACACAAAATGTTGGAGTAACTCAGCGGAACAGGCGACATCTCTGGAAAGAAGGAACGTGTGACGTTTCGGGTCAAGACCCTTCTTCAGACCTGACCCGAAACGTCACCGATTCCTTCTGTCCAGAGATGCTGCCTGTCCGGCTGAGTAACTCCGGCACTTTGTGTCTATCTATTTGGGTATAACTTGCTTTCCTTCCAGACCTACGAGCTTTGTGGCAGTGAACGGCCGACCCTCAGGCAGGAAGAATGTTCAGTACTGATCACGTCTCCATTTAGGGAATTGTTTCACTGATCCCCAGGATCAAAACTAGAGAGAAATATTAAATAGAAAACCTATTTCAATAAGTTTAAGAAGTGTGAAGGATAATTGAAACATGGAAGTTGGCACACTGATTAAGAAGGCTTCATGGCCCAGTGTTGGAAAGCACTAGGAAGTTGTGACAGTTCGTCAGATGTAAATCTGGTTCAGGTCACTTCAGATCTTCTGATTGTGGGTTCACTTCAGTGTATCACAGTGACCCACTAAGTCATTGATAACTATATAAGCAAAAAGCAGCGCAAGGAATGGCAGAAAAAAGCGCAAAGTGCTGGAGTAACTCACGCAGCATGTCTGGAGGATAAGGACAGTCGATGTTTCGGGTCAGGACTTTCTTCAGTCTCAGTCTGAAGTCACTGTGAAGAAGTCCCGATCTGAATCATCACCTGTTCTCCAGAGATGCTGCCTGACCCGCTGAGTTACTCCAGCACTCTGTGAAACGTCACCTATCCAAGTTCTCCAGAGATGCTGCCTGACCCACTGAGTTACTCCAGCACTCTGTGAAACGTCACCTATCCAAGTTCTCCACAGATGCTGCCTGACCCGCTGAGTTACTCCAGCACTGTGTTTTTTGTTTAAACAGGTGACCTCAAACTGATGCCAGGTGAGACGAGCAGATCTGGCAAAGAGCATCTTTCCATGCAGCTGAGTAAACCCTAAGATTCTTTAATTCAATGAAAAATATTCCTGTAATCCAGAATATCACAACGCATGATAATGCAAAAGAAGAGTTCCTACCTGACCAGATTCTTGAGTAAGTTCCATCACCAAAGTGCCTTAAAGTGGGAAGAGGTTTTCTCCTTCTCACTCATTATAGATTCAAATATAAAAATGCATGATATTTCAGTGAGTCAAAGGAAATGTGATTTATTTTAACAGCACTTTAGTTTAAGACAGACTTTGATGATTCACATGCTGATGTAAAAACGTAGTTTAAACAGGACTATTTAATAAGGGGATTTTTGGCCGCAGTTTCTGTATACCCTGAGACCACAACATTCTTAAGAGTAGAGGAATGAATTTCACGGTGAAATGTCTGGAAATGTAATTTTCATCTGGCAACGAAAAATAAAGTTGAAAATGTAGATAAACCGTTTCAATGTCTGTGGGAGCAGTGTTGGAGGAAAGTCTGAAGAAGGGTCACCGATTCCATCTCTCCAGAGATGCTGCCTTCCCGCTGAGTTACTCCAGCATTTGGTGTCTATCTTCAATGTCTGTGGGATCAGTTTTTCCATGATCTGACCAAGGACAAAGATTTAAGTTGCCAATGGGACTTTGTCTATGTGCCCTTGTAGTGGCTGCGTGTTCGTACCATGTTTGGTACCACTACACCCTATACATGAACCAGGTTCAGGCAGTGTTGCCAAAGAATGATCATTTAGGATCTGAACCATTTTAGGTTTCTTTCATCAGAACAATTTGCAAATTCATCACCAATACTGCTTTAGTCTTTGCTTTTTAACAATTTTTAAATGGATGGCATTATCTTAACTTAAACCTTGAGTTGATGTTTTAAATGATTCATTTTCACAAAGGTGGAAATCATAGAAAAAGACCAGGAGGTAGAATTATGTCACAGCTACACGAAGACTTACGAGCAAAGATGTCCTTCTGCAGTTGTACAGGGCCCTGGTGAGACCACATCGGCCCATCAAGTCTACGCCATTCAATCATGGCTGATCTATCTTTCCCTCCTAGCCCCATTCTACTGCCTTCTCCCAATAACCTCTGACACCCGTACTAATCAAGAATCTATCTATCTCTGCCTTAAAAATATCCACTGACTTGGCCTCCACAGCCTTCTGTGGCAAAGAATTCCACAGATTCACCACCCTCTGACTGAAGACATTTCTCCTCATCTCCTTCCTAAGTTATTGCATATTTCCTGTATTTTCTGTTTTTCATAATCTCAGATTTCCAGCATTTTTTTTTCATTTTGAACTATTTAATCCCTGGTATCGTTCGGGTTCATTTCCACTGAACCTCCTGAAGATTAACAGATTTACCACGATATGATTTTCCAAATTGGCTTTGATATTCAAGGTGAGGCTAATCAAGTGATTCATTAAGGTGCAGCATAATGGTATTGCATCTGTCCTCAATGCCTGTTGCACAATCTTCAAATATCTGTATTAAAAATCTTAAAGTCTCTCTCTCCCTTCCTGAGGACTCTTTATAATGACTGAAGTGATACTGAGTTGTTCCTTCAATCACCAAATTCAAGTATCAGAAATATTCAATTCATTGGTGAGAAGAAGATTGCTTGTTTATTTTGGGTGCAAGTTCTTTGTTTGACCAGAAGATGTTGCAGATGATGGAAACAAAGAGAAGTGAGAAAGGAAACACTGGATGGCCTCACACACGAGAAGACACGAGAATGACGTGCACAAATGGAGATCTGGAAATGATTAGATATCTGATGATACTGATATGAGATAAAAGGATCAATGGTACATTTTATTTGGAAAGTAGCAATATAATTGAAGTGCAGAAGGAAAGAGATCTGGGAATATAAAATTACACAGTTTAATAAAGCTATATGATAAGCAAATAAAGGAATGGTGTTTATTGATTCAGTGATGGATGTGTAAACTTGAGAAGTTATATTAAACTCATACTCAACTTTGGTCACACCACACTGGTTTTGTCTGAATAAAACAGGATCAGGCCATTGGAGAGGGTGCAAGAGGATTGGCAAGAGCAATGTCAAGGAGGCGAGGAAATACTGACCAGGATGAATGGGCTGGCTCACCTCTCTCTTGAGATCAGAAGCCACTGGGTTGTCCTTTGGAGTTGGGAATGGTAGAATAAAGGTGACACAAGGAGTTCCACCAGCCCTGCCACTCTTGATTCATTGCCTGATATTACATTCCTTCTATAAAAGATAGACACAAAATGCTGGAGTAACTCAACGGGACAGGCAGCATCTCTGGAGAGAAGGAATGGGTGACGTTTCGGGTCAGGGTCCTTCTGCAGACTCTCGCCCCGAAACATCACCCATTCCTTCTCTCCAGAGATGCTGTCTGTCCCGCTGAGTGACTCCAGCATTTTGTGTCTATCTTCGGTGTAAACCAGCATGTACAGTTCCTTTCCTTCTGTCTGCCTAAGATTATATTGTAGTCCTTCCAAAATTCTCTTGACTTCAAATGGAATTATCAAGCCATCCTGCAGTAAGTATATCATGAACACAATTATTATTCCAAGGCAATCAAACAAAATCATTGAGTAGAGAGTGTGCTACTATTCTTAAAAGTATATTGCAAAAAATTATATTTAAGCATTTGTGACTTTAATCTTTAGACTTGAGATACAGCTCGAGGACAGGTCCTTTGGGCCACCAAGACCACACTGACCAGTGATCACTGCGTACACTAACACCATCCTACACAGTAGTGATCATTTACAATTTTACTGAAGCCAATTAACCTACAAACCTGTGCATCTTTGGTGTGTGGGCAGACAGCACCCCTAGTCAGGATCAAACCCCGGTCTCACGCTATAGGCTAACATGGTGGCGGCACAGTAGCGCAGCGGTAGAGTTGCTGCTTCACAGCGCCAGAGAGCTGTGTTCGATCCTGACTACTGGTGCTCCCCGTGACCTGCGTGGGTTTGTACGTTCTCCCCGTGACCTGCGTGGGTTTTTGCCGAGATCTTCAGTTTCCACCCACACTCTGGCGACGTACAGGTTTGTAGGTTAATTGGCTTGGTGTAAGTGTAAATTGTTCCTGATAAGTGTAGGGTAGTGTTAGTGTGCAGGGATTGGTGGTCGCTGCGGACTCGGTGGGCCGAAGGGCCTGTTTCCGTGCTGTATCTCCAAACTAAACTAAAACTCCCCTGCTGCACCACTGTGCCGCCCCTTTCATCAAATAAATGATACCGTCAGTCGCCTGGTTTGGAAGCACTACTTGGGCAAACAATGAAAGGGAAATCAATCACACCCACAGGGAAACTTATTTGGGCTGATGGGTGCAGTTCCTGACTGATTGTAATCCACTGATGGTGCTGGGCTGCTAAAAAACTGTTCAATTATAGACAATAGACAATAGGTGCAGGAGTAGGCCATTCGGCCCTTCGAGCCAGCACCGCCACTCAATGAGTATAGAAGAGAGATCGAGCAACTCTCCATATGGTGCCAGCACAATAACCTGGCCCTCAACACCAGCAAAACCAAGGAACTGATTGTGGACTTTGGAAGGAGTAGGATGGGGACCCACAGTCCCGTTTATATCAACGGGTCGATGGTTGAAAGGGTCAAGAGCTTCAAATTCCTGGGCGTGCACATCTCTGAAGATCTTTCCTGGTCCGAGAACAATGATGCCATTATTAAGAAAGCACATCAGCGCCTCTACTTCCTGAGAGGATTACGGAGAGTCGGTTTGTCAAGGAGGACTCTCTCTAACTTCTACAGGTGCACAGTAGAGAGCATGCTGACCGGTTGCATCGTGGCTTGGTTCGGCAACTTCAGTGCCCTGGAGAGGAAAAGACTACAAAAAGTAGTAAACATTGCCCAGTCCATCATCGGCTCTGACCTCCCTTCCATCGAGGGGATCTACCACAGTCGCTGCCTCAAAAAGGCTGGCAGCATCATCAAGGACCCACACCATCCTGGCCACACACTCATCTCCCTACTACCTTCAGGTAGAAGGTACAGGAGCCTGAAGACTGCAACGACCAGGTTCAGGAACAGCTACTTCCCCACAGCCATCAGGCTATTAAACCTGGCTCGGACATAACACTGAACTTTACTAGCCAATACTGTTATTTGCACTTTATCAGTATATTGACCATTGTGTATATATTTATAGAATGCCTTGTAGTAAATGCCTACTATGTTCTGTTGTGCTCAAGCAAAGCAAGAATTTCATTGTCCTACCAGGGACACATGACAATAAACTCACTTGACTTGACTTGACTTGATCATGGCTGATCATCCACAATCAGTACCCCGTTCCTGCCTTCTCCCCATATCCACTGACTCCGCTATCTTTAAGAGCCCTATCTAGCTCTCTCTTGAAAGCATCCAGAGAACCAGCCTCCACCGCCCTCTGAGACAGAGAATTCCAAAGACTCACCACTCTTTGTGAGAAAAAGTGTTTCCGGGTCTCCGTTCTAAATGGCTTACTCCTTATTCTTAAACTGTGGCCCCTGGTTCTGGACTCCCCCAACATCGAGAACATGTTTCCTGCCTCTAGCGTGTCCAAACCCTTAACAAAGTTATATGTTTCAATGAGATGACCTCTCATCCTTCTAAACTCCAGAGTGTACAAGCCAAGCTGCTCCATTCTCTCAGCATATGACAGTCCTGCCATCCCGGGAATTAACATTGTAAACCTACGCTGCACTCCCTCAACGGTACACCAGTCATTGAAAGTAGGCATGCAGGTGCAGCAGGCAGTGAAGAAAGCGAATGGTATGTTAGCATTCATAGCAAAAGGATTTGAGTATAGGAGCAGGGAGGTGCTACTGCAGTTGTACAGGGTCTTGGTGAGACCATACCTGGAGTATTGCGTACAGTTTTGGTCTCCTAATCTGAGGAAGGACATTCTTACCATAGAGGGAGTACAGAGAATGTTCACCAGACTGATTCCTTGGATGTCAGGACTTTCATATGAAGAAAGACTGGATAGACTTGGCTTGTACTCGCTAGAATTTAGAAGATTGAGGGGGGATTTTATAGAAACTTACAAAATTCTTAAGGGGTTGGACAGGCTAGATGCAGGAAGATTGTTCCCGATGTTGGGGAAGTCCAGAACAAGAGGTCACAGTTTAAGGATAAAGGGGAAATCTTTTACGACTGAGATGAGAAAAACATTTTTTACACAGAGAGTGGTGAATCTCTGGAATTCTCTGCTACAGAATGTAGTGTCGGCCAGTTCATTGGCTATATTTAAGAGGGAGTTATATGTGGCCCTTGTGGCTAAAGGGATCAGGGAGTATGGAGAGAAGGCAGGGATGGGATACTGAGTTGGATGATCAGCCATGATCATATTGAATGGCGGTGCAGGCTCGAAGGGCTGAATGGCCTACTCCTGCACCTATTTTTCTATGTTTCTATGTTTCTAATAGCAAGAATGTCCTTCCTCAAATTAGGGGACCAAAACTGCACACAATACTCCAGGTGTGGTCTCACTAGGGCCCTGTACAACTGTAGGAGGACCTCTTTGCTCCTATATTCGATTCCTCTTGTTATAAAGGCCAACATGCCATTCACTTTCTTCACTGCCTGCTGTACCTGCATGCTTACTTTCATAGACTGATGTACAAGGACCCCCAGATCCCGTTGTACTTCCCCTTTTCCTAACTTGACGCCATTTAGATAGTAATCTGCCTTCCTGTTTTTGCTACCAAAGTGGATAACCTCACATTTATCCGCATTAAACTTCATCTGCCATGCATCTGCCCAATCCCCCAACCTGTCCAAGTCACCCTGCATTCTCATAGCATCCTCCTAACAGTTCACACTGCCACCCAGCTTTGTGTCATCTGCAAATTTGCTAATGTTACTTTGAATCCCTTCATCCAAATCATTGATGTATATTGTAAATAGCTGCGGTCCCAGCACTGAGCTTGTGGTACCCTATTAGTCACTGCCTGCCATTCTGAAAGGGACCCGTTAATCCCTACTCTTTGTTTCCTGTCTGCCAACCACTTCTCTATCCATGCACTCTACCCCCAATACCATGTGCCCTAATTTTGCCCGCTAATCTCCTATGTGGGACCTTCGTAAATCCATGCTGACTCGGACCGATCCTGTTACTGCTATCCAAATGTTTGGCTATCTCATCTTTTATAATTGACTCCAGCATCTTCCCCACCACCGATGTCTGGCTAACTGGTCTATAATTCCCTGTTTTCTCTCTCCCGCCTTTCTTAAAAAGTGGGATCACATTAACTACCCTCCAATCCACAGGAACTGATCCTGAGTCTATAGAACATTGGAAAATTATCACCAATGCATCCACGATTTCTAGAGTCACTTCCTTAAGTGAAGTGTTCCTGGGATGCAGTCCATCAGGCCCTGGGGATTTATCAGCCTTCAGTCCCATCAGTCTATCCAACACCATTTCCTGCCTAATGTGGATTTCCTTCAGTTCCTCCGTCACCCCAGATCCTCTGGCCACTACTATATCAGAAAGATTGTTTGTGTCCTCCTTAGTGAAGACAGATCCAAAGTACCTGTTCAACTCATCTGCCATTTCCTTGTTCCCCATAATAAATTCACATTTTTCGGTCTTCAAGGCTCCAACTTTGGTCTTGACTATTTTTTTCCTCTTCACATACCTAAAGAAGCTTTTACTATCCTGCTTTGTATTCTTGGCTAGCTTACCTTCGTACCTCATCTTTTCTCCCCGTATTGTCTTTTGGTTATCTTCTGTTGTTCTTTAAACATTACCCAATCCTCTTGCTTCCCGCTCATCTTTGCTACGTTGTACTTCTTCGCTTTAATTTTTATACTGTCCCTGACGTCCCTTGTCAGCCATGGTCGTCCCTTTCTCCCCTTGGAATCTTCCCTCCCCCTAGGAATGAACCGATCCTGCTAGAAACACCTGCCATTTTTTGTTCCACTGTCATCCCTGCTAGTGTATCTTTCCAGTCAACTTTGGCCAGCTCCTCCCTCATGGCCCCATTGTCCCCTTTATTCAACTGCAACACTGACACCTCCGATCTACCCTTCTCCCTCTCCAATTGTAGATTAAACCTGGCCATGTTATGGTCACTGCCTCCTAATTTTGCCATCAATATCCATCAGCACTCACTGTTCCAACCATATTAATTTAAAAAAATCAAGCACAAAGATATGAAAGATTATTTATAAAATAGTTACTTATGATCAGACTCCTCTTTGAGATCGTTGACTGTGCGGCAAACATCATTTCCAGCAGGTTATTTGCTCTTCAACTACAGCGAGTCTTTGTTAACATGTTTGATTTTCTCCAAAGAGATTCAGTTACTTGCAGATACATAAATTGCAGCAAACATACCAATTGCATTAATGTACCGATATTTAAGAACAAATATAACATCAGATATGTGGCGCCCGGTGGAATGTTTTATCTAAACAGTTGCTGTTGTTAAAATGAGCTGAACAAATCCAAATCATTTAATCTACTCCTTTAATGATTCATTTGGTTCCTTAAACTAATCTGGGAATTAGTTTTCTGCTCCAATGACAAGGTAAATTTCTTTAGCCTTTAGCCTTCAGACTTTAGAGATACAGCGTGGAAACAGGCCCTTTGGCCCTCTGGGTCAGTGCCGACCAGTGATCCCTGCACACTAACACTATCCTACACTCTAGGGACAATTTACAATTTACAAAAGCCAATTCACCTACAAACCTGCACGTCTTTAGAAAGTGGGGAAACCGGAGTGGAAACCGGAGCACCCGGAGAAAATCCAAGCAGTCACGGGGAGAACGTACAAACTCCGTATAGACAGCACCCATAGTCAGGATCGAACCCAGGTCTCTGGCGCTGTGAGGTAGTAACTCTACCGCTGCGCTTCTGTGTCGCCCCACGACATTTCACAAGGAAAGGATTAAAAGGGTCGGAACCTTTCTTCAAACCCTTCTTCAAACTGATTATAGTCGAGGGGAAACATCTGGAAGAGAGATGTGGGTGGCAAGCCTGGCAAGTGATCACTGGATACAGGTGAGGAGGGTTTGGTTTGCAGATAAAATGTGTAGGAAGGAACTGCAGATACTGGTCTAAACCGAAGATAGACACAAGATTCTGGAGTAACTCAGCGGGACAGGCAGCATCTCTGGAGAGAAGGAATGGGTGACGTTTTGGGTTGAGTCTGAAGAAGGGTCTTGATTCAAAATGTCACCCATTCCTTCTCTCCATAAATGCTGCCTGTCCCGCTGAGTTCCTCCAGCATTTTGTGTCTATCTTTAATTTGCAGATAGTGAGACAAAGGCCAGAGATGAAAAGCCAAAAGGTTGTGAGATAAGGAGACAAGATGTGTGCAATGTAAAGGCAGAAGAAGGGATATAGATGGAAGGGGAAAGGGGGGTGGAATGGTGGGAGAAATGTGTGGGCATCCAGGTCCTAGAATCAGAGTGATACAGTGTGGAAAAAGGCCCTATGGCCCAACCTGCCCACACCGACCAACATGTCCCATCTACACTACTCCCACCTGCCTGCGTATAGCCCATATCCCTTTAAACCTGTCCTATCCATGTACCTGTATAAATATTTCTTAAACGTTGTGAAGGTCCCTGCCTCAACTACAACCTCCAGCAGCTCGTTCCATACACCCACCACCCTTTGTATGAAAAAGTTTCTTCTACTCTGGGCAAGAGACTCTGTGCATCTACCCAATTCATTCCTCTCATGATTTTATACACCTCTATAAGATCATCCCTCAGTCTCCTGCGCTCTAGGGAATAGAGACCCAGCCTGCCCAACCTCCCCCTATAGCTCACGCCCTCGAGTCCTGGCAACATCCTCGTAAATCTTCTCTGTCCCCTTTCCAGCTTGACAACACCTTTCCTGTAACATGGTGCCAAGAACTGAAAACAATACTCTAAATGCGGCCTCACCAACCTCTTATATAACTGCAACATAACCTCTCAACTTCTATACTGATTGGGTTGCAAGCTGCCCAAGCGGAATATGATTAAAGATGATTGGCATGGCGGTTGCCACACCAGGAAGTGTCTGTTCTTGTGCTCTGCTGTTCTATGTATGTTCAGATGTACCACATCTGATGTACGACTGTAGTTTAGTTTTTAGTTTAGAGATACATTGCAGAAAGAGGCCCTTCAGCCCATCGAATCCACACCGACCAGCGATCCCCGCACACTAACACTATCCTACACACACTAGGGACAATTTACACCTACACCAAGCCAATTAACCTACATAACTGCACGTCTTTGGAGTTTGGGAGGAAACCGAAGATCTTGGAGAAAACTCGCTCAGGTCACGGGGAGAAGGTACAAACTGCGTGCAGCCAGCACCCGTAGTCGGGATCGAACCCGGGTCTCCAGCGCTGCAAGCACTGTAAGGCAGCAACTCTACTGCCTTGCCACCCTGCCGCCCGGTACACCACAAGTTACCTACTACCTCTGAACACTTGCACAGTATATGTAACTTCCACTTTTCCATCCTAAATCACCATCTTCTTTCAATTTAGCTCAATTCATAACAGCCATCGCTCAACTCAGACTCTGGTGGTGACCCAAGTCTTAGTTCAATTACATAATCAAATTCACTGGCTAAATGCTGCATATGGGTGAATCTGTGTGATACATCTATCTTTTGCGACGGGCATTTAAAATCTCTGAATCATGGCCATCAGTTTAATTTCAACCAACATCTTGAAGTTATTTACAGACCATTGCTGTAATATGCTGCCTGTGAGAATGTGCAGGGCAAGAGGCGACCACAGTTGTCTTTAATAACCATAACTATAATAAACCATTGGTGTTGAAGCAAGATATGATGTCCTAAAGTATTTTTGTTTACCCTTTGTGTTCTGAATGTTTTAAAAGAATCGACCACTCGTTCACGCCCAACTCCAGTACCAAGTCTGTTGAGCTTCACCCATGCTCCTCTGGGGAGGTCAGACCCAGGACAGCTTTTATCTGGTGAAGAGATGTAGCTGTGTAATGGAGATGAGGTTGCCTTCCACTCCTGTGACCACTTGGTGGCTATCCAGGCTAACCTTGACTGCTGAAGGCAGCACGTGCTTTGGTCTTGTTGTAGAAGCTGGGACAAATCTCTGACAGTCTGCCTCAGTTATCTCAGCCCTTCATGCACTCCTGTTCAGAGAGTGACGGTATCTCATCCTGATACTCCTGCACTCCCACCTCCCTCTGCCAGTACAGTCCGTCAGAAGCACTTCCATGAAGAAAGGATGAGCCTCACTGTCAAAGATACCTCAACAGTTCACAATGTTCTAGAAGGGTTCCAAACATCTTGGAATGGTCTGTGTTACACAACATCATAAAACACATGTAGAATGTCTGGGCAGAGGCAGAGTCCTGACAATGTATTTGAGGAGTGTTTAGGAAAGGCTCTAACTGCGTACATTGGGATATCCATCAGTCTAGTTTGTGAGGTCAAGATGGGCAAAAAAAAACCCAACTATTAGTCATAGACTTCAAATTATTCATATCTCATTACTATTCCATTTTAGACAGACTATTGGTGCTGTCAGTGCAGAGTTTGCATGTTCTCCCTGTGACTGCGTGGGTTTCCTCCCACATCCCAAAGACGGCGGGTTTGTAGGTTAATTGGCCCTCTGTAAATTGCCCCCTAGTGTGTAGGGAGTGGATGAGAAAGTGGGATAACATAGAACTAGTGTGAACAAGTGATCAATGATGGGCGTGGACTCGGTGGGCTGAAGGGCCTGTTTACATGCTGTATCTCTAAACTAAACTAAACTTTCTGGTGTTAGACACAAAATGCTGGAGTAACTCAGCAGGTCAAGCAGCATCTCCGGAGAACACGGATAGGTGACATTTCACAGAGTGCTGGAGTAACTCAGCGGGTCAGCGGGAAGGTGACGTTTCAGGTCAGGGCCCTGCCCCAGACTGATTGTTGTGCTGGGGTCGGGGAGAACTGGAAGCAGTAAAAGACCAGGCCAGATCATGGCCGTCATCATATGACAGCTGGTCATCTCTAGCTGGCCCTGATTTGTCCTGGTCTTTTCATGCTTCCAGCTCCCCCCCTACAATCAGTCAGAGGAAGTCCCAAACCAAAACGTCACCGATGCAGAGATGCTGAGTTACTCCAGCACTTTGTGTCTATCTTTGGTATAAACCAGCATCTGCAGTTGCTTTTTATGAAACTTTCTGGGGTGTAGAATTCCAAAGATTCATCACTCTGTGAACAAAGGATTTCTTGATCCGAGTTGTAAATATCAGCAACAATTTGGCCTGGTACAAGCACATCATCAATACATCCAAGAATGCACACCAAAGCCTCGACATCTGTTAACTCAGTTAGCAAGTCCAGTCATAGCAATACCACAGAGAAATACCAAAGACAAAGACCTTTCTCCTTTTGAGAAAACCCTGTCAATGGTGCTGGATTGTGAAGGGTTCTCATGCGGACAGCAGGCAAGTACACTTGATGGTGTGCTCACAGCATGTCCTGGCTTCAATTACTTATGAAATTGAAATCTGTTTCACACTTAACCTTAAACTGACATCAATATCTGTACAACTAGAGAGCGGTCCTGAGTTACTATCTACCCCATTGGAGACCTTTGGACTATCTTTAATTGGACTTTACTGGACTTTGTCTTGAACTAAACGTTATTCCCTTTAATATGTACACTGTGGACGGCTCGATTGTAATCATGTATTGTCTTTCCACCGACTGGTTAGCACGCAACAAATGCTTTTCACTGTACCTCGGTACACTTGACAATAAACTGCACTAAACTTTACCGGAAGATAGACACAAACTGCTGGAGCAACTGAGTGGGTCAGGCAGCATCTCTGGGGAGAAGGAATGGGTGTTTTTTCCGTGTCCAGACCCTTCTTCAGACTTTACCAGCTTGTATTTCCCTGATAATTATCAAAGCAGGAATAACAGCAAAAGGCCTGGGCTTTACAGCGTTGACCCCGTACTGACTAGACTTGTGGGTCAGATGGTGGGTTTGCTCGTTTGTCACAAGGTAGATTCCAGACCTGCTTGTTTCTGCTTTCTGCTGACTTGAGCTCACTCACATGCATCAATTACCCAGCAGCATGACTAGTGTAACGTCCAGGCATGCTCCTTGGCATCCATGAAAGGCATTACCTAACTGGACATCTTTCAACACTCCTTGCTGATGGAACATAAGCGATGAGATTGAGGAGAATGGGCCAGGTGATTCACACACTCCCTTTAAAAAGTTGGCTTCCCATGGATCTTTGAGATGAGTATTCAGACAGTTTTTAGTGGAACGTTTGAAAAATAAAAGCTTAGAAATACATTTTAAAATCCAGATCTATGCAAAAGTGGAGGGGGGGGGGGGTCTCATGAGAATACAGGCTCTCTTGCTTTTGATCTCTGCAATATAAATCTTCCAGTCATAACTCAAAACATAAGCGCCTCTGAGACCGACCAGGCGGCTCACAGAATCCAGTCTCATAAATGAGAAGGAAATCTCTGCTTCTCATGAAGATAAAAAGACACGTGAAATAAACTCCCCAGTTAGTTGATAGTTTAGTTTAGTTTAGGTTAGAGACACAACGCAGAAACAGGCCCTTCGGCCCACACCGACCAACAATCCCAGCACATTAACACTATCCTACACACACTAGGGACAATGTTTACATTTACCAAGTCAATCAACCTACAAACCTGCACGTCTTTGGAGTGCGGGAGGAAACCGAAGATCTCGGAGAAAACCCACGCAGGTCACGGGGAGAACGTGCAAACTCCGTACAGACAGCACCCGTAGTCGGGATCGAACCCGGGTCTCCGGCGCTGCATTTACTGTACCGCTGCGCCACCGTGACCGCCCTTGTGATGTTGATATCTATACAGTTGATGCCTCAAGTCTGGGATGGTGCCAATAACTTGGAATCCCACTGAGGGTTTATGTATTCTGTTGGAGATCACACAAACACAAAATAATGTGAACAGGAACAGTTTATATAATCCCTCCAGCAATTCAATATCATGGTCGATTCTTGACCAGCTTTCCTGCCAATTCCAAACTCCTTTATTCTTTTAAGATCCAGAAATGTACTGATTTCATGAGAAAACTCTCTCATTGTTGTTTGATTCAGTTCAGCGTGGATTCTCACAGTCATCATGGATAGTGTGTTCACAGGATCTCCCATCCTGGGAGGGGAAGAGTTGTATTCATAAGTTCTTAAGTCATAGGATCAGAAGCCATTCAGGCCATTGAATCTACTCTATGGCCTGATCTAACTTTCTCTCTTAACTCCATTCTCCTGCCTTCTTCCTGTAACCCCTGGCACCCGTACTAATCAAAAATCTGTCAATCTATGCCTTAAAAGTACCCATTGGCCTCCACAGCCATCAATGGCAATGAATTCCACTGGTTGTTACTGGACGTCTAACCTAAATATCTCGATCAATGATCCAGTGAGATTATTTGAAACCTCACCCTGTCACGGTTAAATGCAGATGCTGAAGTAAAGTCTGGAATTTAAAAAGTTTGAATAAAATTACAGCTGCATGAAAAATAGAATCTATTTTACTGAAGAGAGACACAAAATGCTGGAGTAACTCAGCGGGACAGGCAGCATCTGTGGAGAACATGGATAGGTGACGTTTCACAGAGTGCTGGAGTAACTCAGCGGGACAGGCAGCATCCCTGGAGAAAACGAATGGGTGGCGTTTCGGGTCGAGACTCTCTTCAGACTGAGAGTCAGTCTTGGAAACAGGCCCTTTGGCCCACCGAGTCGGCACCGACCAGCAATCACCCCGTACACTAGCACTATCTTACACAATAGGGAAAATGTACAATTTTACCAAAGACAATAAAACTACAAACCTCTACGTATTTGGAGCATAGGATGGAAAGCGGAACCCCCGTTTAAAAACCATTTGGACAGGCACATAGATAGGACAGGTTTAGAGGGATATGGGCCAAATGTAGGCAGGTGGAACTAGTGCAGACGGGACATGTTGGTCGGCATGGGCACGTTGGGCTGAAGGGCCTGTTTCCACACTGTATCACTCTAGCTGCAGAGCTACAGCCAGCAATTCCCCTAACGACCCATCCTTGCTGGGAATAGTCGTTCAATGATTCAACCTCACTAATACAATCCATGTCCTGCTCTCACAGATCATTGAACTGATCGCCCTGGATCGCTGATTGATACTTTCTATAACTGGTGCAGGCAGATCACATCAAACTGGAAGCAGTTAACGGGAGATATTCTGGAGGAGATTTGTTCACCATTCCATGGAGTTTTGAACCAAATATTTAGATATACCCAAAGCTATAAATATTTTGTGTAGGGAGGAACCGCAGATTCTTGCTTTACACTGAAGATAGACATAAAGAGCTGGAGTAACTTAGCAGGACAGGCAGCATCTCTGGAGAGAAGGAATAGGTGACGTTTTGGGTCAAGACCATTCTTCAGACTGAGTCTCGACCTGAAACTTCATCTATTCCTTTTTTCCAGAGATGCTGCCTGACCCACTGAGTTACTCCAGCACTCTGTGAAACGTCACCTATCCATGGTCTCCACAGATGCTGCCTGACCCGCTGAGTTACTCCAGCACTCTGTGAAACATCACCTATCAATGTTCTCCACAGATGCTGCCTGACCCGCTGAGTTACTCCAGCACTCTGTGAAACGTCACCTATCAATGTTCTCCACAGATGCTGCCTGACCCGCTGAGTTAAACCAAACCTGAAGGATTTCTACTCCTTTATCTGACATGATTTCCGTCGGTCTCTTTGGCCTCGTTCACATGCAGTGGTTTGTATTTCTCTTCTATCTTTCATCGGGAGCTGACCAAACTTGCTCCCACTGTTACACTTCTCTCCTCCAATGTTTACATCGCATCCTGTGTGCATTCAAACAGAGAATCAGCGACAGTTCTTCTGTCCTGTCCATCTGTCCCCACATGCTCTCTAACCGCAAACTCTTTTCTCTCTCTCTCTTCCTCTCGCTTACTGCTGAAGGTTTCAATATTGTTCTGTTTTTATTGTCCATTGCCAAAGATGATTTAGCAGTCCTATGCTTATAGCTCCTGGGAATAAGATTGGGATGAGCCTCTTGAATCTCCAATGTATTATATTGCTGCAAGCAACGATTTTCAGACCACTTCTGTAAAATCAGTTCTCAGTTTAATTGTTGACCGTAACCTGATGTGGAACATTTGTTCCTATTTTGTCTTTGTCCTTTTCCATTACTGTGTTAAATGGAAACTGGGCTATGATTACCACAACAACAATGCTGTCCCACTCGTATCCTTAAATTCACCCACCCTAAAGTAAAAGCCTGCACTGGCCACAACCCCTCCCAGACTGTGACCTGTTTGTTTACGCCAGTTATGCTGACTACATGTTTAGGAATTCTGTGTCTTAAAGCACAGAACTGCACAGCACAAGGAACAGGCTGAAGATAGACACAAAAAGCTGGAGTAACTCAGCGGGACAGGCAGCATCTCTGGAGAGATGGAATGGGTAACATTTCAGGTCGGGACCCTTCTTCAGACTCGACCCGAAACGTCACCCAGTCCTTCTCCCCAGAGATGCTGCCTTTCCCGCTGAGTTACTCCAGCTTTTTATGTCTATCTTTGATTTAAACCAGCAAGTGCAGCTCTTTCCTGAACAATAGGAGCTTGTCAGATAGTTTGTAAGAATACCTCATACTGGAGCCATCCAGAGAGCAGGTTGTACCAGACCTGGCACCAAGACGGATTGATTAAAAACTCCACAGTGGAGGCAATGGTCACGGCATGACTGAACTCCACATTCAGTTTGGGGAAGACAAGATTGAACCCAAGATAGAATCCAAAACACTAAGAATCCAAGTATTTCCATCTTAAATTATGAAGATCTCAAAGCAGAGCTGCTCAAGAGAACTGGTAAATTAGTTTAGGAAATCAGTCAATCAACTAGGGTGACACAGTGGTGCAGTGGTAGAGCTGCTGCCTCACAGCGCCAGAGACCCAGGTTCAATCCTGACTACGGGCGCTGTCTGTACGGAGTTTGTACGTTCTCCCCGTGAGCTGTGTGGGATTTCTCTGAGATCTTCAGTTGACTCCAAAGACGTACAGGTATGTAGGTTAATGTAAAATTGACTCATGTGTTAATGTGCAGGGATCACTGGTTGGCGCGGACCCGAAGGGCCGAAGAGCCAGTTCCGCGCTGTATCTCTGAACTAAATTTGAATTACTCTTTCAAAATGCAGAAAATACATGTATTCCCATGCAAAAAAAAAAAAAGTTTATTGGAAAGACTTGCCATTCACGGTTAATTAAAATAGAAATGAAATGTAGAATCAAACATCAAGGCATAGAATTGGACAGAAAGAAGATGACAGATGAATTTAATGGGTATTTTCCACCAGTCTTTACTACAAAGGTCATCAGTAACATCCAAGAAGTTGCTGTAAATCACAGTTTGGAAGAGAGCGAGGAATTGAGGAAAGTTTAAGAAAGAACTGCAGATGCTGTAAAAATCGAAGGTAGACAAAAATGCTGGAGAAACTCAGCGGGTGAGGCAGCTTCTATGGAGCGAAGGAATAGGTGATGTTTCGGGTCGAGACCCTTCTTCAGAAAGTTCTTGAGGAAGGTTACTCCCATGGGCAAGAGGGGGTGATGGTGAGTATATTGTCCGAGTGCAGGCTAACAAATCCCGGTGTCCAGATGGATTTCATCCCAGAATCCAATGAGATAGTTGATGCCACAATTCTGGGATGGTTCCAATAACTTTGGAAAGAAGCAAATGCTACTCTTTTATTCACAAAGGAGAGGCAGTAAACAGGAAGCCACGGGCCGGTTCGTTTAACATCTGTCATGGGGAAGCTGTTATGATCTGTTATTAAAGATCTTGCAGCAGGGAGAAAAATGCAAGAATATCAGACAAAGTTAACATGGGCCCGTGAAAAGGAGATCACATCGGACAATAGACTGGGGTTCCCTGAAGAGTAATAGTCTGTGGATCAATGGGATAACCGGGCAGCAAAGTGGATTAGCTGGTAGAGCTGCTGCCTCACAGTGCCAGAGACCTGCTACCTTGGATACTGTCTGTGTGGAGTTTGCACGTTATCCCTGTGACCAAGTGGGTTTCCACTGGGTGCTCCTGTTTCCTCCCACATGCCAAAGAATGTGTGAGATTGTAGGTGCATTGTCCCCGGTGTGTAGGGAGTGGATGGGCAAGTGGGTAACATACAACTAGTGTCAATGGATGAATGATGGTCGGTGTGGTGGGCCGAAGGGCTTGTTTCCATGCTGTACCTCCAAACTAAACACTAACATGTCCAGAAATCACAGGTACCTAATTTACAGGTACCTGTCCAGGTGTCTTTTAATTGTTGTTATAGTACCTGCCTCAACTACCTCCTCTAGCATTTCGTACAACATACCCATGACTCTGAGTGAAATAGTTGCCCCTTGGGTACCTATTAAATCTCACCCTTCTGACCTTAAACCTATGCCCGCTAGTTTGTGATTCCCCTACCCTGGGTAAATGAATTTGTGGATTCACCCTATCTATTCCCTTCATGATTTTATGCACCTATAAGATCAGCCCTCATCCTCCTGCGTTCCGTGGAATACAGTCCTAGCCTGTCCGTCCTCTCCCTATAACTCAGGCCCTTGAGTTCTCTCGGGATGCTGCTTTACCCCTGAGTTCCTCCAGCATTTGGTGTCCTTTGTTGTAAACCACCATCTTTGTTTCTACATTTTGACCTTCAGCTTTAGTCTCTGACTGACTCCATTCACAGTGACAACAAATGGATAGTAAAGGCTCTATAGGGATATGGACCACACACAGGCAGTTGGGACCAGCTCAGACCTACACCTTGATCAGTGTGGACAGGTTGAGCCAAAGGGCCCATTTCCATGTGTATCACTTTATGACCTCAACTCAGTTTAGAAGGATGAGTGGGGACCTCATTGAAACTTACCAAATAGTGCAAAGCCTGGATAGAGTGGATGTGGAGAGGATGTTTCCTCTAATGGGAGGGTCTAGGACCAGAGGGCACAGCCTCAGAATAAAAGGAAGTTCCTTTAGGAAGGAGATGAGAAGGAATTTCTTTAGTTCGAGGGTGGTGAATCTGTGGAATTCATTGTCACAGACGGCTGTGGAGGCCGAGTCAATACATATTTTTAAGGCAGAGATAAATAGATTCTTGATTAGTATGGATGTCAGTGGTTAAGGGGAGAAGGCAGGAGAATGGGGTTGAGAGGGAAAGATAGATCAGCCATGATTGAATGACGGAGTAGACTTGATGGGTCTAATTCTGCTCCTTTTACTTATGAACTTATGAATGACATTGACTCTCACCTACAATCATGTGTTTGGGGAATGGACTCAAACCAGAACACCTGAAGGAACCCACACAGTCACAGGGGAACATCTGGAGATAGTGGACTGATAGCTCCTCGTTCCCAGAGTGGTGAGGGGGCAGCAATAGACAATAGATAATAGGTGCATGAGTAGGCCATTCGGCCCTACTAGCCAGCACCCCCATTCAATGTGATCATGGCTGATCATCCCCAATCAGTACCCCGTTCCTGCACTAACTAGCGCATCCTAAACACGGCATTCACTTTTTCATCAGGATCGGTTTCTTGCTCGCTTATGAATTGGAGTAAGGCCAGGCAAACAGTTGTATTTACTTCCAAGTAAATGTGGCTAAGGGTAGGGTAAGTTGGACATTTGTGGAGATGATTGATGATGTTTCCAGTTGAGTTATTAGGTCTGTGCGTGAGATTCCTCAGTTCTATAAATGGTCAGTGCTGTTGTTTCCAACACTCGTTCAGCTCCATTGTGTTCCAGTTATTGATGGAAAATTCAGGCTAATTATTTCCTACTAATCAACTCAGAATGTATTGTTTTGCAGTGGTCACTCCTAATAAATTGTACGATGAAACGTTTTAAACTGCAGTGCCTTGGCTCAGTGTAATGGGTTTGATGCAGAGGACTAGTCAGTGCAATGAATCAGGTGCAAAGTCCAGCTGAGTGTACTGAATCCTTTGCAATGAGTCAGTGGCGTGTCTCAGTTGGGACAATAATTCCATAAATCCCATGCAGAGCTGGAATGCTGCTGCAAATTAATGTGTGTCAATAAGACTTCAGGACGGCACTGTGGTGGGGGGGTAGAGCTGCTGCCTCGCATCACCACAGATCCAGCTGATGCTCACCTCGGGTGCTGTCTGTGTGGAGTTTGACTGTTCTCCTTGAGAATGCGTGGGTTTCCTCCGGGTGCTCCGGTTTCAATAGGCAATAGACAAAAGACAATAGGTGCAGGAGTAGGCCATTCGGCCCTTCGAGCCAGCACCGCCATTCAATGTGATCATGGCTGATCATCCCCAATCAGTACCCCATTCCTGCCTTCTCCCCATATCCCCTTTCCTCCCACATCCTAAAGATGTGCGGGTTTGTAGGTTAATTGGTCTCTGTAAATTGCCCTTAATTTGTAGGGAATGGATGAGAAAGTGGGATAACTTAGAGCTAGTGTGAACCGGTGATTGATAATGGACTCGGTGGGCAGGTGGGCTGGTGGGCTGATGGGTCCGTTTGCAAGCTGCATCTCTAAACGAAACAAAAAAAGCTAAAAGGACATTGATAAACACTGCACCCTCAAGTTCTTGCAGGAGCTGCTGTAAAGAGACAGGCACCACTAGCTTGACTGTGGTGGACAGCCTGTATTTTCTAACTGGTGGGAGTCAGTAATTGCCCCACAAGGCCCAGGTAAACGGTAACACATTGCTGGAGTTTGCAAACTGCAAACTCCACACAAACAGCATCCCAGGTCAGAATCGAACGCATTGAGAGGCAGCATCTCCACCAGCTGCACCACTGTGCTGCCCTGAAGTCGATGAAATAAGTTAAACAAAGTCAATCTCATTGCATTCAAACATGTTGCATATTAGACAGTCAAATGGACTGGGATATACTTGTAAAGAATACTACCATATGCTCTCTCTAACTAATGTCACCCGTTTTCTTAATTAATTGTTCAAGTCACTATTTCAGACACAAATTAATAGGACTGTTTTACTGTTTTGAATGTCAGTAGATGTGCAGGTTCCAACTTCTACACAAACACATTCAGCTTGCTGCTTCAACAAACAAATCCAGGAATTTTCCATAATTCCTGAGACCAAGTTTCCTTTAAGCTTGGCCGGCAAACACTCTGCTTGCTTTGGTCTAATGGCAGCTTATCCCTCCAACTGCAGGCAAACACTGCAACCACAAGGCACCCTGCTTTAGCAACGTAGGCAAGAATCCACAAAGGGAAACACATCTGGTGCCAAGGATTTGGGCAAAACATCACAGTGCCCTGACTCAGTAGCAGCATCTGGAAGCCACTGGTGGAGTTCGAACAGCATTCATCAAAATGATTAAAACCAACTGTATCTTACACATGACAGATACATTCATTGGTATCCAGTGTTAATTGAATAAAATACCTTACCGACAAAAAAGTCCCAAGACTGAAGAGGAATTTACCTTCCTGAGTTCCTCTGGGTGAAAACTTTAGTTTTTTTTTGTTATTTTCAAAAATTATATATTTTGGCTCCTTACTGCTCCAAACATTCTTCGTCTCAACCAGAAGTGATAAAAAAATAAAAAAAAGTTTCATACAAATTCAGGCCAATAAATGCAGCATTAAAAGTGATTGGTTTTCCAATAGTTCCTGCAGTAAGGAAGACTTTTTTATCTGATCAATTTATACAATGGAAATGGCACAGCTAAAGCTAGACAAATCAATCCTCGACACAAGGAACTGCAGATGCTGGCTTACCACACAAGGCACAAAATGTTGGAGTAACTCAGCGGTTCAGGCAACATCTCTGGAGAATGGATTGGTTATATTTTGGGTGGGTGCCCTTCTTCAAACCTTTCTTTGCAGTGTTCTGCTTGTTCACAGTTGCACATCTGTTTTTATTGCTCTCTTCCCGTTTTTCTTCACCTCTCTCTGACTACATCTCCTCTGGACACTATTTGCAATTTGCATCCTACATTTTCCTCTGTTTAATATGATGACCAGTGATTGATAAGCTTGCGTGGGCACTTGCTCGCAGTTCTAAGGCACCTGGGACAGCTTGCACCAAGTGTAAGCCGTGCTGCATTGTCGTGAGGGTGAGTATGCATCATCTACAAAGCAGCTACTTGAATTTGGAACTCGGATCCCACGCCTTGAATCGGTCATTTTGCTGCTGCCACTCGTGAATTGCTACAGCTAAATGACTCAGGAACAGCTTCTTCCCCTCTGTTATCAGGCTTTTGAACGGTCCTTCCATAAGCTAGGGTACTGTCCGATTCACCTCTACCCCATTGCGGACATTGGACTTTGTCTGTGGACCTGGTGCGCTACAATGCTGAGAACTATATTCTGCACTCTGTATCTTCCCCTTTGCTCCACCTATTATACGTGAGATTGCATTTATGTATGGTATTATCTGATCTGATTGGATAGCTTGCAAAACAAGGCTTTTCACTGTACCTCAGTACGTGGCAATAATACACTTCAACCTAAACCTGAACGTGGCCAAAGATAGACATAAAATGCTGGAGTAACACAGCGGGTCAGGCAGCATCTCTGGAGAAAAGGTGACATTTCGTGTCGAGACCCATCTTGACCCGAAATGTCACCCATCGTTTTTCTCCAGAGATGCTGCCTGTCCTGCTGAGTTAACTCCAGTATTTGGTGTCTATCTTCGACCATCATCTGCAGGTCCTTCCTACACCTGAAAGTGGCCGATTAGTTAGAGCTTTTGCTCATTGGTATTAACATCTCCCATCCATTAAGTAAGGCAATGAAAAGTAAAGAGCTGGAGTGGGTGCTGGCTCGAAGGGCCGAATGGCCTTTACCTGTACCTATTGTCTATTAGTCATGGTCTTCCCTGGGTAAAGCCAGAGCAGACACAGAGCAGAATTATTCACACAACTTGTCTGCTGCTTATTCCCTCTCAAATTTTTGCCTAATTATAGAATTCAAAAACAATCAAAAAATCAACCACAGCAGATGGCAGCTGTAATGTGGTTTAGGATGCAACAATGGTGTACTTGTCACTATTCTTACAGTTGGAAAAGCACAATCTTTGTATATTCAGGCTAGTTATGGAAATGGGGCCTTCCATAAACAAATCGCTGCAGCAAAACATAAATAGAACTTTATGAAATAATTCCCAAAATGACCTGCCTTCCTGCTGCTTTGGAAAGTGTAACCTACTCCCTCAGTCCAGAGGTCAGGTCAGGTCCATGTCAACCCGAATGTAGAAACAAGGAACTGCAGAGGCTGGTTTATACCAAAGATAGACACAAAGTCACGGGCCAAATCGGCGAGGGTACGTAAAATTGAAAAGCTGAATGCGTGGCTCAAAGACTGGTGTGGGAAAAATGGGTTTGGTTTCTTGGGCCACTGGCACCAGTACTGGGACAGGGGGGATCTGTTCTGTAAGGACGGACTTCACCTGAACGGTGCTGGGACTGGGGTCCTGGCAAATCATATAACTAGGGCAGTAGAGAGGTCTTTAAACTAAGTAGCGGGGGGGAGGTATCAAGGGGGGTAATAACGGCAGGGGTAGAGGAAATAGAGCAGGGTATCAGTGGGGAAACGGAAAATCAAAATGTGACAGGAGGATCCAGAATGTGTGAAGATAAAGCTCTAGATGTAAAAGGGGCAAAAACAGAAAGGAAGGGTAGTAAAAATCATCTGAAAGTGCTGTATCTAAATGCACGGAGTATTCGAAATAAGATAAATGAATTAATGGTGCAATTAAGTATATATAGTTATGATATCGTGGCCATTACGGAGACATGGCTGCAAGGGGATCAGGATTGGGAGTTAAATATAGAGGGGTACTCGACAATTAGAAAAGATAGACAGGAAAGAAAGGGAGGAGGGGTGGCCCTTTTAATAAGGGAGGGAATAACGGCAATAGAGAGGAAGGATATTGCGTTGAAAGATCAGGATAGTGAAACAGCTTGGGTACAGATAGAGAATAACAAGGGGAAAAAAACACTAGTGGGTGTAATTTATAGACCTCCAAATAGCTGTGACGCTGTTAGTCAGAACATAAATCTGCAAATAGTTGACGCATGTAAAAAGGGAACTGCTGTAATCATGGGGGACTTCAATTTTCATATTAATTGGGCAAACCAAACTGGGCAGGGTAGACTAGAGGAAGAGTTTATAGAATGTATTAGAGACGGGTTCCTAGAACAGTATGTCACAGAACCGACAAGGGGGGAGGCAATCTTGGATCTGGTCCTGTGTAATGAAGCAGGATTAATTAAAAATGTCATAGTTAGGGACTCGTTGGGAACAAGTGACCACAATATGGTCGAATTCCATATTCAAATAGAAGGGGAGCAGGTTGAAACTCAGGCTAGGGTACTTAGTCTAAATAAGGGGGATTATGAAGGTATGAGGACTGAGCTGATCAAAGTTGACTGGGATAGCAGACTCAAGAATAAGACGGTACATGAGCAGTGGTGTACGTTTAAGGATCTACTGTATAACCTTCAAGAAAAATTTATTCCTATGAAGAAAAAAAGGGGTAAGGGAAAGAACAGTCAGCCATGGCTCAGTAAAACTATAAAGGATAGTATTCGGCTGAAGGCAAGGGCATATAAGGTAGCCAGAGATAGTGGGAGGGTAGAGGATTGGGAAGCATTTAAAGGTCAGCAAAAAATAACTAAGAGATTAATTAAGACGGGGAAAATAGACTATGAAAGGAATTTAGCGAACAACATAAAAACTAATAGTAAGAGTTTTTATAGCTATATAAAAAGAAAAAGGGTGGCTAAGGTGAACGTTGGTCCATTGGAGGGTGAGACTGGAGAGTTGTTGGTGGGGAACATGGAAATGGCAAAGGCATTAAACGAGTATTTTGTATCAGTCTTCACCATAGAAGACACAAAAAATATTCCAACGCTGGATAAACAGGGGGCGGTAGGAATGGAGGAGCTAAATACTATTAAGATCACCAAGGAGGTGGTATTAGGGAAATTAATGAGACTGAAGGAGGATAAATCCCCTGGGCCTGATGGATTACATCCAAGGGTCTTGAGGGAGATAGCGGTGGGGATTGTGGATGCATTGGTGATAATTTTCCAAAACTCCCTGGAGGCAGGAACGGTCCCAGTGGATTGGAAAATGGCCAATGTAACACCTATATTTAAAAAAGGAAGTAAACAGAAGGCGGGTAACTATAGACCGGTTAGTCTAACATCGGTGGTGGGTAAAATGTTAGAGACAATTATTAAAGAAACACTAACGGGGCACTTGGATAAACATGACTTCATCGGACAGAACCAGCATGGTTTTGTGAAGGGGAAGTCCTGTTTGACGAATCTGCTCGAATTCTTTGAGGAAGTAACAACCCGGGTGGATAAAGGGGAACCGGTGGATGTGGTATACTTGGACTTCCAAAAGGCTTTTGACAAGGTGCCACATAAGAGACTATTGCTAAAAATAAAAAATTATGGGATTGGGGGTAATATATTAGCATGGGTAGAGGATTGGCTAACAAATAGGAAGCAGAGAGTGGGGATAAATGGTTCATACTCGGGATGGCAACCGGTAACTAGCGGGGTTCCGCAAGGGTCGGTGTTGGGACCCCAGTTGTTCACAATTTATATAAATGATTTGGAGGAGGGAACCAAGTGTAATATATCAAAATTTGCGGACGATACAAAAATGGGAGGAAAAGTAGGGGATGAGGAGGATAGGAAGAGTCTGCAAAAGGATATAGATAAGCTAGGTGAGTGGGCAACAACTTGGCAGATGAAATTTAATACTAATAAATGTGAAGTCATTCACTTTGGGAAAAAAAATGATAGGGCAAGTTATTTTCTAAATGAGGTGGAGCTGCGTTGTAATGCAACGCAAAGGGATCTAGGGGTAGTAGTACATGAATCACTAAAAGTTAGTATGCAGGTGCAGCAAGCAATCAGGAAGGCCAATGGAGTTTTGGCCTTTATTGCTAGGGGGATTGAGTATAAAAACACGGAGGTCTTGCTGCAGCTGTACACAGTATTAGTGAGACCACATTTGGAATACTGTGTACAGTTCTGGGGTCCATACTTAAGAAAGGATGTACTGGCCCTGGAGGCAGTGCAGCGAAGGTTTACAAGATTAATTCCTGCAATGAGGGGATTGACATATGAGGAAAGGTTAAGTAGGCTGGAACTCTACTCTTTGGAGTTTAGAAGAATGAGAGGCGATCTCATTGAAACATATAAGATCGTGAGGGGCCTTGATCGGGTGGATGCACCGAGGATGTTCCCAATGATCGGGGAAACTAGAACTAGGGGACATAGTTGTAGAATAAGGGGGGGCTCTTTTAAAACTGAGATGAGGAAGAACTTCTTCACCCAGAGGGTGGTTAATTTATGGAATTCACTGCCCCAGGGAGCAGTGGAAGCAGAAACATTAAATATATTTAAGTCTAAAATAGATGGTTTTTTAGCTGCCAAGGGGATAAGGGGCTATGGGGAGAAGGCAGGGATATGGACCTAGGTATGGTTAGTATAGTAAGACCTGAGTGATCGCCTGGACAAGTGTCGATCGCCTGGATTGGGGTCGGAGAGGAATTTCCCGGATTTTTTTCCCGAATTGGACCTGGGTTTTTATCCGGTTTTTTGCCTCCCCCAGGAGATCACGCGGTTCTTGGGGTGGAGAGGGGTGATAGCGGTATAAAGGGGAGGGTAGTGTCTTGTGTTCTGTGTCTTGTGTCTACTGTTTGTGGGTAAGGGTGTCTGTTTAGTGTTCAGCCATGATTCGAATGGCGGTGCGGGCTCGATGGGCCTGGTGGTCTACTCTCGCACCTACTTTCTATGTTTCTATGTTTCTATGTAACTCAGCGGGTCGGGCAGCATCTCAGGAGAAAAAAGATTGGTAACATTTCGGGTGGAGACCCTTCTTCAGACTCCTGACTTAGTTTGAACTGATCACTCATTCTATTTTTGTATGGTATATCTGATCTGATTAGATAGCATGCAAAACAAAGCTTTTCACTGTACATGTGGCAGCATAGTGACACAGCGGTAGAGTTGCTGCCTTACAGCACCAGAGACCCGGGTTCCATCCAGACCATGGATGCTGTCTGTACAGAGTTTGCACGTTCACCCCGTGACCTGCGTGGGGTCTTTGGAAGATGCTGCCTACGGAGGCTCGCCAGGAGTTGATGTAGGCAAACAGAAGGGGCCCACAAATGAAGAGAACTAGGTATGGATTGAGAACAGCATCAATATTTTGAATGAACTCCAATATACTGAAGATATAAGATGAGAGGCTAGTCAGGAGAGAGCAGGAAGGGTGGAATCAACATTTAAGAATGTCAAACTGTTTTTTAACAGACATGGTTTAAATTGATATGAGAACATGGTGGGCTCATGGAATTTGGAAGGAATCCTGTTTGCTTGGAGGGTAAACACAATCACAGGCAGAGCGATCTGTTTCCACAGTGAAATTTCCATTTAATTCTAACATAAATAGGCCAATTTCTGGCTTGATAAATGTTGCTAATACATTTATTTGCAAGCATATCCTATTCTGGAGGTTGGTGCATTTCCTGACAGAAGCCAATTCTCCTGAGATTTAAGATGCATTTTGAAATGGTTATAATTCTGGCTTATCTCTCACTGTCCCTGGCTTCTGGAAACCATCCCTAATGTGTAGGATAGAACAAGTGCACGGGTGATCGCTGGTCAGTGCGGACTCGGTGGGCCAAAGGGCATGTTTCCGTTCTTTATCTCTAAACTAAATTAAAAAATCAAAACTAAACACTGGGTAAGATTACTCGCACAGAAATGTCTCAGTCACAGGATTACAATACTCCCACAGAAATGTCGAAGTCATATGCAGTACAAACCAAACAACAGCAGAGAATATACAAACATACGTGGAAATAATTAACGCCCTTCCTGTTCACATGCTTTGCTTCTTTACCCACATCTAATTGCCTAAATATCAAACCAAACCTTTTCCTAGCTGACTGCTTTTTACTGATGCCTCATTCTACCGCTGGCGGGGTGGAAGATGTTCAACAAATAGCAATTTTTATTTTGCCCCAGATGTAATTTTGACTAAAAAGGGTTGTGTTTGCCAAAGTGAAGATTGCTTCCTTATACTGAGGTTAAAGTGTCTGAGAGTGGCGGAGAGCGTGTACAAATTGATGGACTTTATTTCACCTAAAATCACCTGATGTAAGTGCTCAAAACATCTGAAACGTTAATTCTGTGGCCATCAACATATTGAACAGAAACGTTGCTTTTAACCTATGGTTTTGCTTCACCACCTCCCCAAGACGTCGCTCATTGTTTGGTTTTCCATCCAGCTGCCAACCTGTCAACTGAATAGGTTATGCATGTGATAAAGGACGTCATTACAACAGCTGGTCCCAGCATCCTCGCCATCTTCAACAGCTCTCTGGCCACTGGCAATGTACCTACCTGCTTCAAGCATGCGGTGGTCCAACCACTCCTGAAAAAAACTAACCTCGACCCCACCTTGCCAAGCAACTGCAGACCCATTTCTAAACTGCCTATTTTAAGTCAACTTATACCTTACCTTTACCAAAACACTATCTTGGAAACATTCCAATCAGGTTTCAGGGCTCACCATAGCACAGAATCTGCCTTGTTGAAGGTACACAATGACCTACTGCTCACCGTTGACTCCGGCTACTGTGCAATTCTCCTCCTTCTTGATCTCAGCGCAGCATTTGATACTGTCGACCACACCATCCTAATTGACCGTCTCCGGTATGGGGTTGGTATTGATGGCACTGCCCTGAGCTGGTTCATCTCCTACCTCAAAGGTAGGAGTTTCTCGACTAACATAGGCAACTCTTTCTCCTCCCCAGCTAATCTCTGCTGTGGGGTTCCACAAGGTTCCATCCTTGGCCCCATTCTCTTCTCCCTGTATATGCTCCCCTTAGGCCAAGTCATTGAAAGGCACGGCATTTCCTTCCATTGCTACGCAGACGATACACAACTCTATCTCCCCCTGAAACCCCAAAACCAATCAAACCTGCTTAACCTTACCCACTGCCTCGAGGATATAAAGTGTTGGATGGCCCAGAACTTTCTCCAACTAAACGAGAGTAAGTCTGAGGTCATCCTTCTCGGCCCCTCGGACTCAATCAAAATGATAGCAGGCAGCCTTGGAAGCCTTACCCCACTACTCAAACCTCACGTCAAAAACCGTGGCGTGATATTTGACTCAGCACTGAAATTTGACAAACAAGTCAATGCCGTGGTAAAAGCTAGCTTCTTTCAGCTTCGGACGATAGCTCAAATAAAACAATTCCTCCAGTTTGATGACCTCGAAAAGATCATCCACACATTCATCTCCTCCCGCCTAGATTACTGCAACTCCCTTTACACTGGCATCAGCCAATCTTCCCTGTCCCACCTGCAACTGGTGCAAAACGCTGCAGCGAGACTCCTGACGGGCACCCGAAAAAGGGACCACATCACCCTGATCCTGGCCACTCTCCACTGGCTCCCTGTGCGGTTCCGTATAAACTTCAAGATCCTCCTCCATGTCTACAAAGCCCTCAATGGGCTTGCCCCCACCTACATAAAAAGTCTTCTCACCCACCACTCCACCTCCAGGCCCCTCAGATCGGCCGACTTGGGGTTGCTGAATATCCCACGGTCTAGGCATAAGCTCAGGGGCGACCGCGCCTTTGCGGTTGCAGCCCCTACACTGTGGAACAGCATCCCCCTTCCCATCAGAACTGCCCCCTCCATCGACTCGTTTAAGTCAAGACTAAAGACTTATCTATACTCCCAAGCCTTTCCTGACGTCCTCTGAGTGAGGGCTACATGTATATACTGTATGTAGTTTGTTTTGTTTATGCTATTCTTATAACAAATGTAAAGCACTTTGGCCAACGAGAGTTGTTTTTTAAATGTGCTATATAAATAAATGTGACTTGACTTGATATGTTTTGTCAGCCTATCAACGTTACATGCTGAGGACAATCTTCAAAGGGATTACTTCCTCATCAGAATAATTCAATGTAATGAATGTTGATCCATCTACTTGTTCTGGGTATCCAATTATAATTCAAGCCAAATCGTGTCATTAGTGATAGGAGCAGAATTAGACCATTCGGCCCATCAAGTCTACTCCACCATTCAATCATGGCTGATCTATCCCTCCCTCTTAACCCCATTCTCCTGCCTTCTCCCCTCTACACCCTAGAGATTTCTTAGTTACAACAACCAATAGTAGCATTTTTCTGCTGCCCTTCTATGCATGGGGAATAAAGTCTAGTCCAGGGGTGGGGGACCTGCGGCCTTAAGGCCACATGCGGCCTTCTAGGCCATTAAGTGCGGCCTTTTGAATGAATCCAAATTTTGTAGAACAAATCCTTTTATTTTTATTAATATGTTTTTGTTCGTCTTTTATTATTTTTATTTGAATCTTAAAATGAACGTATTTAAAATACCAAAGAGTAAAAGAAGATTCAACGAAATAATTCTCCCCGCACGAAAAATGCTTTCTTGCTTTTCAACCACTTATTGCTGCGAATCTACATTCCCCTACCTAACCCAAATCAAGACGCCCTTAAGGTCACAAATGACGGATACCCATCTCGAAGATTGGCTGAAACTGCGTACCTCCATGTTGCAACCAAATATTCAAATGCTTTCCCACAAAAAGCAGTCACAACAAAGTCATTAAAAGGTTAGTTAACTTTAGAATGAGCACATTTTTTTCATTTTCTTGAAGTTAGTATATAGTAGTTAGATTTTTACAAAATAATGTACATTTTGAAGTATGTCTAATTGAAGTTTCTTGGATGCGGCCTTATTAGATTACAGCTAACTTAATGTGGCATTCCAACATGAAAAGGTTCCCCACCCCTGGTCTAGTCCCTTCCTTGTTACAAGGCCCTGGTGCCTAGGATGCTGAGGGTTACATTAGCATTCCATAAGCTAGGGTACTGTCTGATTCACCTCTACCTCATTGCAGACATTGGACTTTGTCTCTGGAATGGTGCGCTACAATGCTGAGAACTATATTCTGCACCCTCCCATTGCTCTGCCTGTCGTGCTTGACTTTGACAATTGTATTTATGTATAGTATTATCTGATCTGATTGGATTTTCCCTCCACCCCAGTACACGTGACAATAATAAACCTAAGTCTAAATCTAGAGATTTATAAAATAAGGAACAAAGAACTGTGGATGCTGGTTAATACACAAAAAGACACAAAGTGCTGGAGTTAATCAGCAGGTCAGACAGCATCCCTGGAGAACATGGATAAGAAGTCTGAAGAAGGGTGTCAACCTGAAACATCCACTATCCATGTACTCCAGGGATGCTGCCTGACCTGCTGCATTACTTCAGCACTTTGCGTCCTTCTGACAGATAAAATAAAGAGTGCGTAGATTAGGTGAATAGCCACAGTCTTTTCCCTTGGGCAGGAGAGTTCAAAACTAGAGGACAAGGGTTTAATGTATGGGACGGAACTGCAGATGCTGGTTTACACCAAAGGTGGATACAAAATGCTGGAGTAACTCAGCGGGACAGGCAGCATCTGTGGATAGAAGGAATGGGTGACAGCTTGCGTCAAGACCCTTCTTCTAAGGTTTAAGGTGAGAGGACAAATATTTAAAAGAGACCAGTGGGGGATCTTTTTCACACAGAGGATGCTGCATATTTGGAATGGGCTACTGCGGAAGTGGTGGATGTGGGTATAATTACGACATTTATAAGATACTTGGACAGGTAGATGGATTACCTTGCCAGCTGCAGTCTAGTAGAACTAACTTGGTTAGGCAACTTGGTCATAGTGGACATGTTGGGCTGAAGGGCCTGCTTCTGTGCTGTATAGCTCTTTGACTCAATCACAACTTTCAAGTGTGCAAACCCATTTACTTCGTGTATAATGTATCAGCTTTTCATTAATTTAAATCATTTTTTATCCAACATTTAAAAACATTCAGCAGAACATATACTGTTAACCAAAATGATCCAAATAATCAAATAACCTAAATGAATCAAAGGTTCAGTGGGATATGGGCAGATGGGACAAGTATAGATGGGGCACCTTGGTTTTCATGGGAAAGTTGGGCCGAAGGGCCTGTTTCTGTGCTGTATGGTTCTATAAATAAGTCTTTCCTGGGTATAGATTTCAAACTGAATTGCACAATGAACAACTAATCTCAAACAGAATGATTTAATTTCTGATATTTAATTTTTAGCCATTTTGTATGAAACTTCTAATCCAACCACAAGAATCTTGGCTGAGCGTACGTTGGTCAAATTTCAATGACACTATTTTAGAAAAGTAAAACCAGGTTTGAATAATTCATTTTTCCTTTTCACTGATCATTAATTCTCATTTCAGTGCGCACTGTGTCAAGCCTCATTTAAGGCAATAAAATAGAAGAATTAGCATTTGTGAAATGGTAATTAGAACTCCACATTGGGTCAAGATGTACTTGAAGCATTGTTTGTGGTTTTATTTGAAGCAAAGTACCCATAAAAAATTCGGAATATTTTGCCAGTAATGCAGAGTTGCAAATTTTGGTCTATTTCTGCCAAAATTGCCATAACTCACCCATTTTTATAGCTCCTTATTGGGTTCAGAAAAATTTCACATCAGTCAAAACCCCTCTGTGACACCACTGATGATGACGTTTCTATGATGTAAAAGAGTTAATCACAAGGAAAATTATTTTAAGACAAGCTTCAAAGGTGAAAGGGAAAAATGTAATAGGAACCCGAGGGGCACCTTTTTAACACAGAGGGTGGTGGGTGTTTGCAACGAGCTGCCAGAGGAGGTAGTTGAGGCAGGGACTATCACAACATTTAAAAGTCATGTTGACATGGAAACGGAAGGTATAGTGGGATGTGGGCAAAAGCGGGCAGATGGGACTAGTGTAGATGGGGAATCTTGGTGGGCATGAATAGGTTGGGCTGAAGGACCTGGTTCCATGCAGTATAACTCTATGACGCAAACCACATTCCTTGTGGAAGCATGTAACAAACTGCTGAGTTACATGCCCTGTTAATGCAGGTCCCATTATTAGTGCATGATCATTTGTGGCAGGGAAGAATATCCAGTGGACTTGTGATCAAAATGTTCACTCGTTTGAGCTGTTCTCTCATTAGTTTCATGAAAATTGCAGTTATTTTGTTGTGGATGAGTTGGGCCGAAGGGCCTGTTTCCACGCTTCACGCCTCTATTTGCCCAGGAAACTTCAAGAAATTGTTACATTTGTGCATCAATTAGCAACAGAAGGTTGAAATATTTAACAAATAAATACCCTTTAATAGATGCTTAAGAAAGAACTGCAGATGCTGGAAAAATCGAAGGTGGACAAAAATGTTGGAGAAACTCAGCGGGTGAGGCAGCATCTATGGAGTGAAGGAAATAGGCGACGTTTCGGGTTGAGACCCTTCTTCAGTCTGAAGAAGGGGCTCTACATCAGCCTGAAGAAGGGTCTCGACCCGAAACATCACCTACCTTCCCTTTAATAGATGTGATACAGTTTCTGCAACACTTCAATATCTCTCATGTGAAAAGAGAAAAATTAAAACTGTAAGATTACTCCCATGATGTAGTAAAATAGATTTTCTTTATTTTTAAATTTGAAAGAACAGATAAGAAGAAACTAATACCAAATGTTACCTGCCATTTAGCAGAGATTATAACAATAATTTTATTCCCCAGAACACATAACGTTACAGAGTCATTAAATGAACATTTTCAAAATATTAATGGAAAGTGATGGGATATATAAGAACATTTATTTTTGCTGCTTCAAATAGGGGTGGGGGTGGTGTAGCCCTTGATGCAGCCATGAAAGAATTAGTCTGAAGAAGGGTTTCGGCCCGAAACGTTGCCTATTTCCTTCGCTCCATAGATGCTGCCGCACCCGCTGAGTTTCTCCAGCATTTTTGTCTATCTATGAAAGAATTAAAGACTTGTGAGTAAAGCTAACAAAACACTTTAGCATGCAGAGAGTTGAAGAAGTTTGGAAACGTTCTGAAAAATACTTGATTGCTTGTTGATTTTTTTTCTGACATTGTAGATTTTCTTTAAACCATAGGTCATAAGTGATAGGAGCAGAATGAGGCCATTCGGCACCAAGTCTACTCCGCCATTCAATCACGGCTGATCTATCTCTCCCTCCTAACCCCATTCCCCTGCCTTCTCCCCATAACCTCTGATACCCATACTAATCAAGAATCTACCTATCGCTGCCTTAAAAATATCCACTGGTCTCCCTTCTGTGGCAAAGAACTCCACAGATTCACCACCCAGGTATTTAGAAATATAGGACAAAGATGGTCTTTGATTACAGATCAGCCGTGAAGTTGAATAAAGGATGGGTTGACAGGATAAATTGCCTAATCTTGATCCAATATTTATATTTGTCCCAATACAATGTTTCAATGTCACCTAGTCATTAGTTGGTATTGACCAGAACTAATTCATGTTATGTGGTCACAGAGCAAATTGAGGAGATGGCTTAAATACTTAAATTCATTGCAAATGAAAACCTTTATTGAAATTAAGGATATACAACATTTTTTCACTTAAAATCTAATTGGCACCTACGTTTTTAAAACCAATAATCTCCTTTTTAATTAAATGACTTTTACATGATTCACCGTGTAGATGTTATGAAATTAAACTCAATGTTACAATAATTATATATTTTGGCACCGTTAACAGGTCCACCGGGCACAATATTTTACAGCAGAACATTCTGCATGTGTATCTTGGCCTTTTTTTTATTTTGTCTGGTTCAATTCAAATTACTGCCAAGTATTTGTGCTTCGGTTCCAGTTTATGGAATATAATGTGGGTGAAAGCTGGATTGAAAGGCATGCTGGGATCAAAGAGTGGAATAAAGAGGGCAAAGTCGTCACAGGACCCCCCCCCCATGCAACATTAAAGGGCCTGTCCCACTTAGCGATTTTTTCGGCGACTGCCGGCGTCATATCAGTGTCGCCAAAAGATTTTGAATATTTCAAAATCCAGCGACGACAAAAAAATGTTGCGACACTTGAAAAAACACCGCGCGTCATATGTCATCACGCCGTGTCACGCCGTAAATTTTTCGTTGACCTGACACGTCAGTCAATGATGCCGGCAGTCGCCAAAAAAATCACTAAGTGGGACAGGCCCTTAAGACATTTGATGATTTGAGAACGTGCGGGTGATGCATGTGGTGATAATGTGCAACTCTCCACCACACATAGTCATTACCATTAATTGCCTGGATGCATTTAAACATAAATTAGCTGTACAAATGAGAGAGAAAGGAATAAAGGGAATAATGGTGCTAGATTAAGATGAATTATCTTGATGGAAGGCTCATGTGGAGCATAAATTAGATAAATGGCTTGACTGCCATAAATTGAATGTAATTATAAGAAAGTGAAGAATAATTTCTGCTGGTCATCGACTTCCTCCACACATTTATTTTGGTGACATTAACATTGAATATTATAGTGAAACAGGTGCACATCTCTTATCCCTGCTTCTCCATTACACTCACAACGGAGTTATACAAATCTGCTGCAGTCATCCAAGGAGGTCAAATAACAGCTAGTTGGTATTACGAAGGTGAGAGTTATGTTGCATAACAGATGAGCTGCTGCTGGTGTAAGATATGAACAATACAAGTCAGGCCTCCAGTAGGTTCTGAACCATTCCTCACCGTAACATCAAGTAACACTACAAGATTAGGTTTAGGTTTATTATTGCCAAGTGTACCAAGTTACGGTGAAAAGCTTTGTTTTGCATGCTATGCAATCGTTTTTTTCCGAGATCTTCAGTTTCCTCTCACATTACAAAGACATACAGGTTTGTAGGTTAATTAGCTTGGTATATGTGTAAATTGTCTCCAGTGTGTGTAGGATAGTGTTAATGTGCAGGGAACGCTGGTCGGTGCGGACACAGTGGGCCGAAGGGCCTGTTTCCGCGATGTATCTCTAAAAGTAAAACCGAAACTAAGGATCAGATATACCATACATAAATACAATGTGCAAAATCAAGTACAATAGGTGGAGCAAAGAGGAAGATACAGAGTGCAGAACATAGTTCTCAGCATTATAGCGTATCAGTTCCATAGACAAAGTCCAATGTCCAATGGGGTAGAGGTGGTATGTGTGTGTTCCTTCTTCTGGGCAGTGAAAATATGAGAAAAAGATGCCGTGGTTTTGTCGCTCAAAGCAATCGCATTTCTTTGAAAAAAAATATGTTGCATATTCCGGAATGTTTAAACAGTGCATTGAAGGATAACGTGATGAATAAATTGTTTGCCTTCACTTTTGGAAAAAAAACACAAAAATAATGGGCCTGGGTCATTCTTGTCTTAAGTCACAGTTCCGTAATAGATTGGAAAAACAAGGAAATGCATACGCTGGTTTACAAAAAAAGACACGAAGTGCTAGAGTAACTCAGCGGGTCAGGCAGCATCTCTGGAGAACATGGATAGGTGACATTTCACATAGTGCTGGAGTAACTCAGCGGGTCAGGCAGCATCTCTGGAGAACATGGATAGGTGACGTTTTGGGTCGGGACCCTTCTGCAGTCTCTCACTAAGGCCTTATGTAATTGCAGTAAAACACCTTTCCTCTTGTACTTAAATCCTCTCTTGATCCTCTTTCAGTGCCTTCTGTTTAAGGACAGATAGGTCCTTTTGAACATCAATGTCACAATATCTCTCACCATTTAAAAAGATCATATAAATAATTGGACAATAAAACAGGTTTAAAACTAATGAAAACATAATAAATACATCTATTTTAAATATGTAGTTAAGGAAATGACGTAAAACATTATTTTTGACCAAGGTAATAAAAAATCATTGATGTGTATTTAGAAACATAAAAACATAGAAAATAGGTGCAGGAGGAGGACATTCGGCACTTCGAGCCATTCATTGTGATCATATTATCTTATGGTTATGATCCAAATTGGCATTGCTTTCAAATGAACAGGACAGTGAGATGAATATCAAAAAAAGGACACAAAGTGCTGGAGTAACTCAGCAGGTCAGGCAGCATCTCTGGAGACACAAAACCTCACCAATCCATGTTCTTCAGAGATGCCTCCTGAACTGCAGAGTTACTCCAGCACTTTGTGTTTTTTTGTGTATTGTTTAAGGCCTAGATAGTATGGATGTGGAGAGAAGGTTTCCACTAGTGGGAGAGTCTAGGACCAGAAGGTACAGCCTCAGAATAAAAGGACGCACCTTTAGAAAGGAGATGAGGAGGAATTTCTTTAGTCAGAGGGACTTTCTGTGGAATTGGTTGCCACAGAAGGCTGTGGAGGCAAAGTCATTGGGTATTTTTAAAGTGGAGATTGACAGATTGTTGATTAGTAAGGGCACATAGGTTGTGGAGAGAAGGCAGAAGAATGAGGTTGAGAGGGAAAGAAAGATCAGCCATGATTGAATGGTGGATTAGACTTGATGGGCCAAATGGCCTAATTCTGGTCTTCTGACTGAAGAACCAGCATCAGCAGTTCCTGGTTTCAACAGTGACAAGAATGCCAGACAACCAAGCAACAAAAAGCATGGTCAGAACTCAGCAGGCAATACTATTGCAAATGTTCTCTCCGTAGGGCTTTTACCTCTCAGGATCCATGGTATTTTTTACTCTTAGTTGTCTGGGATATCGTTGCAACATATTAAAAGCCACAAAAATAGGCAACCATTGTCTGTGTTTAGACTCCAACAGGATTAAAACTGTCACAGAGTTCAGACTACTTGAACACAGCCACAGGGAATTTACTTTACAAAGATTGCCATGACATTTGAATACTCCTGGTGTTGCTAAAGAACTACATTTAGATTTTAGTTATTTCATATTTATTGTTCTTACTTCTTCGGGCATTTGCTTATGGAGATAAATTCTGATATTCCATGTCTGCTTGGATTCCATAATAAATTTTACTTAGCTCTTATTGTATCCAGAACATTCCACTCAAGAGCATAGCATTAAAAACTCCTTGGAGAGTTATTAATAAACAATCCTTCTTCTGTTGGTAACTCCCTCCAGCTTCACATTTCAGATGGTATTAAGAGCATCAAGCCTTCAGGATTATACAGTTGACATCATGGCTATTTTGGACTTTTTTCTAATTCCAGTATGTAGCAATGTTACAAAATTTTGAGATTTAAAAAATAAAGTCTGCAATTTATCCCATCAGATAAAGCATAAAAAGAAGTTTAATTTGACACTTAATTCACTTTCATATCTTCAGTATTAAAAAAGTTATGGCCATTATCATACTCAGAAATTAGCATCTAGTTCCCTATTGCTTTTCCATTGACTTAACACAAAAGCTGTGATCGAGGACAGTTAAAAGCCCATAACTTTCTTAAAAATTATGATAACTGAAAGAAATTTTCAGTTATTATAGATTGAAGCATTCTGAAACAAATATGAAACAATCTTACTTCGAAGACATGAAAGTAAAGCATATAATTAGTTAGTTACCTAATTGTAGCTAATTACAAAATTCAATTACTAGATCTAAACATCTATCAATTTCTTAAGAATAGATTAACATTTTTAAATAGCCTGTGTCCAAATAACATTCACACAATAATTCACAATATAACATAATTTTTAAATCTAATTTTCATGAATTTACAGGCCAAATGGAAGGAATTGAATGTTTAATACCTGTAAATTAATGTGGATTTAAATCATCTTGTGAGTGAGGATTTCTGGAACGCGATCTTTTGGAACGTTCATTTGCGGAGAATTTAACCCCGTATTGCCATGAAAAATACTGCCGTTAATTCGGGGAATAAAATCACCGTGTCGCATGAAAAAATGTGAATTAAAGGCTTCTTAAGAAGCACTTTTATACATTTAAAGAAACCACTTTCGTTTACCTGTCCCGTGTGAGAAATCCGTCCCCGTTATCGGCGTTGACGCTTCAGGAGCTGCTTTTAAAATTACTCTAGCGCTGACATTGACGATTTAATAAAAATAAAAAATTCACAAAACGCCGGTAGGAACGATTTGTCAGCCAAGGCTTGTACTCCAACAAAATATTAACCAGGACAAGGGAGGAGAAACACGTGTTTTAACCCCGCCCCCCCTTAAAGGCGCCAAAATCGCGCACACGGCCAGTGGCAGAATTACAGCGCGACTGAAGGTAAGTTTTGTAACATACCTACAGTATGACGCCCTATTTTTATAATTCTCATCAACTGTTTGAAATACTATTGCCAGAAAATTCAAGCAGGGCATTCCAAACATTTGAGGATGGATGGATCTTGCATGAATGCCATGAACCAAGAGGAGTTAACGTTACAACTCGGTTGAGGGCCCTACACTGATCAGTGTGCTTTAGAACTGCTGCCTCACAGCACCAGAGACCCAGGTTCCATCCCGACTACGGGTACTGTTTGTACAGAGTTTGTACGTACTCCCCGTGACCTGCCTGGGTTTTCTCCGAGATCTTCGGTTTCCTCACACATTCAAAAGACGTGCAGGTTTGTAGGTTAATTGGCTTAGTATAAATATAAATTGTCCCTGGTGTGTGTAGGATAGTGTTAATGTATGGGGATCGTTGGTCGGTGTAGATTTGGTTGGCCGAAGGGCCTGTTTCTGCGCTGTATCTCTAAATTAAATTTTTTAACTCACTGGTCTGACTGCTTGCATGTTCTCCCTCCCCTTTAACCACCACCAACTCTGCCCATTCCAACTACCTGGCACCAACTAGGTCAATGAAGTGATGATTTATAATTAAAACTTACACTGCGACAATGAATTTGATGCCCTTCACAATTCCAAGTCTAGAACTCAAACATAGAACAGTACAGGACAGGAACCGTCCCTCTGCTCCACAAGATCTGTGCCAAACATAATGCCAAGACCAACTCTTAGCTACCCGCACATAATCCATATTCCTCCATTCCTTGCATATCCATATGCATATGCAAAAGTTATTTAAATGCTACTATTGTATGTGCCTCCACCACTGCTTCTGGCAGCAGGTTCCAGGCACTCACCACCCTCCGTGTAAAAAGCTTATCATATAACCGCACATCTCTTTTAATCTTTGGCCTTCTTATCTTGAAGCTAAGTTCGCTTTGACATTTACACCTGGGAAAATCCCACTGAGTTACTCCAGCACTTTTTGTTTTTATTTTGTTACCAGCACCTGCAGTTCCTTGTTTCAACATTTTACTGTTCCACTGCAAAATCCCCTCGAGGTTTGCTTACTTTGAAGAAGTTCTCTTCCTCTCTCTGATGGGACTTTGTGAAACTCTCTCTCTGTGATTCCTGCTGCTCTCTTGTGCAATGACCATGTTCTGACCCAGACTGACTACCACAGGCACATGTGTTTCCTCAACGCTTACCTGCGTCGCCATCTTGTACCACCTGGCTTCAAACCCCGTTTCCAGGCCTCCCATTTCAGGCCCAAACAAGATTTCAGATGCCTACACTCGATTCATTGGCTTTTGCAACAGTTCTCCTTCCATGCCCTGTTCTACATTCTCCGCCACACACTGGCACCAGCAGGCTCTCGCTCTGACTCTCCTGCAGCTCCAGGCCTCACTCAAGGCTCTTGGAAGACTTGATTCATCTGTTCGATGAACTACATCAAAGCAGGCATGGATGATGCTGGTAATACTCAGCAGGTCAGGTTGTATCTGTGGTATGAACAACAGCGTTGATGTTTCGTGTCAGAGACCCTGAGGCAGAACTGGGAAGGAGATCAAAAGAACGTCAAGCGACAAGGAGGTTGGGGGAGGGGTTGTCTCTGGTAAGACTGGGTTGTTTAGTTTAGTTTAGAGATTCAGCATGGAAAGGGTCCTTTGGCACACCGAGTCCGCACCGACCAGTGATGCCCGCACACTAACACTATCCTACACACACTTAAGGACAATTTACAATTTTACCGAAGCCAATTAACCTAGAACCCTGTACGTCTTTGGAGTGTGGGAGGAAACTGGAGCACCCGGTGAAAACCTACACAGGTCACGGGGAGAACATACAAACTCCGTATAGACTGCACCCGTTGTCAGGATCAAACCCGGGTCTCTGGCGCTGTAAGGCAGCAACTACCTCTGTGCCACTGGGTGATCATGGAGATAAATTTTAATTTTCTGGCTTCACATCTCTCCCATGTTCTCTCCCTCTCTCCTTATCTCACTGCCTAAACGATTACCGCCCTGTCGCCCTGACCCCAATAATAATGAAGTGTTTTGAACGCCTGGTGAAACCCCACATTACTGCCAGCCTCCCCTCATCGTTAGACCCCCTCCAGTTTGCCTATCGCCCCAACCGTTCTACAGAGGACGCCATCTCTACCACGCTGCACACAGTGCTCACGCATCTGGAAAAAAGTAACACACACGCCAGAATCCTGTACATTGACTTCAGCTCTGCATTCAACACCATCATCCCACAGAGACTTGTGGAGAAACTAACCCTGCTGGGCCTCAACACCACCCTGTGTCACTGGATCTTGGACTTTCTGACAGAGAGACCGCAGTCAGTCCGTGTGGGCAAGAACACTTCAGGCTCGATCACGCTGAGCACCGGCTCACCTCAAGGCTGTGTGCTCAGCCCGCTGTTGTTCACATTGCTCACACATGACTGTGCGGCCAGATTCAGGGACAATATGATCATAAAATTCGCGGATGACACAACAGTGGTGGGACTCATCAGCGGAGATGATGAATCAATGTACAGGGAGGAAGTAAAACAACTAGTGGACTGGTGCGGCAAAAATAATCTAGAACTAAATGTGGACTTCAGGAGGGCGCAGCCAAAGCATGCACCCCTTAACATCAGTGGCGCCACAGTGGAGAGAGTGGAGAGCATAAAGTTCCTCGGGGTGCAAATTACGGACAGCCTCACCTGGTCCAGAAACACCACTGGGACCGTCAAAAGGTCCCATCAGCGACTGCACTTCCTGAGGAAACTAAAACAGGCCTCACTCCCCACCAACATCCTCAGGACTTTCTACAGGGGTACGGTGGAGTCTGTACTCACGTACTGCATAAATACGTGGTACTCAACCTGCAACTGCTCGGACAGGAAGGCTCTGCAGAGGGTAGTAAGGGGCGCAGAGAAGATCATTGGCGTCTCCCTACCCTCGGTACAAGAACTGTTCCTGAGCCGCTGTCGGAAAAAAGCCCAAGAAATTGCCAAGGACAAAATGCACCCCCTCCACATACACCTGGATCTCCTGCCATCAGGCAAGAGATATCGCAGCATCAAAGCCCGGACTACAAGACTGCTAAACAGCTTCCTGCCATATGCTGTGAGGCTGCTAAACAGCCACTCTGTACTCACAGTCACCTGATTCTGCGGCTTGGCACGGACACTATAATAACTGGCACTGGTCACTTCAATAACTGGCACTGGCCACTCAAATCAGCCACCCCGGACATGTTTATGATTGGTCTTACTGTATTTTAACGTTGTTTGTATCTATAACTTACACTGTTCCATCAGGGACTGGATTGTTTTAGTGTTGTTATTATTATTATTATGTGTGAAATGTTTTAAACGTCATGTGCGATGCTCCGGTATTCCCTGGGAAACGTCTTTTCGTTTTGCACTGCACAACTGTTGCTTGCAAGATGACAATAAAGGAATTGAATTGAATTGAATTGAATTGAATTTTACTTTTCACCTCTGGTCTTTGATCAACCATCTGCGAATCAAACTAGGCTTGGTAACTATTTTAATGTTCCAAGTATCTTTACAGCTTCAAAACGGCACCTCTTGCACAGGCAAGTGCATGTTTGTAGGGAAACCTAGCTTGTATTTACTGAGCACCTCGCAAAAGAGCAGACAACTCATGATAGTGAGAACAAGGATCTGCAGATGCTGGTTCACCAAAGTAAGACACACAGTGCTGGAGTAACTCAGCGGGTCAGGCAGCATCTCTGGAGAACATGGATAGTTGACGTTTCGGGTCAAGACCCTTCTTCGGACTAATTACAGGGGGGGGGGCAGGAGAGAAAACTGAGAATGGGGAAGGGTAGGCAAAGCATGGCTGATAATAAATGAACACAGGCAAGGGATTTTCTTTGACAGGCAGATTGTTGGATAAAAGACTCAATATAGCGTGTTATGTTAATCTGACATTTTGATCTCAAATCTCCAGTTGTCTCTTAATTTTGCTCAGGTGAATTAATATTCAGCAGAATGAAGGAATCAGACCCCATTCCTGCAACCCCAACACTATTAATGAAAGGGTTCACCTACTTCTGAACAGTCCTTCTATAAACTAGGGTGCCCTCCCATTCAACTCTACTCCATTGTAAACTAGGGTGCCCTCCCATTCAACTCTACTCCTTGGCATTGAAGGTTCTGCACTCAGCTGGCTCCGTTCCTACCTTTCCAACCGATCCCACTTCATCTCTCTCCATAACCACACCTCTGCCACAGCCACTGTCACTCAAGGCGTTCCCCAATGCTCCGTTCTTGGTCCCCTCCTCTTCATCATCTACATCCTCCCCCTTGGTCATATACTCCGTCACTTCAACCTGGACTTCCACTGCTATGCTGATGACACCCAGATCTATCTCAGCACCAAGTCCCCCCACCACCCCCCTCTCTCCCATATCAACTCCTGCCTATCAGCCATCAAATCTTGGATGCAACTCAACTTCCTTAAATTAAACAGTAGCAAAACAGAATTTCTCCTCATTGGCTCCAAATCAACACTCACTAAAACTAACAACCCCACTCTCACTATTGACGGCACCACTGTCTCCCCATCTCCTCAGGCACGCAACCTTGGCGTGATCTTTGACTCAACCCTCTCCCCTGAGCCTCACATCTGCCATGTTGTCAAAACATCATTTTTTCACCTCCGCAACATTGCCAAAATCAGATCCTCTCTCACACCACCCGCTGCTGAAAGACTCATCCATGCCTTCATCTCCTCCCGACTGGACTACTGTAACTCTCTTCTCTTTGGCATCAATTCCAGCAACATCAACCGACTCCAACTGGTCCAGAATGCAGCCGCCCGACTCATTACCCACACCAAATCCTGGCACCACATCACCCCAGTTCTCAAAGAACTCCACTGGCTTCCCATTTCCCACCGGATCATCTACAAAATCCTGGTCCTCACCTACAAAGCCCTCAACCACTTGGCCCCCCCTTATCTCACTGACCTCCTCTCCCCCTACCAACCCTCACGGTCCCTCAGATCCACATCAGCTGGTCTCCTCTCCACTCCGAAATCAAACCTCTGCACTTTTGGAGGCAGAGCCTTCTCCAGGGCAGCTCCCAGGCTCTGGAATTCCCTCCCACAACTGATCCGAAATTCCGAGTACGTCACCATCTTCCAGTCCCGCCTCAAGACCCATCTCTTCACCTCTGCATACCCTTAGTCCCATGTTCCCCTCCCCTTTGCATCTCTGTCTTACTGCTCTATTTTGTTTTGTTTATTCTTGACTCTCAATGTAAAGCGACTTTGAGTCCTGAAAAGCGCTATATAAATAAAATGTATTATTATTATTATTATTGTGGACATTGGACTTAGTCTATGGGAGGCAGGTGGGACCAGTGTAGCTGGGGCATGTTGGCTTGTGTGGGCAAGTTGGGCCTAAGCCCTTTATGACTCTATAACAGTTTCTTCCCCTCTGTTATCAGGCTTCTGAACGGTCCTTCCATAAGCTATGGTACTGTCCGATTCACCTCTACCCCATTGTGGACATTGGACTTTGTCTCTGTAACTATTGCACTACAATGCTGAGAACTATATTCTGTACTCTGTATCTTCCCCTTTGTTCTATCTGTTGTACTTGAATTTGACTTGATGGTAAATGTATATATTATCTGATCTGTTTGGATAGCAAAGTTTTTCACTGTACCTCAGTACACATAACGGTAATAAACATAAACCTCAACCTAATTAAGAATGTGTTCCTGTTGATTTATGCCAGCAGTTGCAATCATTCTACAAATATTTGCTGCTTATTTCTGTGGTTTCATGTAGCAAATGGTGTGCCAGCTGCTAAAGATTTTATGATTACTTCAAAGCACGTGAACAAAATTAGTTGATCCCAAACAGTGGTGCATTAGGGGACATTCCTCTTGAAATACAGCACGTCTGAGAGAATTAGTGAAGAGCATAAAGAGCACGTCAAGCTGACAGAGAAGAGTATGAAGAGGGAAAAAGGTCCAGTCAGCAGGAGGTTAACCTATGACGAGCGTTTGTTTCAACCTCCCAAAATGCAAGGTCTCGATCCAAAATGTCACCTGTCCCCATGCTCTCCAGAGATGCTGCCTGACCTGTTGAGTTACTCCAGCATTTTGTGTTCTTTTGTGTTTCCACAAAATGCAACACTGAACTAAATTCCTTTAGCCATTTCTCATCTCAATTGCCCAGCTGATCAAGATCCAGCTATTTTCTTTGTAAACCATCTTCGCTGTAAAATACCACGTATTTTACTTCCATCTGCAAACTTACTCATCATGCCTTGTACATTTTCATCTAATCATTGATATAGATGTAAAAGCCTTGAGAGGAAATAAGGGAGCAGAAGGCCTAGGTATTCAAAGATAGTCAGCGGTGTAATTATAGTCAGGGACAAGTAAGAATCTAGAAAAGGAGGAGGCCAGGCATCTCTGAACTCCAGAAGTAGAGAGGTGTGAGGCTGCAAAAGGATTTGAAAGCAAAGATTAAAACTTTAAACATGAGGGTCTTTGTTACACTAAAGGGCTTAAATGGTTTTGCAATATATTCAGCAATACAATAATGTGATAGTGATGTATAACATCTTAATATCTATGGCCTCTTGAAAAGTTTCCAAGGTGTTTCAAATCCAGGATCTCTAGTTTGAAAGTTCATGTTTTATTAATACTCTAATACCAATAACATCTCAGCTTTCCTTGTGAGAGATTTTTAAATAGTATATCGCTGGCATTGTTCATGTAAAGTCAAATATTTCCCTCAGAATATCTGGCAAAGTCTGATTATTCTAGGTCGAATACATTGCAGCTTTTTGGCAGATTACATGTTCCGCTTCTTTCTTGGGAGGAGGTAGACTATCATTGAAAAGAATTCCCAGAAAATGTGCCCAGTGAATGAATAGTTAAGTATTTGACAAATGCTGAATCGACACATCTTGGACTTAACTGAAAGAAACAGCCACTATCCAAAATGCAATCTAATATTTCAAACCTGTACATGCCAAGTGGGATACATGCTATCCAATCGTATCAGATAAGACTGTACATAATACAATCTAGACAAACTCAAGTCTAAAGGGTAAGATGCAGAGTGCAGAATGTGGATCTTAGCATTCCAGCATAAAAGTTCCAGAGAAAAAATCCAATGTCTGCAATGGGGTAGAGATGAATCGGACAGTACCCTAGTTTATGGAAGGACTGTTCGGAAGCCCGATAACAATGGGGAAGAAGCTGTTCCTGAGTCTGGTTCGTGTTTTCACACTTCTGTACTTTTTCCCCGATGGGTGCAGGAAGAAGAAGGAATGAACAGGATGGGACAAGTCTTTGATTATATTGGCTGCTTTTCCGAGGCAGCGTGAAGTGTAGATGGAGTCCGTGGTGGGGTGTGTGATCTGTGTGATGGACTGGGCTACATCTACAATGGTGGGTAGTGTGGTCTGTGTGATGAACTGGGCTACATCCACAATGGTGGGTAGTGTGATCTGTGTGATGAACTGGGCTACATCCACAATGGTGGGTAGTGTGATCTGTGTGATGAACTGGGCTACATCTACAATGGTGGGTAGTGTGATCTGTGTGATGGACTGGGCTACATCTACAATGGTGGGTAGTGTGATCTGTGTGATGGACTGGGCTACATCTACAATGGTGGGTAGTGTGATCTGTGTGATGAACTGGGCTACATCTACAATGGTGGGTAGTGTGATCTGTGTGATGGACTGGGCTACATCTACAATGGTGGGTAGTGTGATCTGTGTGATGAACTGGGCTACATCTACAATGGTGGGTAGTGTGATCTGTGTGATGGACTGGGCTACATCTACATTGGTGGGGAGTGTGGTCTGTGTGATGGACTGGGCTACATCTACAATGGTGGGGAGTGTGGTCTGTGTGATGGACTGGGCTACATCTGCAACTCGCTGCAATTTCTTGTAGTCTTGGGCAACCCGACAGTAAGCTTTCTGTGGTGCAGCTGTGGAAGTTTATAGGTTTGTAAGAATCAGTTGTTATGCCTACATTCAACCATGCAATGTTTAAGAAGGAACTGCAGATGCTGGAAAATTGAAGGTAGACAAAAATGCTGGAGAAACTCAGCGGATGAGGCAGCATCTATGGAGCGAAGGAAATAGACAACGTTTCGGGCCGAAACCCTTCTTTGGTTTCGGCCCGAAACGTTGCCTATTTCCTTCGCTCCATAGATGCTGCCTCACCCGCTGAGTTTCTCCAGCATTTTTGTCTACCTTCAACCATGCAATACCTGTTTATATGCCACCAACTCCTGTTAGTTTGCTGTAGAGAATTAAAGCACACACAACAGCAACAACATTTGCATGAAGAGAATAGGCAGGGTGATTCTACCCACCAAGAATTTAAATTGATTATAGTCAGGATTAATAGTGCTAAGAAGTTCAAGAGTTGTGAAACCAGATTTGAAACTGATTAAAATTCTGCTCCATCGTGCATCAGATCCTAGTGAGTGGAAATTGCTTTCACCAGAAGCTCAAACAATATTCCTCACTAGATTTTCTGGGCAAGGACACTGGATTTATGGTGTAGCTTGAGTGTGACTGACAAGCAAAAATAACATAATACAACGATCAAGTTACAAGGGGACATATAGAAGAAACTGAAGGTATAAATAAGCCTGGGGTGTGTTTTTACTGGTATCCTGCTTAAAGGGCCTGTCCCACTTTCACGAGCTGCTCACGAATTCTCCCGAGTTTTACCCTTGATTCAAACTCGGAGAATGTTCGTAACGGGTCCGTAGGAGGCCGTAGGAGTCCGTAGATATATCGTAGCGGCTCGTTATGTTAGCCGTAGGTACTCGGGGCATCAGGTAAGTCGGGACGTTTTTTCCAGCATGACAAAAAATGTGCACGAGTAAAAAGCTAGTCGGGAGGAGAAAAATTGCATCATTTAATGCCCCGAGTACCTACGGCTGACATAACGAGCCGCTACGATATATCTACGGACTCCTACGGCCTCCTACAGACCCGTTACGAACATTCTCCGAGTTTGAAACAAGGGGAAAACTCGGGAGAATGAGAATTCGTCAGCAGCTCGGGAAAGTGGGACAGGCCCTTTATTGACTTGGAACTAAAGACCAGTATTTGCACTAGAATACATCACAATACGTTATAAATAGGTTTATGAAAGATGGGAGTGACTTAAATATTCCTGTTCTCCATAGATGCTGCCTCACCCGCTGAGTTTCTCCTGCATTTTGTGTACCTTTGACTTCAATATTCCATGCATTCAGAACAGAAATGGTGACTCATACTTTTACACCTCTTTTATTAGTTATTTAGGAAAATTAAAAACAGTTAAAGAGTCAAGATCTTCAAAAAATACGTGGCGGTAATAGCTGGGTGGGAAAGTGAATATTTTAAAGTATAAAACTTCTAAATCTCTAGGTGCTAATCATTGGCTTTAGTTGAATCATTGAACTGAATGTTGAAAAGTGATGAGAGGCTTGGTTTTGAACATCCAAAGTATGCATCATGAAAGCTCTCTGAAGTTACCATGGGGTTGGAAACTGGAGAGTTTGAATCCAGAAATGGTGAAGGTATGGTGATATCTGCCCATGAAAATAACACGTGAGTATGAAAGAAACAGTGAAGAGGAACGTTGCATCCGCCAATGGCCCTTGTCCTCTGGGTGGTAGAGGTTGTAGGTTTGGGAAGTACATTGATGCAGCCCACACTCAGTTGCTGCAATCCATCTTGTCCATATTGTGCATGTAAATAGCCAATGTTTCAGACAGTGTTCCCCAAAGTGGGGTACGCATACCCCCAGTGGTACGCAAAATGGCTTCAGGGGGTACGCGGCAATTTTCAGCTATGTGCGACTGAAACATAGATTCATTATCAGAAAAAAAGTACTATGGCTATGAATTATTTTATACATACATATTTGCAAATAAATTATATATTTGGTATGAATTCTCCTACTCAAGTTGTGATAGCTGCTGCATTTGGGGTTTGCAGACTCCCGCGCGACAATTTTTATTGACTTTTACAATGAAATACGATTTTTTTAACGAAGGGTGCAAGATGCTTACGAAAATTTACGAAGGGTTACACGGGTATCAAAACTTTGGGAGTCACTGTTTTAACATAATGGTGAAAAGCAGATAAAATAGACTGATTTAATTCTGGAATGAGACTTGCGTTCTGATTCAGTTGCATTCCCCGACTGTATTATATCTCTTCACTGCTAATTCGGACCTGATGGGCAAAATAAAGACGATGAGTGATCACGAGTGGAGCAATGTACCTCAGGATAGTCAGCCTCTGACTTGCTCTGGTCGTCACAGTCATTCTGTGGTTAATTCAGCTGAATTCCTGCTTATTATTGACTCTCACCACATTCATGGTGATGAAGTCAGTGAAGTTCATGCCTTTGGAAGCAAAAGAGAATGCAGATGTAGAAGAAAAGCAGAACTGTGGAAGTCTTTCTTTTTAGCCATTAGGTCCAAGTCAGCAGTGAAGAGATATAGCACAGTTGTGGGATGGAACTGAATCAGAACTCAAGTTTGATTCCAGAATAGATCAGTCCATTCTATCTGCTTTTCACCATTATCTTAAACATTGACTATTTCCATGCTCGGCAAGTCAAGCAGCATCTGTGGAGGCAAAAGGTGCAGAAATGTCGACACTCCTTTTGCTTCCACCAAAGCTGCTTGACCAGCTGAGTTCTTCCATTGTACTGTTTTTGACCATCACACTATTGTGTGTCAATCAATAATTAAGTTATTTTTTGCTCTGAAATGTTATTCAATAGTTATTCAATTGTATGCATGAATGTTGTTTGAATATATGTTCTTAACCAGGCTTGGTTTTGAACATCCAAAGTATGTATCATGAAAGCTCTCTGAAGTTACCATGGGGTTGGAAACTGGAGAGTTTGAATCCAGAAATTGTGAAGGTATGGTGATATCTGCCCATGAAAATAACACGTGACTAGGATCCGGGGCTTACTTAATACAAATGTTTATTGCTTCATTTTTTAAGGAATTGCAAATGAAGCTCAATATAGTAATCTTCACTGAGCAATCCAACTTATTGTGGATGGAAATTTGTTGATGCAGCTCAATGGCCTTGGATCCATATCTGTCTGTCTGTCTGTCTGTCTGTCTGTCTGTCTGTCTGTCTGTCTGTCTGTCTGTCTGTCAGTCCAAACTCGCTGAAAACTTTTTTTCCGTTTATTATTTTGTTTACAGTACCATGTTTACATGTTGTGTTGTGCTGCTGCAAGTAAGAATGTCATTGTTCTATCTCGGCCATAGGACAATAAAACACTCTTCACTTGATGTATTGGGACTGCCTGGTCCTGATAGTTTATCACTTGTTCCCAACTTCAGTTAATAAGAGCACATTATGTTACATATTGTCAAAATCATCTTTAGGACAGTTTCAGGATTCAGCATTTGTCTGGGTTTGATTTAGGGACTGGAGTTAACTGGTTCTGGTGAAAGAAGTTATTTTCACAATTGCGTTTCAGCAAAAGTAACGACTGTGAATGAATCCAGTGGTTGTTACCACATATTCAACAGAATGCTAACGTGCGGTTAGATTACAGCGTGCAGTAAGTACATGCTTCACCTAACCACCATAGAGGATTTAATGTGGGGTTGCCGCTTCAATAACTACCAGATCCAACGTAATGTCTTCGACCTGAAACATTAACTCTGTTTCCACAGATGCTGGCTGGCCTGCTGAATGCTGAAACATTTCCCATTTTTGTGTCAGTCCATCGCGGGATCTGCAACGAAAAATGGGGAAAGAGAGCTGTACATCGAACAGAAAGATTCAGTTATGCAGCAAATATGGCGACATTGGTGGCCACCAGCCACCTTCCACTTTACACGTCCAAGGTCGTTGAGCGTAATTTTATTTGGAATAAATCACAATAAATAAAATAGCAAAACATACGTTTTTGTCCTAAATGCACAGAGTCTCTTGCCCAGAGTTGGGGAATCGTGGACCAGAGGACATAGCTTTAAGGTGAAGGGGGGAAGATTTAATAAGAATCCGAGGGGTAACTTTTTCATACAAAGGGTCGTGAGTGTATGGAACGAGCTGCCAGAGGAGGTAGTTGAGGCTGGGACTATCCCAATGTTTAAGAAACAGTTAGACAGGTACATGGATAGGACAGGTTTGGAGGGATATGGACTAAACGCGGGCGGGTGGGACTGGTGTAGCTGGGACATGTTGGCCGGTGTGGGGCAAGTTGTGCCGAAGGGCCTGTTTCCACGCTCTATGACTCCATCAGTGCCTGTGTGTGAGTGTGTGTGTGTGATCGCGTCGCCGCGCCTGTGAAAGAAATTAATCTCTCTCCGCCTCGATTCATAGTAAGTAGCAAAAGTTTTCCGTCATCCGCAGAAATGTGGCTTGAGATTTCGAAAATAAATTGGGGTAGATTGGTGAGAAAAGTGCGTGTAGACTTTAGCGCGCAAGTGTGGCGATGGGAGTGGATTTTCTTTATTAATTGCACAGTTTTCGAGTTTGAATAACTGAAGGCGCTAAGGCAAGGCCGAGAACTGAGCTGGTTCGGAAATTTAAACCAACAAACGCCGTTAAAGAAACTAATCTTTAAGAAGGAACTGCAGAGGCTGGAAAAGTCGAAGGTAGACAAAAATGCTGGAGAAACTCAGCAGGTGAGGCAGCATCTATGGAGCAAGGAATAGGTGACGTGTCGGGTCGAGACACTTCTTCAGACTGAAATCGGAAAATCGGAAAAGAAACTGAAATGGTTTTGTTGATTGTGTTTTAAATCGTGCTGCTGTTGTAAATGTTAGCTGGCTGGTTTCTGGTCACACACGCTGTGAACTCTGAAAACAGCACAAGCCCGAGAGAATAAAGACGTGATTAAAATAGAAAAGTCGGTGTGCTTCCTGCTGAGAGGCTGAGACTTGAGTTTAGCGCTAATGTCTGCGGCTTATCCCGCGGGGTCGCTGAGGGGAGATTGGTGTCGCTCGCTGCCAAACTATCCCCCAACACGGGCTCTGTAGACGCGGAGCACGTCATCTGAAATGTTCATATATTTCCTCATGTACACTGACGGCTGGTGAGAAACGCGCAGCAAAAAGGAGACGTGGAGAGAAAGGGGGGTTTAAAAAAAAACCTCGCTCAACTCAAATTACACCTTATGGCAGGATTGCGGAGGAATCATTGGTCGGAGACGGGAGTGGAGAGTTGACGGGGAGTTCCACAGGGGGGTCCTACAATGGAAAAAAAATTGTTTCCGAAAAGTCTCTCCAGTCTGCCGTTGTGAAGTGCGGGCTGGGCTGGGCTAGGAGCAAGATGCTGGGTCCAAGCGTGGTGTCCTTCAGCCTCCTGTGCTCGCTGTCGCGGGCTGTTTTCATGGGGCCCCTCCACCCGGAGATGTCCAACGGCACTTTCCATCACTACTTTGTACCGGACGGAGACTACGAGGAGAACGATGACCCTGAGAAATGCCAGATGCTTTTCCAAGTGTCGGACGAGCGACGCTGCGGGGTCGGAGTGGACACGGAGATGTATCTCAAGGAGGAGATGACCACCATCAGGAGACAAGTGGACGACGCGGCGCGGGTGTTGGAAGGAGTCGGCAAGAACATCGCCTACGACCTGGACGGCGAGGACAGCTACGGGAACTACCTCCGCAGAGAAGCGTCGCAGATCGGGGAAGCTTTCATGCATTCCGACCGCTCGCTGGTGGAGCTGGAGGTGAAATTCCGGCAGAGCCAAGAGAGCGAGGTGAGGGAGGTGAACGCGATTAACGATGAAGTGGTTCACATGCTCTACAACACCAGGGAGATTCTGAAGGAGACGATGGAGATCTCGTCTGGGTTAAAAGACAAACACGAACTCCTCACCCTCATCGTCAGAAGTCATGGGACTAGGCTGAGCAGGCTGAAGAACGATTTCATGCGAGGCTGAGATTCCGACTGCTCACGACGGATTGCCCCGTCCTCCAGTAATAATATTTCATTATTTCTGCAGCATATTTATCAAATTATATTGGTGTAATGTGAGATGTGTAAATGGCACCCCTCCCCCCATCTAATATTATATCACTAACATTGCGTAACAAGTCGCTTTGCGGCCATCGTATCTATATGAAGCGTGAAGAGAGAGGTCCATTATGAAGCCATCCTGTCATTCTGTAGATTTGTCAGTGTTTTGTTCAACGTTCGTTGCTGCATATGTTTTGGCGCCTTTAAATATATACTGACGTGTCACCTCAAACACCGCAGGCAGGTACAAGTATTTTAATACAAAAAAATAAAAGATTTACCGCAACTATGCTTATTTAGGGTGGCCTTCAGCCGTGTCGTTTTGCGTGGGTCTAAGATAAAATACTGTGTGTTCTATACGGCCCCTGAACACTAATGTCGATGGAAATGAAACATTATTAAGATGGATATAAAAAGAGCATTTAGAACCAATTTGGAGAGAGTAATACACTTTTATTTACACCGCCCTTTTAGCTGCCATTCTCCGGATTGAACAGGTCAGAATAACTGCATACTCTATAACTGCATAACGCTACTCGATTACAGCAATCTGACAGCTTTGATTAATGGCACAGCTTTAAAGTCTGGATTTGCCAACAATTTCCGCTCTGCTTTCAAGAGGTAAAACACACCAACCCCGGATCGAGTTAATGTTTGTTTTCTGAGCGTGTCTTGTGGTCGGATCTTTTGATATTAAAGGATTATGCAGGGACGCGGATTTAAAGTGTCACCTTATGAACAAACGCTTGAAAGCGTGCACTGTGAAATGACTCGGAGCCGGAACTTGGCCGTAATATGTTGGACGCTAAGCGCCTGAGAGAGAGAGAGAGAGAGTGAGCGCCTGGCGAGTGTTCCCGCCCAGGGGGTGGGGGGGGGGGGGGGGGGGGGGCTTGTTTCTGTGGACACGTTTCACCCACAACCACTGTGACTCTGTAGCGAGCAAATCAGGCAAGTCCAAAGGACCCACCCTAGTTAAATTCTACTAATTTGCCTCAAAATCCACTTTAAAGAGGAACCTCTGCACTAAAACCCAACTTCTATTTCATATTGGGTGAGTGAGGGGTGAGGGTCTCGACCCGAAACGTCACCCATTCCATCTCTCCAGAGATGCTGCCTGTCCCGCTGAGTTACTCCAGCTTTTTGCGCCTACCTTCTATTTCATAATATTAGATATTCGACACTTAAAAACTCCTAACTCTAAAACAGGGACGAGAAGATTTCATTAAACCGGGCCTACTGGCCAACAAATTAAATGACCATAGATAGACACAGAGTGCTGGAGTAACTCAGCGGGTCAGGCAGCATATGTGGAGAACATGGATAGGTGACGTTTTGGGTCGAGACTCTTCTTCAGACCCGACCGAAATGTCCCTATTCCTTCTGTCCTGAGATGCTGCCTGTCCCGCTGAGTTACTCCAGCTTCTTGTGTCTATCTTCGGTCTAAAAGAGCACCTGCAGTTCATTTCTATACAAATAAAGTGACCACGTCGGATATGGAACAGATAACTATCATTGATGTTTGTGAGTTCAGGTTTCAGACTTTGACCAAATTGATACCGCTGTGGCGCGCGATATTAAACGGATATCATAGGTGTAAAAACATAGAGTTGTACAGCATGGGAACAGGCCCTAGATGACCATGCCTGCCATGTACACTAGTCCTACACTAATCTAATCCAGTCAATGTCATTCTCATCACGTTCTCATTCTCATCCTCTATCCCCCGACTGTCCCACACACCAGCGACAATGTACAGCGGCCAATTAACCACTTCCTCCCCGCACACCTTTAGGATTTTTAATCATTTTTCCATTCGGCCATTGGTAAAAGACGTCCATTTCCCATTGGGAACCCCATTGATTGGTAGAATTTACAGCCGGGTTTCTTAAAGCTTAACGTTCACAACAAATACATTGTAGTGTTTTCCATTTTCTTACACCAACAAATGGCCAGTTGCAGTAACCCTGTAGCACCGATTTAGCCAAAGTTTCGATGGTTCCTTCCTGCTGATCTTCGTGCAGTTATCCATGTTGTTCTCCACCACCCTTCCTCTGCACGGCCCTGCCGGTTTAACGATGACTTCTTTCCTCTCTGGTTTTGAGGGGTCGGGTGAGTGGATAGTTTGGGAGACGGGCCGTCGGTTTCTGCGTGTGCCTGTGGTCGGCCTTGTCCTGCTTCCCGCACCCCCCCCCCCTCTCCCCCCTCCCCTCAGTCAGCCTGAAGAACGGTCCCGGCCCGAAACATTAACAATCTCTCTACATCATAGAAACATAGAAAATAGGTGCAGGAGTAGGCCATTCGGCCCTTCGAGCCAGCACCGCCATTCAATATGATCATGGCTGATCATCTAAAATCAGTACCCCGTTCCGGCCTTTCCCCCCATATCCCTT
>CM075979.1:1267813-1597451 GCA_038087875.1 Malacoraja senta
TAGCCCTAAGAGCTAAATCTAACTCTCTCTTGAAATCATCGTCTTTCTCTCTCGTTTCCCTAAAACCTAACTAGTCTAAAGAAGCGTCTCGACCCGAAACGTCACCCATTCCTTCTCTCCAGAGATGCTGCCTCTCCCGCTGAGTTACTCCAGCATGTTATGTCTTGTTCTGTACGTGCCTTGCAATGACTATAGATTCTCACCATCTCCCTGAATCTTCCTCTCCACGTTGAGCGGTGATGAGATTCGGGGTATGAGTAAGGGGGGGGGGGGGGGGCGATGATAAAGTCTGTCCATCACATGGCTGGGACGAGAGGGTGCCCTGGAGTCTGGTAAATTGACGTGGCCGGCCCACCCAGAGCGACACACTGAGTGTGGCCCGAGTCTCGGCGACATGGTGTTATAAGGGATAGGAGTAGAATGAGGCCATGAGGCCCATCGTCTACGCCATTCAATCATGGCTTGTTGGCCAATGTTGGCCTGGGAGAGGATGCTGGCGTCCGTTCACGTTTCCCTTCAGTGCATTTGGGGGCATCTGTCCAACCGACACCAGAGCTCCTGCAGGAAACTCCCTCAAGTCGCATGAGGTCAGTTCATGTAGCCACCGGGAACTGTACGTAGACACAAAAAGCTGGAGTAATTCAGGCAGCAACTCTGGAGAAAAGGAATAGGTGACGTTTCGGGTCTTCAGAGCTGTAGGTGCTGGTTTACAAAAATAAAAAAATGCTGGAGTAACTGAGCTGCATCTCTGCAGGACATGGATAGCTGGTGTTTCGAGTCAGGGCCATTGCCGGAACGACGTCTATCCTCGTTCTCCAGAGTTGCTGCCTGACCAGCTCAGTTACTCCAGCACTTTGTGTGTTCAGTATTTCAAGTGGAATATAGCCCTGGTAGGTCGCTTTCGAAGCTTTCTTATTTATTAGCTCGGTCGTATTAATGTTAGGAGGGAACACGAATTAACAGTCTCTTGCCCAGAGTAGACGAATCGAGGACCTGCGGACATGGGTTTAAGGTGAAGGGGAAAAGATTTAATAGGAATCCGAGGGGTAACTTTTTCACACAAAGGGTGGTGGGTGTATGGAACGAGCTGCCAGAGGAGGTAGTTGAGGCGGGGACTATCCCAACATTTAAGAAACAGTTAGACAGGTACATGGGTAGAACAGGTTTGGAGGGATACGGTCTAAATGCTGGAGGTGGAACTAGTGTAGCTGGGACATGTTGGCCGGTGTGGGCAAGTTACGACTAAGGGCCTGTTTCCACGCTGTATCACTCTATGACTCTAATCATATTTCCTTGTATGAATAAGGGTGGGGATGAACCGCCAGCTGTCAGAAGTGGATATTTTAGCTGCCGCGCTGTGTTCACACGCAGTGTTTTCCAACAAGGAACTGGGCGACGTGAAGTTTTGTTTAAGAAAGAACTGCAGATGCTAGAAAAATCGAAGGTAGACAAAAATGCTGGAGAAACTCAGCGGGTGAGGCAGCATCTATTGAGAGAAGGAATGGGCGACGTTTCGGGTCGAGACGTCTTTGGTTACAACAGGGACGCGTGCAGTCACTCACCAATCCTAGTGTCTGCCACCCATTTATTTTCGTAACATCACAAATGTAATGCTTATCTTAATAAGTGCCACCCGGCAAGTTGGTAGAACTAGTTCACCGTCACAATGTGATAGTTGTAACGCGCCCCTCTGAGTGTTCCCCGGGGCAGCTTTTCGCGAGCAGTCCCTTCAATTAGATATATTTGGAGTTGCAGTGAGATCTAGTTGCACCTAAAACGTGTAGGAAGGAACTGCAGATGCTGGTTTAAACCGAAGATAGACACAAAAATCCGGAGTAACTCAGCGGGACAGGCAGCATCTCTGGAGAGAAGGGATGGGTGACGTTTCGGGTCTGAAGAAGGGGCTCGACACGAAACGTTACCTATTCCTTCACTCCAAAGATGCTGCCTGTCCCGCTGAGTTACTCCAGTATCTTGTGTCTATATAATTGCAGTTATATTTATTTTGGCGTAAATGGGCGTCCAGAACACTATGCACTCGTGTGAAAGTGGTGATAATGGGCTAACGGAGGCACAAAACACTGGCGATGCTGCAATCCTGAGTAAAAAGACGGCGCTGGAAGAACTCAGCAGGCCACGCTGCATCTGTGGATGGCGTGAAGAAAGAAAGCCACCCGAAATGTCGTCTGGCCATTCTCTCCACAGATGCCGCCTGGCCATTCTCTCCACAGATGCCGCCTGGCCATTCTCTCCACAGATGCCGCCTGGCCCGCTGGCCCTCCAGCACGTTGTGGGTTTTTTTAAACAGCCTAATATCACGGTCATGTTCGCCTGTTAGATTATTCCCAAATACAACAAAATCCTTATTTGCGCCTCAGAGCAACAACATGACTGCCCGATGCCGCAGTCGCCGCCGCTGCCAATACCCCCTTTTCCACAATATACATTTAGCGTCAATACTTCCTACCGTCCATACACACAAAACGCTGGAGGGATGCAGAGAGAGGGGATGCCGAGGATACTTGGAGTGAGAGAAATCAATATTCATACCACTGGGGTGTAAGCTCCAGTGAGATGTTGCCCACCAACGCGTTTAGCCTCACTCAGACAATGGAGGAGGCCCAGGACAGAAAGGTCCGTGTGGGAATGGGCTGGAGAATTAAAGTGTTTAGCCACCAGCCTTTCTTCCGCGCGATACCCACACCACGACAAGTTCACGATCTCTCGCCGAAACAAGCCATTCTGATCTCTCCACCGATGTGATGAATTCCCCCGCAAATATTACTTAGATCGAACGGATGGGGTCCAACCCAGGCGGTCATTTGTGAAGGAAGGAAGGAAGGAAGGAACTGCAGATGTTGGTTTACACCGAAGATAGACACTAAATGCTGGAGTAACTCAGCGGGACAGGCAGCATCTCTGGCGAGAAGGAAAGGGTGACGTTCCGGGTCTGAAGAAGAGTCTCGACCGGAAACATCTCCAGAGATGCTGCCTGTCCCGCTGAGTTATTGCCACAGCAGCATATCTGCAATCACACATTACAACCGCTCCACGCCTTTAAATCTCTGCTCCTATTTACACTGTGGACGGCTCGACTGTAATCACTCACATGCTTTCCGCCGACTGGTTAGCAGGCAACGAAAGCTTTCCACTGTACCTCGGCACACTAAACTGAACTAAATGGACACAACTCCAGACCACGATCAACGTCTCCTGCATAATCCCGCAAGCATCGCGGCAAACGAACCCGAAAGCTGCGAACCATTTGATGTGTATAGAAGGTAGACAAAAATGCTGGAGAAACTCAGCGGGTGAGGCAGCATCTACGGAGCGAAGGAATAGGTGACATTTCGGGTCGAGACCCTTCTTCAGACTGATGTGGAGGTGGGGGAGGGGCGGGAACCCGCCCCTCCCCCACCTCCACATCAGTCTGAAGAAGGGTCTCGACATCAGTCTGAAGACCAGAAACGTCACTTCAACAAGTTTATTTATGGATAACCCCTTGAGATGGACACTTCGCTCCATAGATGCTGCCAGCACAAATTAACACCATTATATATATATTTTTAAATGTGCGCCACAATATCTGACATAGTTGCATGGAATTACCTCGGGTAGTGGGACAGGCTCTTAAATCTCACACCTTTCCCAATTAATGCTTTCAGTTTAGTGCATAAAATGGCATCACATTAGTAAGATATCAGGCGACAATGTATGAGTAGGCAAGAATTGCAGATGTTGGGTTAAATCGAAGGTAGACACAAAATGCTGGAGTAACCCAGCGGGACAGGCAGCATCTCCGGGGAGAAGGAATGGGTGACGTTTCTGGTCGAGACCTTTCTTCAGACTAAGAGTAATTCCTTCTCTCCAGAGATGCTGCCTGTCCTGACAATGTATGTGTTGGGCAAAGTGGTCATGGGGACACTACTCCGTTTGGCAATGGTCCACACTTTCAAATCCGTACCTCACAACCACACGGTGTTTATCTAAACTCTTTTAAACATCTGACGCAGAGATTAACCAGAATACAACTAAAGTTAAATTCTACACCAAGTGGATGAATGGCGGTGCTGGCTCGAAGGACCGAATGGCCTACTCGTGCACCTATTGTCTTTTGAAAGTTACCGGTCTACCCATTCTTACCCAATGAGCAACAACGTGGCAATAAGCATTCATGCCCAACAGCACATTACTGACGGTAGACCAAGGGTCTCGACCCGAAACGTCACCTATTTCCTTCGCTCCATAGATGCTGCCTCACCCGCTGAGTTTCTCCAGCATTTTTTGTCTACCTTCGATTTTTCCAGCATCTGCAGTTCCTTCTTAAACATTACTGACGGAATAACTTTCTCCTGGCTATTTCAGTTTACTGACATCATCGCTAACCCATATCCCTCCTCCCCGCCTTCCAAACTAGCTTGATTGCAAGACAGACACAAAAAGCTGGAGTAACTTACTCAGCGGAACGGGCAGCATCTCTGCAGAAAGGGAATGGGCGACGTTTCGGGTCGCTTCTTCAGACTGAGGGTCAGGGGAGAGGGAACCGAGAGATATAAACGGAACAAATGAACTAAAGATATGCAGAACAAAATAACGACAATTGCAAGACTGACAGAGTGCATCTGCTTTCTGGTTTAAACACGTGAAGTCCAATGTCTCTCCCTTTGTAGAGTTGTGTCAAATGGCGTGTCCCAAGTTTGGGATCAATATGAAATAATTGAAAGAAAGGTTTGTGTTTTAATTCTGTATTTATACACTATAATTATAGGACATCGCGCGTATGTATGTCTGATGCCGCCGGATTTTATGGAGATATCCAATGCATTGTGTGTCGTCAGATGTAACGGGTTGGAACCATACTTTTTGGTTTGGTGAATCTTTATAGTCCTGGTTTGCAGACCCACCGATAATTTCAGTGTGACACTGACATTTTACATGGCAGAAGAACTCGATGGGACAAATTTAAACCGAAGTCAAATTGAACTGACGTTTCAATCGTTGTCAAATGTTACGCCCATGTTGTGGGTCGGGATCGTTAGGAGGGAATAAAGAAGTCCTTTGGCTGAAAGTGTAACCCAGCCGGTGAATAAACTCAAAACCACGGTTGATAACGCGGTCACAGCAAACTACACGAGGTTGCTATCCTGATGGTTTGTAAAAGCTAAATCAGTCTATTAAAATGTACCCAATAGAAAACAACGACTCTCTCAACTTGTCGCCGTTGCTTTGCTGCTACTACAGTCAAAGAGTCATACAGTATGGAGAGTCCATTCGCCCCATCATGCCCATGCCAACCAAGATGCCGCATCTAAGCTAGTCCCATTTTCGCACGTTTGGCCCATATCCCTCCCTTCTTATCCATGCACGTGTCCAAATGTTGTTACAGTGCCGGCCTCAAACACATCACTGCCCTAAAGAATTCAAATGTTTAAACGGTATTAAAGAAGGAGACATCAGGAATCTTGATCTCTTATATGCAATACTCCGGTATTTGAACGCTCCCAGCCTCTTACAGGGGAACGGAAAATAAGCAGCATTCTCTCCCGGACCACAATGCAATAAATCCGACTAGAAAAGCAAATGCATTGGACACAAGCTGTGAACTGTGTCGGGCTAGGCTAAGATGAATGCAAGGTCAAAAAGCCGATTGACGTGGCATCTTGGAGGACCAAGGGGTTTGTAAGAACGAGGAACCAAAGGAACTATTAGTAAAACAACGAGAGAAAGAAAGTGAGCTTGAAAGATGACAAATCGCAAGGACTGATGATTTACATCCAGGACTATTCAAAGAGGAACTTTTACAGATGGTGGAGACTGTGGTTATCCTCCAGAGTTTTATAATTTCTGGAACTGTGATCCCATTAATTAAGAAAGGAGATATAAAACAAGGGACTACTGACATGTTAACCTAACATTGTGGCAGGGAATATCCTAGAATCTATAATGAACAATGTGTAGCAGAACACCTTGCAAAGAATAGTAAGATTGTGCAGAGTAAACATGGATTAAAAGATGGAAAATCATGTTTGATTAATCAATGATTTGTTGAGATGACCAAATGTCATATTTCCAAGTTTGATAACAATAGTCATCTGAATGGGATTGGGGAATTGGGAAGGGGATAGAAAGAGGTAGGGAATATGGACTAGCTGAATGAATGGACACAAAATGACAGATGGAATACACATTGGAACATTTAGGTTATCTACTTTGGAGAGTGGAACAGAAAAGCAGAATATTTGGTGAGAAATTAGGTAGTGCTTATCAAGATTTATCAAGACATTTCACTGATTGAAGTGCATCTAAGATAGAAAATAGAATACATTAAATACAATATTCATTCGCAAAATGGATAAAACTCTTTGTCCAGTTGGATTTGCCCACCCATTTGAAAGAATTTAACAGAGAGATAGCAAAATCATTGCTCACATACTTTATAATTTGTTGGAAAAACCTATTGTGCCACAGGATTGGCAAATAGATATTATAATACCCATATTTAAGGAGGGCAGAATATGTGCAGTAAAATAACAGATTGAACATTTTAACATTGGTGGCAGGAAATATAATGGAATTCCTATGAAAGGGGAGAACAGAGGAACATCCAGAAACAAAAAGCAAAATAATGAGTTTTCAACATGGCTTTTAAAAGGGAAAATGTTCATCAATCAATCTTGCTGATGTTTTTGAAGAGGAAAAGGGAGGAGGTCAAGCAGTAGATTTCCAAAAGGGCTTATACAAAACAATCCATAATAATGTCAAAATACATGCAGTCAGCATAAATGTAGAATTGCTATCTGGCTCCAAGACCAAATCAAGAACTGAAATAATGTGTAACTTTCTAGAGAGCAAGCAGATGGTTACTCTGTTCCACAAGGATCATTGCTAGGACCACTGCTGCTCACAAATTATATTCATCACTTAAGACTTTGAAATTTGAAAATACAATGGTTACATCTGCAGGGACACCAAATTTTCGGGAAGAGGAAGGAGATGAGTTATTTTTAAATTTCAAAAAATAAACTATATTCATTAAAGAATATGCAAAACAAAACAGCGCAAAGCTCTTGATACATTCTTAATGTCCAGCCCAGTCCATCACGAGCACAACCTCTCCACCACTTATTTTTCTTGCATAGGGCGTGCACAGCCTAAAGTTGTAGGACAACTTGTTCTATTTGATCTTATTTGATTGTGCATGCCAGGTTGATTGCATTCGTCGAAACAGGGCGGACCACGTGAAGGTTGCAATCTCCCACCCCTCTCCACCACTGAAAGCATATACATGAGCACTACATCAAGAGGGTAATATTTATCATTGATCCCCACCATCCAGACCAGGCCCTCTTCTCAATGCTACCATTGGGCAGGAGGTACAAAAGGCTGAAGTCCCACACCACCAGGTTCAGCAACTATCAGGCTCTTGAACCAACCTACACAACCCTAATCCTGCCTCACCAAAGGAAAACTATGGACTACCTCTTGCACTACCATGGACTTGTTTTTCCACAAATGTCCCTTTTGCACAGCATTTTTCTTTTCACTATTTTGTATAATTTATTTGTAATTTATGTTTAGATATGTTCTTGTGTGTTGTCTAATCTATGTAGCTGCAATGTGGGTGCAAGTATGATCTTCATCTCCCCTTACCTCACTGCACTTGTCCATATGACAATAAATACCTGACGCAATCAGTCACCACACTGAGCTGAAGGCACCAAGTTAAAGTATGTCCTTTAATCAGCTTTTGTGCTTCTGTGAAACAAGATAGACTTTGATGTTCTTCACAGTGACATCCTATCTGGGCAAACATGGGAAGAATACCAATAATATCAATAAGACAATATTTTCAAAACATGTGAGGCAAGGTGGACAAATTAGAGCAAAATTATAAAATATTAAAACACTACAAAGTTCCAGAAAAGTACTGCAAAAAAGTACAGTGGTCAAACTTTGATGATGGCGTTAAATGCTGAGTACTTCGAAGATTTTTTTGTCTACTTGATCAAAGCAAGCACATTCATTGTTTATGGTATGTTTCTTGGTATGGAAATATTCTATTTAAACATTTCAGTTAACTTTTTTAAACATGTTGTTAGCCAGAAGCACTTGGAAATTACTCTTGAAATACAATAGCTTTTTTTTTCCTTGGCAAAATTTGCACATTTTTCGACTTGTTAAATTCTGAAAATATTTTTGCTGAATTTTAAAAGATAGTTTCAATAGTAAAAGAAAATGCAGCAGTGAGCACATTTCCCAACCATAGAAACATAGAAAATAGGTGACAGAAAAGGCCATTCGGCCCTTTGAGCCAACAGCGCCATTCAATATGTTCATGGCTGATCATCCTAAATAGGTACCCCATTCCTGCTTTCAAGTTCAAGTTCAAGTGAGTTTATTGTCATGTGTCCCTGATAGGACAATGAAATGCTTGCTTTGCTTCAGCACAACAGAACATAGTCTACATTGACTACATTTGTAGTGCATTGACTACAAAACAAAAACAATATTCCTTGATATTGCCCATATTCCTTGATATTCCCCATATTCCTTGATTCCATTAGCCCCAAGAGCTACAGTATATCTAACTCTCTCTTGAAAACATCCAGTGAATTGGCCTCCGCTGCCTTCTGTGGCAGAGAATTCCACAGATTCACAACTCTCTGGGTGAAACCAGTTTAGCAAGGGAACAAAACAGAATAAGGTTATATCTCTGTTTTGAGTCTGTCTCAAAAAGGCTAGAGGTAAAGATGTTGCAGTTTAGTTAGCTTACTAAGAAAATGCAACATCAGACTGCAATTGTATTGCACTGCTGTTAAGCAACACAGCACTGTTGACTACCACTGGAAAAAACAGCTGCCTTTCCAAGTATTATGTTCGGTGGCACTGATAAAAACTTAACCCTGACATTGTATAAATGTTTTTGTTAGTTTGATTACTGTATGCAGTTCCAGGATTGTAATGCTAAGGAAAGGGTATAGCAAACATTTACCAGAATGATAGCAGCAGTAAAAGTCAAAATTCAGTAATATCCTAGAATACATTAAGAGGGGGCACATAAAATTTCAAAAGTGTGAATTATTTTAAGGGGACATCAGTAACAAGACAGCAAAATGGCATGTGTAATTCAAAGATTTGGTGAAATATATGAAAAGTTTTCACATTGAGAACTATTAAGATTTGAAATTGATTACCAACAGCACTGCCAAGGTCAGTGACAATGATTTTGAAGAGGGATAATATAAAAGGATATGGGGAATAGGCACACCGATTCCCTCGAGTGGTTAAACTAGCACTGGTACCATGTTCAATGGCTATAAGTTGCTGTAAATGCTATATTTAATCTTGCAATAAAACTTCAAAATAAAATAGTTTATAATTTAACGAGAAACATATCATGTTGAGCAAGTTATCGCATTCCAGTGACCTCAACTTTTCTGCCATACTAAAACCAAAGCAACCTCCAGATAGCTACCATTTATCATCAGTTTGTCAAACAAAGTATTCAGTATAACCCCAACCACAATGCTTCTTTTTTTCCCCAAACACTCTGGCTTTGTTAAAAAAAAAATCTCCCCGATATTTAAATATATACTGCTGTGTACCTTGGGATTTCAAAATCTTAGCCACTTCTGTTTGTAGTAAAATGATGAATCCTATTAAAAGTCCTCAGTCGAACAAAATGTTCCCAAAGATTTTAACCACAATCCTGACAAATGTGACTCCCACTACAACTGAAGCCCACAGAATATTCAGACTGCAGAGCTTCACTGCTGAATGGGTCTTTTATGTAAGGTCATGCTTGTAAGAATTCATAAATCATTCAACATTTCCAGCACTGGGATTTTAAATATTTTGTAACAATAAACGAACATCAGCACGAGGTGGTTACCTTTTGTCCAACTTTGCACATTGAAGTTGCACATTAAATTCTTGTTAAAATTACCCTCGACAAGAAGTTCAATTAGATCAGCATTTAATTGCTTTGGCCACAATAACACGTCCAAGGCTGATCCTGCAGCAAGCGACCCAGCAACTGATTCCCATTTGGGATATTTGGCGCATTATGGAATACTGTCCAATGCATCTGAATGATTGAAGGACCACGATGTTCAAGAAGCTTAATACTACCTCCCAAGCAGACAACGTGATTGACACCCCTTTTATCTCACCGTCGGCTGCTTATCCAAACAGGCGGCACGATGGCGCAGTGGTAGAGTTGCTGCCTCACCAGAGACCCGGGTTCGATCCTGGCTACGGGTGCTTGTCTGTACAGAGTTTGTACGTTCTCCCCGTGACCTGCGTGGGTTTTCTCCGAGGATTTCAGTTTCTCACCGCTCTCCAAAGGCGTGCAGGTTTGTAAGTTAATTGGCTTGGTATAAATGTAAAAATTGTCCCCAGTGTAAAATATTGTTAATGCGCAGGGATCGCTGGTCGGTGCGGACTCAGAGGGCTGAAGGGCCTGTCTTCACGCTGTATCTCTAAACTAAACTAAATATTAATCACTGAAAATACATTAACATTAATTAGTTATGAGGTAGTAGCATAATATTTGGAAAGTCAAAATCAGATTAATTTGAATCAACATGATTTCATGAAAAATAAATCTCGTCTGATAAATGTACCAGGAATCCTAATTGAGATTTCAGTCAGAGTGAATAGGAGTGGACTAGCACATGTAAATAAAATATTTTCAAGGGGCTTTGGCAAATGCAAACAGTGTAATTTTGCAAGAGCTCAAGGCATGCGAGATAATATATTAGTCGATATATATCATCCCCAGATAGAGAATTGGCTGGGAGGTCATGTCGAGCAGGGATATGGGAGTCATTTCCAGGTGGCAACCTATAAGCAGTGAGGTTGTCACAGGGATAGAATATATATCCAGGATTTTGACCTGAATTGTTAACTATGTTATTTTCTTCACAGACACCGCCTGCTTTCGAGAGTACAAATTTGGCTGCACATTGGTGAATGTATGCGGAGTATAGTAAGGGCTTGAGAACGCATCCTTGCGAGGTTCCTATCTAGAGAATTATAATTTTATTTTTAAATATATTTTTTTAACCAAAGATAATGTAATCAATTATTAATAATAATATATACAGTACAAAATAAATGAAAACTAAACTCACCATTATAATACGAGACAAACAAATATGTTAAATAAACTAAGATACAAATATATTACAATCCTTATTGAGGATAACTTCTACTCCACGCGGAGCTCACCGTTCACGTAAATCCCATAGGGAGCCTGGGGACAGCGCAGGGTGAACATTATTGTGGTGGATGCTTTGATGTTAATTGTGTAATCTTTTACAGTATGCACACTGTGAACTTGCAGCAATGGTTTTGACAAATATAGGCAGCCTGGCTCATCTATCCTTTTGAAGTGTTTCTCCCATTCACATTTGCATCAGAACAATTCTCCTCCTCACCCCACCCCAAGACAATATTCAGGTCATTACTTGGAACTGCTTTAAGATAGGGATGGAGAGGGTCCACGTGTTAAAATGCTCAACTGGGGTAAGGCCAACTTTGAGGGTATGAGAGAAGGTCTCGCTCAAGTTGACTGGAGCAGGTTATTTGAGGAGAAAGGAACATCGGCCAAGTGGGATGTTTTTAAAAGTGTACTGAAGAAAGTGCAGGATGTGTACATCAGGAGGAAGCTGAGATGGATCACACATTCAGCACCACTGGTTAAACACAGATGAGACTCACCGTTAGCACTCATGTTGGGACTACAGTCTGTGAGGATGGGCGCAATCATGGAGCCTCCTTCTCCTATTTAATCATTCATGACTGGCTGTGATCAGACCTTCGAGCTTTGGTTTGATCATTGATCATGCGATCAATTAGCTCTATCATTTGTATCCCATTTGGAACGCATGTAGTCATAAGTCATAAGTTGAGTCTGAAGAAGGGTCTCGACCCAAAACATCACCTATTCATTCCCTCCAGAGATGATGCCTGCCCTGCTGCATTACTCCAGCATTTTGTGTCTATATTCGCATATAATCATGTTGTTGCATCATTTGCCTGGCACCTCATCATTTTTAGGTGTTCCTGGTGCTGTTTGTGCCAGCACTTCTCCACACCACACTAAACCAGGGTTCATTCCCTAGCTTAATGGTAATAATGTGATGTATATACTGTAAGATTTCAGCTTGTAGAGATGGTACATATCATGATGATGGTCCACAGAACCCTCTGGGTGCTCAGCTTTGATCTTTCTGATCTGTTCTGAGTCTACTCCATTTAACATGTTTGTGCCACATTACATGATGGACGGTGTACGTATTGTGAATGGAGGACTGCTCCATATTGACTGTGGGTGGTTACTTCTACCAGAGTCATCTTGGTCTGATGCATCTGCCACAGCTACGGGTGAAGATAAGGTCAGATTGGTTCATCGTTTATGTTGTCCCTGACCCAGATCAGCAGCTATATCAATACTGGCCGCTCAGCCGGGCCAGTATTGCCGAGCCACTTCTGGTGATGCATATTGAAGTCTCTTACCCAGAGTACATTCTACATTCTTGCTATCTTTAGCACTTCTTCCAAATAATTTTCTACATGAAAGAGCTCTTTCCATCAGCTGAGGGAGGACTGTAGCTGGTAATCACGAAAAGAGTTATTGAGCTCGTACTGTAAAACATCATGGAGTGGAGACAGGCAGCATCTCTGGAGAACATGGATAAGTGACCTTTTGGATCAAGACCCTTCTTCAGATGCTCATGGAGTCTGGAGTCATTGTTGAGAACTCCTACTGCTCCACTCCTGTTATATGTTGCCACCTCCATGGGTCTATCCTGACAATGGTACAGGACATAACTAGAGATGGTAATGGAGAAGCATGGCACATTGTCTGTAAGGTCCTTATGATTAACTCTGATTCAGTAGGATGTTGATTGTTACTTAGCAAATTGGATGTCAAAAGTTGATGCATCGATTCTGTTGTGGGCATTGCTTATTGCCAGCAGTTTGAAGGTACAAATATTACTTACCATTTACCAAGCTGCATCTTTATGTTGTTGGCATAAAGTACAAAGCTAGTCATCTTTGACCTTTGACCCTCTGACCGCGTTTCCAAATCCAAGGGTAACGAACCTTCCAAAACTGGATATAAACACGATCTAGTCAACTGCATTACGATATTGAATTGATTACAATTGTAAAATTGGTAGGAAGTGATTTCACTTTTTATTGATACCAACAACATACAAATCCATATGAATGTAGAATAACAATCTAATGTAGTAATTTAGTCTGGAATTGATAACCATTTTGTATGGAGACGATAACTGTTGTATTGTATAAATCAGAAATGGTTGTCATGATGTTTTACTTAAAAATATGATAATAACAGAAAAAACAAATTCATAATCATTTTAATACATGGTTTGCAATCCAAATATCAAAAAGAGAGTAAATGTGGAATAACTGGAAACAAATGCAGGACTTTAAACAAACCCTGTGAGCCGTCTGTGCGGCCAAACAAACCAGTAAAAATGTCTGACAAAGGCAAATGAAAAAATATTATTCATATTTGCCTTTCACCCCTACTGGAACATGCTGGCCCAGAACTCTTATTAATTCTCTTTTCTTCTGATGCTGTTTTAGTCCCAAGCATCTGTTCCCAATCTATTTTAACGATGTCCTCTCTTGCACTATTGAAATCGGCCTTCCCACAATTCAAGGCTTAGGACTAACCTTATCCCTTTTCAAAACTACCTTGAAATTTACAGAATTACGCTCACAATGTTTTTCCCCACCGATGCATTCAGCAGCTGCTTCATTTCATTTCCCACGATAAGATCAAGAGTACTGCTCCCTCTTTAGTGGGATTTTCTAAATGTTGGCCAAAACATTTGATACACTTAGAAAATTCTGCCGCAAGTAATTCCCTTGCAATGAGACAATCACAGGAATATTAAACATCCCATTCCTATAACGCCACTGCCCTAACACTTCCTGCAATTTGCTAACATTCAGCAGATTGGGTTCCTTATTTTTTACATCACAACAGTGACTATGAGTAAACTATACTTGTATACTTTGTGAGGTGGAAGATTGCAACCTTCACGTGGTCCGCCCTGTTTCGACTAATGCAATCAACTCGACGTGCACAAATGGAAGATCAAATAGAACAAGTTGTCCAACAACTTTAGGCTGTGCACGCCACACAAAAGAAGAAGAAGTGTACTTTGCAATTAATGGGACTATGTAAAACCCTTAAAAATACATCGTTAGACCACCAAATTTGTCTTTAATAGGTGGACAGAACAGAATTGTGTTCAAAACCCTATTTTGATAACACGAAAGACTGAGATTTGTTTCAAAGATGACTGGCTTTGTACTTGCTCAACCCATTGGTGCATATCGTTATCTGAAGCCTGTATGGGTCCATGATCTTACCCTTTTCCTAATCACATTGGGCATTACTGACAAATGCAAATCGTAATTGCAGATAATATGTTCCTAATGGGCAGGCAGGGCCATTTTCAATAGACAATAAGTGCAGGAGTAGGCCATATGGCCCTTCAAGCCAGCACCGCCATTAATGTGATCATGGCTGATCATCCACAATCAGTACACCGTTCCTGCCTTCTTCCCATATCCCCTGACTCCACTATGTTCAAGAGCCCTATCTAGCTCTCTCTTGAAAGTTTCCAGAAAACTGGCCTCCACTGCCCTCTGAGGCAGAGAATTCCACAGACTCACAACCCTCTGTGTGAAAAAGTGTTTCCTCATCTCCGTTCTAAATGGCTTACCCCTTATTCTTAAACTGTGGCCCCTGGTTCTGGACTCCCCCAACATCGGGAACATGTTTCCTGCCTCTAGCGTGTCCAAACCCTTAATAATCTTATATGTTTCAATAAGATTCCCTCTCATCCTTCTAAATTCCAGAGTATACAAGCCTTAGCATATATTCTCTCATATACAATTCTCTCAGCATATGACCGTCCTGCCATCCTGGGAATTAACCTTGTGAACTCCCTCAATAGTAAAAATGTCCTTCCTCAAATTCGGAGACCAAAACTGCACACAATACTCCAGGTGTGGTCTCACTTGGGCCCTGTACAACTGCAGAAGGACCTCTTTGCTCCTATACTCAACTCCTCATGTTATGAAGGCCAACATGCCATTTGCTTTCTTCACTGCCTGCTGTACCTGCATGCTTACTTTAATTGACTGTTGAACAAGGACCCCCAGATCCCAACTTGACACCATCTAGATAATAATCTGCCTTCCTGTTTTTGCTGCCAAAGTGGATAACCTCACATTTAGCCACATTAAACTGCATCTGCCATGCATCTGCCCACTCACCAAACCTGTCCAGTCATCCTGCATTCTCATAGAATCCTCCTCACAGTTCACACCACCCAGCTTTGTGTCATCTGCAAATTTACTAATGTTACTTGTAATAATCCCTTCATCCAAATCATTATTATATATTGTAAATAGCTGTGGTCCCAGCACCGAGCCTTGCGATAACCCACTAGTCACTGCCTGCCATTCTGAAAGGGACCCGTTAATCTCTACTTTGTTTCCTGTCTGCCAACCAATTTTCTATCCATGTCAGCACTCTACCCCAATACCATGTGCCCTAATTTGCCCACTAATCTCCAATGTGGGACCTTATCAAATGCTTTCTGAAAGTCAGGTACACTACATCCACTGGCTCTCCCTTATCCATTTTCCTGGTTACATCCTCAAAAAATTCCAGAAGATTAGTCAAGCATGATTTCCCCGTCGTAGATCCATGCTGACTCGGACCGATCCTGTTACTGCTATATAAATGTGCTACTATTTTATCTTTTATGATTGACTCCAGCATCTTCCCCATCATCGATGTCAGGCTAACTGGTCTATAATTACCTGTATTTCTCTCCCGCCTTTCTTAAAAATTTCACTCTGTGTTGATGTTGTGTGACTTGATATACAACTTGTAATTGTAATTCTGCTTTTCACTCTGTAGGTTTACAGGAAGGCGGGAGTGTGAGAACTTCTTATTGTCTGGCAAAACCTCCAGACTTCCATGCTTTTTGAAACACCAGAAGAGCATTAAAACAGAAGCCACTGCTGTTATTTAAATAGGTCCGTGCGGAAAGATGGCGAAATACTTTATGCTATAACTCATCCACCAAATGAGGCTTTTAGATAGGCACATGAACATGCTGTGCTGGCAGAATAAGGATCATGTGCAGGCAGAAGGGACTAGTTAATCTGGCATCACATTTGGCACAGACATTGTGGGCAAAAGGGCCTGTTCCTGTGCGGCATTGCTCCACTTTCTATGTTCCATATGTTTTCTTTGCAGATGCTTACAGTCCTTTTTACATTCCAGTATTTTCTGCTCCAATGTTGAATTTGTTACTGTGATGGCGTCAATGACATGACATGAGAGGCAAGTGCAAGTCAGGCAGCAAGTCGCAAATCCATGTCGGAAACCAAAATGTACAAGCCCATGACCACAAGATAATCAAATTTAAAAAAGAATCAACCTTCTAATTCGGTGATCATAAAGTCAGATGGAGATTTCCTCATCTACTTGTCTACTTTGAATGCAATTAATCTTTACTTGTGGTTATCAATGCAGAACATGAGTAACTTAATTCACAGCAAATTAGTTGTAAAGAGCGTCCTGAAGAAGAGTTAAATATTTTTACTAAAATACACACCAGGTGTATTTAATTATACCATCCACAACCTCAGATCTCAAAGCTAATGTAACCTTTTTGAGTGCAGTTATCATTGTAATATATGGACATGTCAATGTTCACTTAGCAAGATCTAAGAAACAGTTATGAGATAAATGACAAATTTTGATAAATTAAGCATATACTTTTTTTTTAAACATGTGGAGAACACGCAGACTCTTAGAAACCCCCCAGTAGCATTTTCATACCTACTATATAGAAGACACGGGATCTTGGTTTAATGGCTCAATTGAAAGATGGCAACTATTAACAATATTGAACTCTGGCAATACTTGACTGGCGGTATCTGCCAATATCAGGTGTTCAAAAACAAAAATTATACCAGAGTTGACACAGGCACTTTATTTAATATAATGACCATTTATTCTAAATAATAGTTCAATGTGCAACGTCCAATATCCCTTCTACAAAGTACAACATATCTGTACACCAACTGTGCCAGCCTGAATCAAACACAACAAAAAAATCATTGCATTTCCTCTGTAAAGCAACTAAACCTAATCACACAGCCTTCCATCTTTATCTGCTTCTCATATTGATACAATTATCCTCGATAATATTCATCTAAATTTACACAATGTGAAGGACTCTCAAGTACTTTTCAAATTGGCAAGCATCTTCACAATCTTGATACAGAGAAAATTTCTACCATATTGAAACAACTCTTTACAAAACTGATGTTGAGATGAAGTCTATGAAAGCGACTTTGAGTCCTGAAAAGCGCTATATAAATAAAATCTATTATTGTTATTATTATGAATAAGAACATCAGATGTGGCATTCATGGTCATCATTACAGTCGATGAATGTTATACACTACTGAAATATTAACCTTCGTGTTGCCATCTGATTGAATACACTTAGAAATATAGAAAATAGGTGCAGGAGTAGGCCATTCAGCTTTTTTTTGTCAGCACCGCCAATCATGGCTGATCATCCAAAATCAGTACCCCGTTCCTGCTTTCTCCCCATATCCCTTAATTCTTAGCCCTAAGAGCTAAATCTATTACCTAGAAAGGTGCAATTTAGCCAATTGTGTCCATATATTTTTTTTAAAGGGATGTCACCACAATTCTTGGCCCAGAGCCCACAAGCTACAGCATATGTGTGAGACACAAAGTGCTGGAGTAACTCAGTGGGTCAGGGACCATTTCTGGAGACAAAAGATGGGTGACATCTGAAGAAGGGTCCCGACCCGAAGCATCACCCATCCTTTTTCTCCACAGATGCTGGCTGACCCGCCGAGTTACTCCAGCACTTTGTGTCTAACACTTGTGCTGTAGTTTGTGGGCTCAGGCCCAAGAATTGTGGCGATATCTCTTTTTTTAAATATACACCAGCATCTGCAGTTCCTTTGTACACAAGAATATTTTTATCCAGTTATGCGAGTTGTACAGTAATTGATCCTTGCATACACAATCTGACCTCACTTGGCCTGCCTGTGGCACTTGAATGCCCGCAGTTGAAGCACTTTATCCGACTGAAGCAGGCGAAAAATACATTGGCAACGACACTGCAGGTTTCACCTTTCACCCAGTTATGGCCGGTCCCACAGTGAACCCAAGTCACATGCTATCTCTTCACGCTCAAAAACAGCTCAGTGACTTTGACTTTCTCCCCTCCTCTTGTTATTTTTATTCAACCCATGACAATCACTGACGATCTCATTGGCACAGTATTTTTAATCGACCTGCATACGCCCATAGATTGTTTGTGGACTGCACTATATGATCTTTGGACTGCACGGGGTGTGTTCGGTACAGACTGGGAGAGGGAGAGGGAGAGGGAGAGAGAGAGGGAGAGAGCCCCGGCAGCAGGTAAGGGGAGGCATTGACAGGTGCTACCTTAAGCAGTCAGTAATGCGGGTGGACATTAGTCTGGTGGACATTGAGGCAGGCCAGGTGGACATTTGGGGCGGGTGGTCATTGAGGCGGGTGGACACTGGGTGAGTGGACATCATCAGCCGTGTGGTCATTAGTCGTGTGGTCATTAGTCGTGTGGACACTGGGGCGGCTGGACATCATGGGGCGGGTGGACACTGAGCCGGGTGGACATCATGGGGCGGGTGGACACTGAGCCGGGTGGACATCATGGGGCGGGTGGACACTGAGCCGGGTGGACATCATGGGGCGGGTGGACATCTCCATGATCGCCGCCGTTGCGAGCGCGGGCAGAGGGCCGGCGCCATACACGCAACCCGCCGGCACCCCCCAGGCCTCCACCCGCGACAACTAAACACGCCTTATGTACAAACATTTCCACATATATTCCGACCAGGGAGCCGGTTTGCAGCGTGAGGTAAAATGTACTCACTGGAGTTGGCGCCTTCAGGCCCGAGCGCGCCCACAGCTGCCGCCGCCGCCATTACGGCGGTTGCCGGGCGACCGTTGCTGGGGACGATGGCGGCGCCTCAGGGCCCGGCCCGGCCCGGCAAGGTGAACACAGCGGGCTGGCCTGGCCTGGCCTCACCTCCCCGCCACGCCGTGCATACTCCCCGAGCTATGAGCAGCGGCGGCGGACACAAGCAACCGCAAATGCTGGGATCTTGTGCAGAACACAAAGTGCTGGAGAAACTTCAAAAAAAGGCAAGACACAACATGCAATAATATGAGCCCAATTTCGCTTGGGCAGCTGAGCTTGCACCCCAGTGGTATGAATATTGCGTTATCTCTGCAAGTAACCCTCTTCCTCTTCCTCTTCCTCTTCCTCTTCCCCTTCCCAGTTCTTCGACCAGTCTGACTGGCCCGATTACATTTTATCTCTAGATAGACACAGAATGCTGGAGTAACTCAGCGGGACAGGCAGCATCTCTGGAGAGAAGGAATGGGTGACGTTTCGGGTCTGAAGAAGGGTCTCGACCCAAAACATCACTCATTCCTTCTCCCCAGAGATCCTGTCTGTCCCGCTGAGTTACTAATCCAGCTTTTTGTGTCTATCTTCGGTTTAAACCAGCATTTGCAGTTCCTTCTTATACATTTTGTCTCTGTTTACTTTGTTGTCACCATGTAGCTAACAATGATCTACATTTTCCTTGATCTCCACCCGCTTTGATGTCTGTTCTCACGCCTTACATTTCTTTATCTCTGTATCTCCCCCTCCCCTGACTCTCGGTCTGAAGAAGGGTCTCGACTCGAAACGTCACCCATTCAGTTTCTCCAGAGATGCTGCCTGTCTCGCTGAGTTTCAAATCTAGCTTTTTGTGTTTATCTTCGGTTTTATCCAGCATCTGCAGTTCCTTCCTTTACACAAAGAGTGGTGGGTGTGTGGAACAACCGTCACCTGTCCAGAAATGCTGCCTCACCCACTGAGTTACTACAGCACTTCGTGTCCTTTTCGTAATGTAATTCGAGTCTGAAGAAAGATCCCGACCCAAAACAAAGAACTGCAGATGCTGGTATCTTGCGTAGATCACAAAGTGCTGGAGGAACTAAGAATAAAAGTCAAGAGTGTTCTATTGTCATATGTCCCAGATCGAACAATGAAATTCTTACTTGCAGCAGCACAACAGAATATGTAAATAGATCGAACAATGAAATTCTTACTTGCAGCAGCACAACAGAATATGTAAATATTGTGCACTGTAAACAATATAATAATTTTTTTTTTAAAGTTCAGTGTGTGTGTATATATATATATATATTTTTTTACAGTGTACTATGTTTACATATTCTTTTGTGCTGCAAGTAAGAATTTGCATACACACTCATACGTACATATAAAAAACAAACAATAATAGTGCAATAATAACAATAATAGTCTCTGTAGTTCAGAGCTAATTTTAAGTTGTATTGTTTAATGGCTGCAGGGAAAAAGCTGTTCCTAAACCATGACGTTACAGTTTTCAGGCTCCTGAACCTTCTTCCCAATGGCAGGGGTGAAATGAGTGTGGGGGCCTGGGGGATGTGGGTCTCTGATGATGCTGGCTGCCTTTTTGAGGCAGCGACTCCGGTAAATCCCTTCGATGGTGGGGAGGTCAGAACTCGTGATTGACTGGTCAGTGTTCACCAAAGATCCTATACGTTTTGCAGTCTTCTTTGACTCTGGGCATTCAAGTTGCCGAACCACGCCGTGATGCAACCAGTCAATACGCTCTCTACTGTACACCTGTAGAAGTTCAAGAGAATCCTCTCTGCATACCGAATCTCCACAATCTTCTCAGGAAGCAGATGCGTTGAGGTGCTTGCTTTATAATTGCATCAATGTGCTGGGTTCAGTAAAGATCTTCAGGAATATACGCGCCCAGAAATGTCAAACTTTTAACTCTTTCCACCATCATCCTGTCGATATAGACAGGTTTATGGGTCGTCATCCTTCCTCTTCCAAAGTCCACAATCAGTTCCTTGGTCTTATTGACATTGAGAGCTAGGTTGTTGTGCTGGGACCATTTGGTCAGTCGATCGATCTCACTTCTATACTCCGACTCATCACCATCTGCGATTCATCCAACAACGGTGCTTTCGTCAGCGAACTTAAGGATGGAGTTCACACTGTGCCTGGCTACACAGTCATGAGTATTGAGTGAGTAGAGCAGGGGGCTGAGCACACTGCCTTGAGGTGCTCCCGTACTGATTTTTATTGAGGAAGTGTTTTTGCTAATTCGAACAGACTGTGGTCTGATGCTCAGGAAGCATCCAGTTGCAGAGAGATGTGCAGCGACCCAGTTCCGTGAGCTTGGTAACCAGTTTTAAAAAAAATCAAAAAAGGGTTTCAATTGTTGAAAATAATATTTATAATACAATAAAACAAAACTGAACCCACCACCATAATACAGGACAAACAAATATGCTAAATGAACTTCTATACAACTATGTTACAATCCTTGTCAAGGATATATTCAACCCCCCTCGGTGCCCAGCGGTCCTGGAAATCTCCCAGGGTGCCCGTGGACAGCGCGTAGTCCCTCTCTAGTACCACCCGGGCGCGGACGTAACCCCCGAAAAGGGGCATGCAGCTGGCTCGGGCAGAGCTATAGGTAACCAGTTTGGAGGGAATGATGGTATTGAACGCCGAGCTGTAGTCTATAAACAACAGCCTGACGTGTGTGTTTTTATTGTCCAAGTGGTCCAGTGTAGAGTGGAGAGCAAGTGAGATCGCATCCTCCGTTGCCCTGTTGTGGTGGTAGGCAAACTGTAATGGGTCAAGGTTCTTGTTGAGGTAGGAGTTGATATGCACCACAACCAATCTCTCAAAGCACTTCATCACCACAGACGTTAGTGTCACCAGTTGATAGTCATTGAGGCACATCACCTTACTCTTCTTGGGCATCGGTATTATTAATGCCCTCTTAAAGCAAGTGGGAACCTCAGACCTCAGTAATGAGTGGTTGAAAATGTCCGCAAAAACTCCAGCCAGTTAGTCTGCACAGGTTTTCAGAACACGACCGGGTCCAGGCGCTTTCCAAGGGTTCACCCCCCTGACATCGGCCTCTATGACTGTCTGGGCGTATGAGGAAGGCACATCGGTGTTCTCCCTTTCAAAGCGTGCGTAGAACACATTGAGCTCGATAGGGAGTGATGCTTCGCTGTCGCTTGAACTGCCTCCTGATTTCACCTTATAGGAGGTGATGGTTGCCGAATATCCTCCTCATCATCCAGCCTAGAGCAAAAGTCGCATTTGGCCTTTTGAATGGCCTTGTCAAGGTCATATCTGGATTTCCTTTGGAAAGGAGATGAAAAGGAATTTCTTTAGTCAGAGGGTGGTTAAACTGGAATTCATTGCTATAGAGGCCAAGTCAATGGATATATTTTAGGTGGAGATTGAAGATTTGGCAGCAGTATCTTCCCAAGACCATTGCTGAAGTCAAGGCAAAACCACTGGTTGTGGCTGTGCAGACAAGCAATGAGGCTGCTGAGACGGTAGATGACTCATGCCAGCGATGAACATAAGGAAGCGACTATGAGTGACATCAGGAGTGAGCAGAGTGCCTTCGCTCCAATCAAACCAATGGGCACAGACACAGCAGGTTTTGAGGACACCCTGCAGCAGCAGGTGAGCAGGCTGCACCGGGCACTGGAGAAGCTGCTGGCTGTCCGCACGCAGATCGAAAGCACAATGAGGCTGCAGGTGCAGGAGATGCAGCGGGAGATCTCGGAGGGGCGAAAGCAGCAGGAGGCCAAGAGCAACAAGAAGCTGATGGAGCTGCACAGCCTGCAGGGCATACTGTACATAGTTGGCGAGCTGCAGGCTGAGAACCGGCAGCTGGCATGGGAGCTCCAGGCACACGTCAAGAGTAAATGTGAACTGGAGCAAGCCTTGAAGAGTCGGAATGAGATCATCCACGAATTTAATGAATTGTTGGATTCCAATCTTGAGGAGCATGCACAATTTCTGGCGATGAAGCAGGAGGTGACTGATGTGAAGTGGCAGCTGCAGCAGGTGCAGACAGAGGCTAGCACCTACCACGAGGAGTTTGCCAAACTCCAGGCCCCTGGGATGCTCTGGGCAAGGACTAACTTCAGGAGAAGGTGGATCTCCAGCAGCAGGTGCAGAAGTTGCAAGGGGTTTACTTGCAGAAGGACAGCGAGATCCAGCAGCTGAAGGAGAAGATGACCAGATCACGTCAGGGTCACCAGTTGTAGAATCTGCTAAATCCCACTACAGAAAGTAAAGAATAAACGACACCTAGCTGAGCCAGACACCTTGTGTCTCATTTATTCCAGAAGCCTCTTTTACCTTCATTCTCACCAATCATAAACCCGTGTGCAGATAAGGCCAATTAGTGTGTCTGACCTTGGAGTTGTTATTGAGCTCTTGTGGCTGTGAAAGAGCTAATGTCAAATCTAATAGTCAAATCTAAAATGGTCATTCTTCTACAAAAGCATGGACTAGTAGAACAAAAGAATGGCTCGGTGGCAAGTCTGAATGACTTTGTAAATTATATGGAACACAATATGGGGGACAGGCTGTCTTTTCCATAAAGACATTAAGATGGCAGCCTGCAGTAATAACATGTGCTTCATTCAAGGCCATAAAGAAGCCAAGATTGAAAAAATAGCTGATGCTCCAGAGATAATTGGATGAGCTTGATTTGGGCTCAGTTTTCCTATATTGTGAAAGGCTACAGAATCTTTCTACAGAAAGCCATATTCATACTTGGTAGGAGTGTTTTACTGATAAGAAAAATGTATAATTATGCTAACTCTCCTTTGTTCTGTGAGTGGGAGCCCGAGAAGCACTGAGCAACATTTGTGCTCATTGTCGATCTTTGGCACTCCCGTCTGACGAATCAATTAAAGATTGCCATGGTCTACCTTTAACGTTTGTTGCTATCTGCTTTTTAAGAAACAAACTTTGACAGCTGGACCTTCTCGTGAGGCTGCTGGCGAGTCGCCAGCGGTAACAGGCTGTACGCAAAACCAACGTGGGCGTGAAAGCTCCACAGATTCTTGATTAGTACGGGTGTCAGGAATTATGGGGAGAATGCAGGAGAATGGGGTTGGGAGAGAAAGATAGATCAGGTATGATTGAATGGCGGAGTAGTCGTGATGGGCCGAATGGCCAAATTCTTCTCCTTGAACATATTAACACAGCAGAACCGGAAACATCACCTATCCAAAATGCTGCCTCACCCATGGAGTTACTCCAGAACTTTGGGTCCTTTTTGTAATGTATTCTGAGTCTGAAGAAGGTTTCCGACCCGAAACGTAGACACAAATAACTGTAGATGCTGGTTTACCAAAAAAAAGTATGCTATTGACAAAAGTCATGCTGGCTATCTCTGATCAGACTGTGGAAAACACAAAGTGTTGGAATAACTCAGAGGTCAGGCAGCCATTTTGAGAACATGGATAGGCTGAAGCTTACAGAATAATGCTTAAAGATTTATTCTTCTGTTGCATCCTACCATCAGGTGCAAAGTAAAGGAGCCTGAAAATGTAAAATCCAGATTCAGGAGCAATGTCTTCCCTTCAACCATCAGACTATTAATCACTACAACCTCCAAATATTGTCGGTGGCGCCGTCAGCGATGGCAGCCTCGCCAACGGTCTGTCTGTTTGTCTTTTTTTGTTATTTTTAGTGTGTTTTAAATAGTGTGTGTTAATGTTCCCTGGTTTGTTTTATGTGGGGGTTTGGGGGAAACTTTTTTTTCAATCTCTTACCTTGCCGGAGATGCGATTGTTTTCCGGATCGTATCTCCGGTTGCTCTGCAGCCTAACATCGTGGAGCTGGCGGCCTTGCTCGAGACTGACTTTGTGCCCCACCACAGGGCTGATGACTTACCATCGGAGCCTGCGATCCCTTGCCTGGGATCGACACTCCAACCGCGGCCTGCGGATTTCAACGTCGAGGAGCTCGCAGTCTCGGGTAGAGACTCATGTCGGGAAGCTCCAAAGTCGTAGGAGGTTCGACTAGCCCCGAGCCGGGGTCAGATCGCCCGGCGCGGGGGAGCTGAGATCCCCCCAATGTGGGAGCTTGATTGCCCCGACGCGGAGGGCCCAACCGCCGGCTACGGGAGCAAGATCGTCCCGTCAATGGAAGGCTCAGGGCCCCCGACCGCGGGAGAACAAAGAAGGGAAGAGATTGAACTTTTTTTTTGCCTTCCACCACAGTGAGGAATGTGGAGGAGTCACTGTGGTGGATGTTTACGTTAAAATGTATTTTGTGTGTTTTGTTGCTTTTTATTGGTATGACTGTATGGCAAATCAAATTCCTCGTATGTCGCAAAACATACTTGGCTAATAAAGTATGATTATGATTATGATAAGCTCCGAACTAGATAGACTTGCTGGTATTGTTTTTTTTATTTGCACTATGATTGTTTGTTTCTTACTGAGCTTTTTATTTGTTTATTATTGTGTTTACACAGTACTATGTTTACATATGTATTGTGCTGCTGCAAGTAAGTTTCCCTTTCCCCTGACTCTCAGTCTGAAGAAAGGCGTTGACCCGAAACATCACCTATTCCGTTTCTTCAGAGATGCTATCTGAACTGCTGAGTTACTCCATCTTTTTGTGTCTATCCAGGAGTTTCATTGTTCTGTTTTGGGACATATGGCAATAAAACACTCTCGACTCTCTTGACAAGTTGATTCCATCCATCTTTAAAGGTTGTCCCAGCAGTGATAAAGTCGGACAAAATAGTGATCAAAAGGTCTGGCTCCTGTTTTATTATGTGCTTTCTGTTATTGTGTATCTATTAATCCAACCTGCAGTGTTGTGAATTGTGTGTTACAAACTGATTAACAATATCGCTGATTGTTCAGCATCTTTTATAATTGGACAGTTATGGTTTCTAAAACTGCACCAACTTTAAAGATCTGAAGTATTTGGTTATAGATTTTTTTGTACCTCAATTTCAGCACCTTGTGCGCTTAAAACAAATCTCTGCAAAGTGCATTGGGATGAGACCATATACCTTGCTTCAGTCCATTGTCTTGTTACAGACAAGCTGCAGCATCTCTGGAGAAAAAGAATGGGCTAGTGAAGATGAGGGAGTGGGGCTCGGAAAGCGGAAGTCATTAAAGAGACGAAGGGCATGTGAGGTTTCTTGGACATGGAAGAAGAAGGTCTGAATAAGGGTGTCAACCCGAAACGTCACTCATTCATTCTCTCCAGACATGTTGCCTGTCCTGCTGAGTTACTCCAGCACTTTGTGTTTATCTTCACAACAAAGATCTTAATGGTTAATGTCTTCAAAAGGTTATAGTGGCAAGAATTTGCTTTCCTGTTGCACGGTATAGTGGAGATGTGCAGGATTGCAGTGTCTGATTACCCAGGAAAGTTACATTCAGCATGGATTGTACAATAGTTGTTCTATTCAGTCATATTATTTATACAAAGTAACATTTAGTTTGGCACTTTAAGCATCTTCAAAGAGATCTATCATAAACATCTTTAAGAGACAGACACTAATCATTATCCAGATATACTGCACAGAACATTTTTGATGTAAGATTGCATAAATGAAAAAAATTACAGATTTTATCAATTCTACTGTGGGTAGGATAATGATCAATCTGCAGAGAAGGTACTGCTGTAGTCTGAGAAACAAACTATGCTTCCATGTAATTGGAGTAACTAGTCTTTTTGTTGCTTCGAGGGTGAAAAGGCAAGGACATTCCAGTGAAAATGTCCGTCCCTCCATTGATATCTGCAAAAAATTTGTAGTTTCTCTAATCTAACATTGTTATCTCCAATGGGCGAGAATTCAGTTTTGCAATTGCGGGTCATTTAAAAACCGGTCAGGGCCAGCCTGCAACACATACCTTCAAGGTTGGCACAGGAGGAGCAGGTAAAGGAGCGAGTGCAGGGATTGGCTGAAGAATCTAAATTAGTAAACTGGTAAATTAGATCATTAGTAAATTAGTTAATTTATCAGGAAATCAAAGTAGGGCTTGCCCTAGGGGAGCGACCTTGGGAGGTAGTGTGAGTCTTTGGCAAGTCAAGTGTCAGTCTTTGGCAGGTGACGTGTGAGTCTATCTCTTTGGGTCAAGTGTCTTGGACAAGGAGGCCACACTTGATTCGAGATTTGTGATTTTTTTTGTCCACTGAAGAAATGGTAGGCAAGTTGGTACAGTGTGTTTCTTACAGGATGTGGGAAGTCCGGGACACTGCTGGTGCTTTTGACAACTACACCTGCAGAAATAGTGTCCAGGTGCAGCTCCTGAATGAATGTGTTAGGGAACTGGAGCAGCAGCTGGATGACCTCAGGGCCATCTGGGAAAATGAGAATTTCCTGGACAAGATCTTCAGTGAGGTTGTCACACCAAGGATGCAGGAAGAGCGAAGGTGGGTGACTATGAGAAAGAGCAGTAAACGTGGAGACCCCGGTGGCTGTACCTATTGAAAACAGGTAAACCCTCTTGGGAGCGGATGACACAACAAAATTGAGTGGTAGCCAGGGCTGTGACTCCAACCCTAGTACTGAGGCTCAACGGGGAAGAGTGACATCAGGCAGAGCCGTAGTGGTGGGAGACTCCATCTTCAGAGGTGTGGACAGGATATTCTGCGGCTACAGGCGAGAATCCAGGATGGTGTGTTGACTCCCTGGTGCCAAGGTCCAGGACGTCTCATAGCGGCTGCATGGCATCCTCAAGAGTGAGGGGGAGCAGCCAGAAGAGGAAGGAGGTTCTGCAACAAGAATTTACGGAATTGGGTAGAAAACTGAAAAGCAGGACCGGCAGGGTAGTGATCTCAGGATTGCTTCCAGTACCTCGTGCTAGTGAAGGTAAGAATAGGAAGATAGGGGAAATGAATGTGTGGCTGAGGAGTTGGTGCAGGGGGCAGGGATTCAGCTTTCTGGATCATTGGGATCTCTTCCAGGGCAGGGGTGACCTGTATGAAAGGGACAGGTTGCAGCTAAACTGGAGGGGGACCAACATCCTAGCGGGCAGGTTTACTCATGCCACACAGGAGGGTTTAAACTAGATTGGCAGGGGGGTGGGATCTCGTGCAGGACAGAGGCACACGAGAGGCCAGATGTTGGTATGGAGAGTGGTGTGGGAAAGGTTAGTGGACAGAATAGGCAGGTGAAAGACGGAGAGAGAGGAAGGAGGGTTGGTTTAAATTGCACGTATTTTAATGCAAGGGGCCTGACGGGTAAGGCAGATGAGCTTAGGGCATGGATAGGTACGTGCATCTGGGACGCTGTAGCCATGACTGACACCTGGTTACGGGAAGGGCAGGACTGGCAGCTCAATCTTCTGGGGTACAGGAGCTTCAGGAAAGACAGGGGTGATGGAAAAAGAGGGGGGGTTGAATTTTTGGTTAAGGAGGATGTCACGGCTGTGTTCAGAGGGTGGAAGTGTCTTGAGCAGTCAGGGTTACCATCGAAGAAGTACTGAAGGTACTATCGTGTTTGAAGGTAGACAAATCTCCAGGGCCTGATCTGATATATCCGATGATATTGTGGGAAACGAGAGAGGAAATTGCGGGAGCCCTAGTTGAAATTTACGAGTCATCCTTAAATACAGGAGAGGTGCCGGAAAACTGGAGGGTGGCAAATGTTGTGCCTATTTTCAAGAAGGGGTGCAGGGAAAATGCTGGGAACTATTGGCTGGTGAGCTTAACATCTGTAGTTGGTAAGTTACTGGAGAGTATTCTGAGGGATAGGTTATACAGGCATTTGGATGGGCAAGGGCTGAATAGGGATAGTCAGCATGGTTTTGTACGTGGGAGGTCGTGTCTCACAAATCTGATTGATTTTTTTTGAAGACGTGACCAAAAAGGTTGCTGAGGGCAGAGTTGTAGATGTTGTGTACATGGACTTCAGGAAGGCATTCGACATGGTACAAGATTATTATCTCAATGGGGTTAGGTTAGGTAAGGGGGAGTTGCAGCGAGACCTGGGCATCCTTGTACACCGGTCACTGAAAGTTGGCTTACAGGTACAGCAGGCAGTGAAGAAAGCTAATGGAATGTTGGCCTTCATAACAAGAGGATTTCAGTATAGGAGTAAAGAGGTTCTTCTGCAGTTGTATAGGGCTCTGGTGAGACCACATCTGGAGTATTGTGTACGGTTTTGGTCTCCTAATTTGAGGAAGGACATCCTGTGATTGAGGCAATGCAGCGTAGGTTCACAAGATTGATCCCTGGGATGGCGGGACTGTCATATGAGGAAAGATTGAAAAGACTAGGCTTGTATTCACTGGAGTTTAGAAGGATGAGGGGCTATCTTATAGAAACAAATAAAATTATAAAAGGACTGGGCAAGCTAGATGCAGGAAAAATGTTCCCAATGTTGGGCGAGTCCAGAACCAGGGGCCACAGTCTTAGACCAAAGGGTAGGTCATTTAAGACTGAGGTGAGAAAAAACGTTTTCACCCAGAGAGTTGTGAATTTATGGAATTCCCTGCCACAGAGGGCAGTGGAGGCCAAGTCAACGGATGGATTTAAGAGAGAGTTAGATAGAGCTCTAGGGGCTAGTGGAGTCAAGGGATATGGGGAGAAGGCAGGCACGGGTTATTGATAGGGGACGATCAGCCATGATCACAATGAATGGCGGTGCTGGCTCGGGGCCGAATGGCCTCCTCCTGCACCTATTTTCTATGTTTCTATGGTAGGTTGCTCTGGAAGATTAGATCGCATGGGATTCAAGGAGAGATAGCCGAATGAATAGCAAATTGGCTCCATGGAAGGAAGCAGAAGGTGATGGTGGAATGTTGCTTCTCGGACTGGAGGCCTGTGACTAGTAGTGTGCCTCAGGGTTCGGTGCTGGGCCCGTTACTGTTTGTCATCTACATCAATGATTTGGATGAGAACATACAGGGCAAGATTAGCAAGTTTCCTGATGATACAAATATTAGTGGTTTTGCAGATAGTGAAGATGGTTGTGAAAGATTGCAGCAGGATGTGGATCAATTGGCCAGGTGGGCGGAGGAATGGTTGATGGAATTAAATACAGAGAAGTGTGAGGTGTTGCATTTTGGGACGTCAAACAAGGGCACTACACAGTAACTGGTAGGCCACTGGGTAGTGTTGTAGAGCAGAGGGTTCTAGGAGTACAGGTGCATGGTTCCTTGAAGGTTGAGTCGCAGGTAGATAAAGTGGTCAAAAAGGCTTTTGGCACTTTGGCCTTCATCAATCAAAGTATTGAGTATAGATATTGGGAGGCCATGTTGCAGCTGTATAAGATGTTGGTGAAACCGCATTTAGAATATTGTGTTCAGTTCTGGGCACCATGTTATAGGAAAGATATTGATTGTCAAGCTTGAAAGGGTTCAGAAAAGATTTATGAGGATGTTGCCAGGACTAGAGGGTGTGAGCTATAGAGAGAGGTTGAGTAGGCTGGGTCTCTATTCCATGGAGAGCAGGAGGATGAGGGGTGATCTTACAGAGGTGCACAAAATCATCAGAGGAATAGATCGGGTAGATGCACAGAGTAGGGGAATCGAGGACCAGAGGACATAGGTTCAAGGTGAAGGGGAAATGTTCTATAGACTCGGGATCAGTTCCTGTGGATTGGAGGGTAGCTAATGTTATCCCACTTTTTAAGAAAGGCAGGAGAGAGAAAACAGGGAATTATAGACCAGTTAGCCTGACATTGGTGGTGGGGAAGATGCTGGAGTCATTTATAAAAGATGAAATAGCCACACATTTGGATAGCAGTAACAGGATCGGTCCAAGGCAGCATGGATTTACGAAGGGGAAATCATGCTTGACTAATCTTCTGGAATTTTTTGAGGATGTAACTAGGAAAATGGACAAGGGAGAGCCAGTGGATGTAGTGTACCTGGACTTTCAGAAAGCATTTGATAAGGTCCCACATAGGAGATTAGTGGGGGAAATTAGGGCACATGGTATTGGGGGTAGAGTGCTGACATGGATAGAAAATTGGTTGGCAGACAGGAAACAAAGAGTAGGGATTAACGGGTCCCTTTCAGAATGGCAGGCAGTGACTAGTGGGGTACTGCAAGGCTCGGTGCTGGGACCGCAGCTATTTACAATATACATCAATGATTTGGATGAAGGGATTCAAAGTAACATTAGCAAATTTGCAGATGACACAAAGCTGGGGGGCAGTGTGAACTGTGAGGAGGATGCTATGAGAATGCAGGGTGACTTGGACAGGTTGGGGGAGTGGGCAGATAGATAGATAGATAGATATTTATTTGTTGTCATTTGAACCTAAGTTCAAACGAAATTCTGTTTCTGCAGTCATACAAACAAGTAAAAAGAACCAAGACACAACACAATTTACACAAACATCCATCACAGTGAATCTCCTCCTCACTGTGATGGAAGGCAAAGTCTTATCTCTCCCCTGCACTCCACATTCTCCTCCCGATGTCAAAGTCAAAGCCCCCGGCGGGCGATTGTAGATATGTCCCGCGGCCATTAAAGCCGCGCCGGGCGATGCAAGGCCACGCTCCGGGTCTTGATGTTGTAGCCCCCGGTAGCGCCAGCAAGTCCCACGGCCACCAATGCCGCGCTGGGCGATGCCAGACCCCGCTCCAGGTCATCCTCAACCCCGCAACTCGGGCGGGAGTAGCTGCTGTTGCGGAAGCCCCGAAAAGCGGTCTCCCACCATGGACCCGCAAGCTCCCGATGTTACCATCCACCAGACCTGCGGCTGAAGCCTCCGAATCTCCGGGGTCGGGTAGCAGCAGCAGCGCGCCACCACAGCTCCTCTCTCTCCGAACTCGGCCAGCTCCACGATGGTGAGTAAGTCCGCAGGCTCCGCGACTGGAGCCCCAGGTCGTTCCGGTTGGAGGCCGCTCCATGGTGTTAGGCCCCAACGACAACGGAGACCCGACAGAGAAAGGTCGGTTCTCCCGTGCAGGGAAAAGATTTTAAAAGTTTCCCCACCCCCACCCCCTGCCCCCCGCCCCCCCACACATACCCAGTTAAAAAAAAAAAAACTATACAAAACTCAAACGAAACAAAAAAAATGAAAAAGACAGACGGACTGCAGAGACCGCTGCAACGTGAGTCGCACCGCCAACCATGGCAGATGAAGTTTAATGTGGATAAATGTCAGGTTATCCACTTTGGTATCAAAAACAGGAAGGCAGATTACTATCTAAATGGCGTCAAGTTGGGAAAAGGGGAAGTACAATGGGATCTGGGGGTCCTTGTTCATCAGTCTATGAAAGCAAGCATGCAGGTACAGCAGGCAGTGAAGAAAGCGAATGGCATGTTGGACTTTACAACAAGAGGAGTCGAGTATAGGAGCAAAGAGGTCCTTCTGCAGTTGTACAGGGCCCTAGTGAGACCACACCTGGAGTATTGTGTGCAGTTTTGGTCCCCTAATTTGAGGAAGGACATTCTTGCTATTGAGGGAGTGCAGTGTGGCTTTACAAGGTTAATTCCCGGGATGGCGGGACTGGCATATGCTGAGAGAATGGAGCAGCTGGGCTTGTACACTCTGGAGTTTAGAAGGATGAGAGGGGATCTTATTGAAACATATAAGATTGTTAAGGGTTTGGACACGCTAGAGGCAGGAAACATGTTCCCGATGTTGGGGGAGTCCAGAACCAGGGGCCACAGTTTAAGAATAAGGTGTAAGCCATTTAGAATGGAGAAGAGGAAACACTTTTTCTCACAGAGAGTTGTGAGTTTGTGGAATTCTCTGCCTTGGAGACAGCGCATTGTCTCCAAGGCCTCTAGGATTATCAATTCTCCCCTCCCCTCAATCCATTCCATTTACCTCCAACGTACCTCAAAACGGGCAACAAAGATCATCTCGGACCCCTCCCATCCAGCAAACCACCTTTTCCAGTCTCTCCCTTCAGGGAGGCGCCTTAGGTCACTTGCTACAACATCCACCCGTTTTAAAAACAGTTTCTTCCCCTCAGCAATAAGAACACTTAATTCCAATAACTTTTTGACTTTGATGTATACAGTGTCTTGTCTATGGTTTTTGTCTGTTCTTTTGCACTATGTATTGTTGGTGAGATTTGTGATTTGTGATGTGGTATGGATGCACTTTATTATTATGATTTGTGTTGTTATTAGTGTTAATGCGACTAAAGCAGTGTACCATCATGTACCGGACCCAAATACCACCAACCCTGGTCGTGTGGCAAATAAAGATTCTATCTATCTATCTCAGAGGGTGGTGGAGGCCGGTTCTCTGGATACTTTCAAGAGAGAGCTCTTAAAGATAGCGGAGTCAGGGGATCTGGTGAGAAGGCGGGAACAGGGTATTGATTGGGGATGATCAGCCATGATCACATTGAATGGCGGTGCTGGCTCGAAGGGCCGAATGGCCTACTCCTGTACCTATTGTCCATTGTCTATTGAAAAGATTTAATAGGAATCTGAGGGGTAACTTTTACATACAGAGGGTGGTGGGTGTATGGAACAAGCTGCCAGAGGGGTTAGTTGAGGCTGGGACTATCCCATTGTTTAAACAACAGTTAGATAGCTACATGGATAGGACCCCCAGTAAACCAACTGCCCGTCCTCGCTGGCATCATTCCAGCCAACATCAGACGAGAAGCAGCCACGCTGGCCCTCTCTCGAAAGGCACAGATAAGACTAGTGAATCCCACCTCCTCCATCAGATCGTCACAGAGACACCGTGACGAGTGCGCCTCAAGTCACGGCACCCCTTTGCCACGCAAGCCCAAGAGCTGCTCTGCACAACACCGGCTGACGCTTCTAAGGCTGCCTGGGTCAAGACGAGATGGAGAGACTAGTGGAAGTCAGCGGAACCATCTAGGCTACACCATTACATCTATGACCCCATGGACGTCCCTGGCCAGGACCTGCCCCGAAAGCAGTGGACAACCCTCAACCGCTTGAGGACAGGCATCGGACGCTATGGAGTAGCGATGAAGAGGTGGGGCCTCGTGGATAGCACCTCCTGCGAGTGTGGGGACCCAACACAGACAGTGGAGCACATCGTCACCAATTGCTCCAAACACCGGCCCCCGAATGGTGAACGAGGTCTGATTGACCTGGACGATGACACGTTGGCCTGGCTCGCCTCAACGGAGCTGCAGGTCTAAAAGACACACGGCAGAGGAAGAAGATGGATAGGACATGTTTGGAGGGGTATGGAACAAGCGCAGGCAAGTGGGACTAATGTAGCTGGGACATTGTTTCGGCCCGAAACGTTACCTATTTCCTTCGCTCCATAGATGCTGCTGCACCCGCTGAGTTTCTCCAGCATTTTTGTGTACCTTCGTAGCTGGGACATTGTTGGGCGAGTTCACTTCAATGGAAAACAAAATTGGGTGGAGTGTAAACTTGACTGCCAAATCTCCCCTCCTCATCTTCTGATTAATAACCAATTAATAACCAAGCTAAATGCAATCTTTTAAATGTCATACATGCCAGGAGAAACTTTTTATAAAGTGCAGCAATTACTTTACCCCCATCTCTCAACTTTAACATCGCTCATAGGGAGAGTGTTTTAAAATTAAATCCACTTACCGGCTTGAAGCCATTTGGTTTCTATTATCACTACTGCCAACAGGTCATAGTTCAAATGATGCAATCGTATAGCAATATGATTATATCACAGAGTTGGGGAATGGGGCAGGAACAAGTGCAAGTTGTGAGTCAGAGGATTAACAGTGATGGGAAGGATAAGATGGGATTAACAAAAATGTTTTTATATAATTAGCTTTGGGCCAGGAATTTCCAGGTGCTGCTGATGGGATTTGTTCCCCAACTTTGGTCTTGCTGTATATGTCGGCAAAGCCGTTATCCATTGTCAGACCATAACAGAGGAGCTATTCCCATGCACAAAGCTATCGGCCTGGTTTCTCACACCCAATGTTCTGGAAGGAACATTAATATATAATTTTAAATTAGGTTCATGAGTTAAGATGCCCTGCCCTTGTGCTACTTACAGCTGTTTCCCTCCTGCACAGTTAGGATTGGCACCCATCCTGAATTTGCTTCCAGTTGTAAAAAAAAGGCTGAGGCGTCCCCCCTGATCAGTATATCCAAGAAATAGAGGCATGTCTTACTAAAACTATGATCCATATTGTTCTTTCTTGAAATGGTCATATCCCTTCTTTGGTTGTCTGTGCCAGATTTTATGCTGTAAAACACACTTGAAAAGTAGAATGCAAGTGCTAAATATACATTTAGTTGGCCAGTCATTATGTCTATACCAACCAGTGGACACCCACCTATATTAATCCCATCTTCCATCACTTGACCCAGGGTCTATTCCTCGGTGATTTATGTGGTCCTCTAGATATTTGTTAAATGCTGTCAGTGACTGCTTTCACCATTCTCTCAGGCAGTGTATTCCAGTTAATCATAATTCTCTGGATAAAAAATGTCCTATCCTCAGAATTCCTTCCAAATCTTTTACCAGAGGACAAAGGGGTTTTATCAACCTCATATATGAGAATATTTTCCTGCAGTCTACTCTATCTATACCCCACATAATTTTATCTACTTCAGTTCTGTCCCCTCGTAACCTCCTCTTGTCCAGGAAAAACAAACCAAATCTCTCATCTTGTCTGGAATGTTCCACCCCAGGCAACATTCAGGTGACTGTCCTCGACACCCTCTCCAGCGCTATCACACCTTTCCTCCAAATTGGTGACAGAAACTGCATGTAATACTCGCGTTTAGTATATTATTGTTGTCACCTATTCTGAGGTACAGTGAAAAGTTTTTTGTTGTGCGCCATCCTGTCTGCGAAAAGATTATACATGATTACAATTAAACCATCCACAGTGTACAGATACAGGGCAAAAGGAATAATGTTTAGTGCAAGGTAAAGTCCAATTAAAGATGGTTGGAAGGTCTCCTGTGAGGTAGATGATAGGTCAGGACTGCTTTGTAGTTGATTTTTAGGATGGTCCAGCTGCCTGATACAGCTGGGAAGAAACTGTCCCTGAATCTGGATGTGTGCATTTTCAAACTGCTGTATCTCTTGGTTGATAGGAGAGGGGGGGGGGGGAGAGGAAGTGACTGTGGTGAAACTGGGCCTTGATAATGCTGGTCACCTTGCTGAGGCAGTGTGAAGTGTAGATAGAGTCAATGGAAGGGAGGTTTAGTCTGATGGTCAGGGCTAGGTCCACAACTCTCTGGAATTTCTGCAATTTTCTACTGAGGTGTGACCTAGGTTTTATAAATTTGGACCAGCTCTTGTATTCAATGCTCCAATTAATGAAGGCCAGCATCATATGTGCCTTCTTGAACCATGAACCATGAAATCTTGAAACATATGTGTCTGAAGAAGGGTTTCGGCCCGAAACGTTGCCTATTTCCTTCGCTCCATAGATGCTGCTGCACCCGCTGAGTTTCTCCAGCATTTTTGTGTACCTTCGATTTTCCATCATCTGCAGTTCCTTCTTTAACACAACATCATATGTGCCTTCTTAACCATGTTGTTTAACTGTACTATCACCTTGAAGGATCTTTGAACTTGTACAAAGTCTAACAGCAAGGAGTGGGAAATCATCAATGCAGATGTGAGCTTAATCTTAAGTGGAATCAAGGGATCAGCAGAAAAGAACTTGGAGAAGATGGGTGGTCTAGTCTACAGCTATGGAAAGGAGAAATTTGGTGAGAAGGAACAACTCAGCAGAAAAAATAGGCCTCCTCCCCCAAAGTCCCGTCATCTCCAGGAAATCCAACGACTTGTTAAAGAAAGAAGAGGCCTGAGGAAGGTGTGGAAAAAAGCAACAGCAGAAGAAAGGGGCATCAATCTCCTTCAAGAGGACCTGAAACAGAGGCTCCCGAAGCTGCGCAGAGCGGAGAATTTAAGGAAATGACGCAAAAAGAAGGAAAAAGCAAAAACAGACCTACAAAGATCCCTTTAAGTTTGTGAAAGGCATTTTCACAAAAGAGAAAAGTGGATCCCTGAAAACGCCAAAAATGAGATTGAAGGACAATGGAACCATCCACACTGATGAGTTAAAAGATGAAACGATTTTTATTCCGCTAACATCCCACCGATCTCACCCCCACAACATCAATTTGACATCAGCCCTCCCAAGCTGAGTAAGGTAAAAGAAGTAGTGAGGAAGGCAAGAACGGCCTCTGCACCAGGCCCTAATGGTGTTCCATATTGTGTCTACAAGAATGCCCCAGATATCCTGAAATTCCTCTGGAGGAACATGAGGGTTGCGTGGGAAAAGGAAGTCATCCCAAAGCCTGGCGAAGAGCGGGGGGAGTGCTGATCCCAAAATAGAAGAATTCTTCCACCATCGAACAGTTTCGGCAAATAAATCTTCTTAACATAGAGGGCAAGATCTTTTTCAGTGTGGTGGCGAAAAGACTTACAAAGTATCTGAAAACAAAACCATTTCATTGATACGTCAATCCAAAAGGCTGGCATAGCAGGCTTCTCGGGATGCCTAGAACATACCAGCATCACTGCTAAGAAAGAACAAAAGAATCTGCATGTCTTGTTCCTCGATCTGACCAATGCCTATGGATCAGTTCCTCATTCGCTACTGTGGACTGCTTTTGAATTCTTTCAGGTGCCTGCAATAATAACAAATCTGGTAAAAAAAAACTACATCCAGGATCTGCAATTTTGTCTCACAACATCAGACTTTACCACAGTGTGGCAACCACTGGAAGTCGGCATCATGGCGGGGTGCACCATCTCCCCATTGACCTTCACCATGGCAATGGAGCTCATTATCAGAGCGTCAAAATGGGTTGTGGGAGGAAAACGGCTACAGTGTGGTCAGCGATTGCCACCGGTACGAGCCTATCTGGACGATATAACAACACTAACAACAACTAACCCCTGCACCAAGAGACTTCTGGAAAAACGTCATCAAAACATCACATGAGCAAGGATGAAGATTAAACCCAGCAAGTGCAGAAGCATCTCCATTGTCAAAGGTCAAGTCAAGGATCAAAGATTTCATATTGACGGAATACCAGTTCCAACTGTTTCAGAAATGCCAGTGAAGAGTTTGGGCCGATGGTATGATGCAAAGCTCAAGGACACCGAGCAGTTTGAACAACTCAAAAAGGATACCATCACGCACATAGCTCGCATCAACAAGACCTTGCTACCAGGAAAACTCAAGCTGTGGTGCTTCCAATTTGGCATACTACCAAGAATCATGTGGCCTTTAACTATGTATGAAATCCCCATCAACAAAGTGGGAAAGCTGGAAAGAATGATCAGCACACATGTGAAACAGTGGCTTGGACTTCCACGATGCTTAAGTGTTGTCGGACTGTACGGGAGTGGCAAATTGGAATTACCTATTGCAGGACTTGTGGAAGAGTTCAAATGCACTAAAGCAAGGTTGGTCAAGGTTGGACCTTCACTGAATCTGAAGATACTGTTATTCGAACAGCGGCCCCCAGTGTGGCAACGGGGAGGAAGTGGACCCCATCTGAAGCCGTTCAGAGTGCTAAGTCTGCTCTTCATTTCGGGGATGTGGTTGGCCAAGTCCGACACGGGAGAGCCGGGCTCGTCCCAAAAGCTCATCAATGGCACAAGGCAACATCAGTGCAGAAGAGACGGCTTGTGGTGGAGGAGGTGAGAAGGACGGGAGGAGGCAGAGCGACACGCCAAGGCCGTCTCAATGGACAAGCAGGGTCAATGGGCAAACTGGGAGAGCCTGGAAAAGAGGAAACTCAGCTGGCGTGACATCTGGCAAATGGAAGGATCTCGGCTCAGTTTTGTCATCAGATGTTCTACCATCACCCCAGAACCTGAAGCAATGGTTCGGAGAAGACCCCACTTGCTCCCTTTGCCAAGCACCTGCATCACTAAGGCACATTTTAACAGGACTATGAGCCTTGGCCAAGGGCGTTACACTTGGTGGCATAAAAAGTTCTCAGACAGCTGGCATCAATCCTGGAACAGAGGCGTAAGATCACAAATGCTTCCCCACAAACATCGGCAGGAAATGTCCACTTCACAACATTTGTACCAGCAGGTCAACCTCCAGAGCACCAGATAACATCAAAGGATGCAAGCATTCTGCAGCCTGCTCGGGATTGGAAAATGGAAGTGGACTTAGAAAAAAAGCTTGTGTTTACCCCAGACATTGTGGCTACAACACTCCGGCCAGACATGGTCCTGTGGTCCACAAAAGCCAAGGTGGCATACGTTGTGGAATTGACAGTTCCATGGGAAGATGGTGTTGAAGAAGCTTATGAGAGGAAAAAGACCAAGTACTCTGAACTGGCAACTGAAGCTTCCCAGAATGGCTGGGAGACCAAGATTTTCCCTGTCGAAGTGGGATGCAGGAGATTTGTTGCTACATCTATGACCAGACTAATAAAGAAAATGGGGGTATGGGGTCACTCCCTCCAACAAGCAATCAAATCATTATCAAATTCTGCAGAAAAAAGCAGCAATTAGATTTGGATCAAAAGGAGAGATAACAATTGGGCTGCAAGATGAAGACAGGAGGGTATGAAATTGAGGGGGGTGTACCTGGGACGCCAGGTATCACCGCTGGACCCTCTGGAGATGTTGTGGGTTTATCAATGAAATGTCAAAGAAGGAGTGTGCCCACCTGATGACCCCGATGACGTACCTACCCTATCTTTCACCACTCCAATCCCACTGCAAATAGCAAGAGTGCCCACTTATTACAGGGATTGAAACATCAAGTCCTAGTAGCTCTATTGAACGATCTTTGAACTTGTACATACAATCTGTTCTCCAATAACCCTGAGGGCCCTACCATTCAGTGTGTTTGTCCTTGCCTCATTGGTTCAGCCAGAATGCATCACCTTGCATGTATCTGGATTAAATTGCATCTGCCGTTGCTCAGCCCAGTTCACCAAGGAATCTTCTAGTCTAAGATTAAAGTCCACACTGTAAACAGAATATGATGTTCTGTTCCTCCAGTTTGCTAACCCCCACACCTTTCCCCCCTCTCTTTCCTGTGCCCCATCTGGATGTGCATCCATTTCTCCCTTGTCCCCTTCCACCTATATTCCTTCCTCTGGCTTCACAATTTGCATCTCTTTTATCCTTATCTCACACTTTTTGTCTTTTCGTCTCTGGTCATTGTGCAATCTTCTGCCAATAACCTACCCCCTCACCTGTATCCACCAATTGCCAAACTTTGTCCTGCCCCACCTCTCCTCCAGCTTTCTATCACTCCCCACCCACTCAAATCAGTCCAAAGAAGGGTCTTGACCCGCAACATGACCTATCCATGTTCTCCTGACACACTGAGTTACTCCAGCACACATCATCATTTTTTGCTCAGTTCCTTGTGGCTCATCAATATGGACTTAATTATAGAAAGCAATATTGTCGGTTATCATTATTTTTCTACATGAATCTTTGTATCATTTAAATTAACTTGTCACAAATAATGAATCTTTTATGTGACTGTGTGGTATTAAGTAGTTTATTTATGTGTCGAAATTAAATTGCATTGATAACAGCAAACATTCCTTGGTTGTGTTTTGATTTACAGAGGCTTCACTGAATTTGAAGTGGACTGTGAGAATCTTGATTCAACCAGAGTGGAGACTCGAAGTCAAAGGCAGTTCCAATTGCGTGCAATATTGCAAAATGTGGCATTCAGCTGCAAAATATTTTCTCAATAACAGAATATTTCGAAATGGAATGCAAAAATTATTGACTGCACAGAACACTGTGTTTCATCCTGTACAAAATGTTCTCTATCAAGGCCGCAGGCTACACAGCCAGACAACTTTTAAATTCAATTTTCCTGCTTCAGCTATCCAAAAAGTAGAGACCTCAGATAAACATCGATGGTTTGTCGTTCACTGGGAGGATGGAAATCATAGTCTGTATCCTTATGCATGGTTACGGGATAACTGCCAATGTCCCCAATGCTTCCTGTCTTCAGCTAAAGCTAGAAAGTTTGCCATAAAAGATTTGGATGTGAACATTTCTCCGGAGAAAATCATCTTGACTGATTCAAAGGTATTAATAGTTTAAAATATTACTAATACAATGATTATATTGCTGCATAACTAAATCATTAATCTACAAATGAGTCTAAAGATAGTTGGTGAAGGTCTAAGTTATATCTGAACTTTTTACTGTGAATTGGTTGAATTAATATCTGATTGAAATGTAAGATTACGTTATGCTTTGGAGGAAGTGGGCTTGAAAGCATTTTAAACAGGAAATGCTAAATGTATAATTTGGCAATTCTTACTCCGTTTTATTCTCTCAAAATCCTAAAGCTTTTCACTGTGCCTTGGTACACGTGACAATAAACTAAACTAAAGCAAGGGATTAAAGTCTTTAAAAAAATATGGTAGTATTAAGTAATCACATGATACCACTACAAAATATATTCTAATATTAATATAGAAAGACTTAATTGCGTGTATTTCCTGTTTAGAATTGAGCAGAATTAAGTTGTAATGAAGTGCATGATTAAGATTTGATTTTCATGTTTCTACCGATTTTATAAACTTGTAATGTCACGCTGACAGAATCACAAATACTTTTTTTTTTTTTTTTTTTTTTAATTTTTATTTATTAGAAGTACATTACATCACAGCCACATACATTAATACTCGTCATTTATATCTTCTTACAATTAATGTACTCCCTTTATTTATTTTTTTACACTAAAGAAAGAAAAGATTGAAAGAGAGAAGAAAGTGAAGGAAAAAGTGCAAGTGTAGAAAAGTGTAGAAAATGTAACAACAAAAAAGGACGAAGACCCTATGAGAGCGAAATTAAAAACAAAAAGAAAAAGAGTTAAGAAATAGGCCCTAAGAAAAGAAAAGAGAAAGAGAAAAAAAGAAAAACAAATGTTTTTTTTTGAGCATCACGTAAATAGGACATACCAACTCTTCAACTATCATCCCCCCTTACCCGACCTCAATTTTTTATTTTTTTAAAGTACTTTTGCACCCTATGTTTGTAATAATTCTATAAATGCAGACCACGTCAGGTGGAAGTGATCTGGTTTACCTGCTAGGAGGAGTCTTATCTCTTCAAGGTGTAGTGTTTCAAACATATTTGAAATCCACATATTTATAGTTGGTATTGGAGCCTTCTTCCAAAATTTTAGAATTAGCTTTTTTCCAGTTATTAACCCATAATCCATTAATTTCTTTTGAAACACATTTAGTTCTGGATCATCTTCCGTTATTCCGAAGATAATCCATTCTGCTTTGGGTATCAGTCTTGTTTTAAATAACTTTGTAAAGATTTCAAAAATTTAATTCCAAAATTTTTGAATTTTTGTACAGAAGACAAATGAGTGCGCTATAGTTGCTTCTTGGGATTGACATTTATCACAAATAGATGATACGTTTGGGAAAATTTTATGAATTTTAGTTTTCGAATAATATAATCTATGTAAAATTTTAAATTGTATTAAAGTGTGTCTTACATTAATCGAGCATTTATGTACTTTTAATAATCCTAAAGCTTTTCACTGTGCCTTGGTACACGTGACAATAAACTAAACTAAAGCAAGGGATTAAAGTCTTTAAAAAAATATGGTAGTATTAAGTAATCACATGATACCACTACAAAATATATTCTAATATTAATATAGAAAGACTTAATTGCGTGTATTTCCTGTTTAGAATTGAGCAGAATTAAGTTGTAATGAAGTGCATGATTAAGATTTGATTTTCATGTTTCTACCGATTTTATAAACTTGTAATGTCACGCTGACAGAATCACAAATACAAGAATGTTTACAACTTCTGGTAATCTTCCCCACCCCTATAATAAATGTTCACTTCTTCTATAATGATTTATTTAGTTGAACAATTGTTTTTGGAACTGGCATTAATTATAAAGCTGCTTTGAAGGACAGCCATTTCTCAAATAATCAGCTTGGTACCAGCCAGTGAACAGAGCATTGCATGTTGAGGCAGGTACTAACTATCGCAATGTTTAAGAAACAAGGTACATGGATAGGACAGGCTTGAAGGGATAGGGGCCAAACGCAGGACTACTGTAGATGGGGCATGTTGGGCTGAAGGGCCTGATTCCATGCTGTATTAGTTTATTATTACGGAGCAACATCTGTAGACTAGTGGGGTACCGCAAGGCTCAGTGCTGGGACCCCAGCTATTTACAATTTATATTAATGATCTGGATGAGGGAATTGAAGGCAACATCTCCAAGTTTGCGGATGACACTAAGCTGGGGGGCAGTGTTAGCTGTGAGGAGGATGCTAGGAGACTACAAGGTGACTTGGATAGGCTGGGTGAGTGGGCAAATGATTGGCAGATGCAGTATAATGTGGATAAATGTGAGGTTATCCACTTTGGTGGCAAAAACAGGAAAGCAGACTATTATCTAGGTATGTTACAAAACTTACCTTCAGTCGCGCTGTAATTCTGCCACTGGCCGTGTGCGCGATTTTGGCGCCTTTAAGGGGGGGTGGCGGGGTTAAAACGCGGTTTCTCCTCCCTTGTCCTGAATTATATTTCGTTGGAGTACAAGCGTTTGCTGAAAAATCGTTCCTAGGGGCGTTTTGTGAATTTTTTATTTGTATTAAATCGTCAATATCAGCGCTGGAGTAATTTTAAAAGCAGCTCCTGAAGCGTCAACGCCGATAACGGGGACGGATTTCACACACGGGACAGGTAAACGAAAGTGGTTTCTTTAAATGTATAAAAGTGCTTCTTAAGAAGCCTTTAATTCACATTTTTTCATGCGAAACGGTGATTTTATTCCCTGAACTAACGGCAGTATTTTTCATGCCAATACGGGGTTAAATTCACCACAAATGAACGTTCCAAATGATCGCGTTTCAGAAATCCTCACTCACAAGATGATTTAAATGCCCATTAATTTACAGGTATTAAACATTCAATTCCTTCCATTTGGCCTGTACATTCATGAAAATGAGATTTAAAAATTATGTTATATTGTGAATTATTGTGTGAATGTTATTTGGACACTTAGGCTAAGTGTCCAAATAACACTTTGATAGATGTTTAGATCTAGTAATTGAATTTTGTAATTAGCTACAATTAGGTAACTAACTAATTATATGTTTTACTTTTATGTCTTCAATCTATAATAACTGAAACTTTCTTTCAGTTATCTTAATTTTTAAGAAAGTTATGGGCTTTTAACTGTCCTCGATCACAGCTTTTGTGTTAAGTCAATGGAAAAGCAATAGGGAACAAGATGCTAATTTCCGAGTATGAAAATGGCCATAACTTCTTTAATACTGAAGATATGAAAGTGAATTAGGTGTCAAATTAAACTTCTTTTTATGCTTTATCTGATGGGATAAATTGCAGACTTTATTTTTAAAATCTCAAAATTTTGTAACATTGCTATATTATCTAAATGGTGGCCGATTAGGAAATGGGGAGATGCAGCGAGACCTGGGTGTCATGGTACACCAGTCATTGAAAGTAGGCATGCAGGTGCAGCAGGCAGTGAAGAAAGCGAATGGTATGTTAGCTTTCATAGCAAAAGGATTTGAGTATAGGAGCAGGGAGGTTCTACTGCAGTTGTACAGGGTCTTGGTGAGACCACACCTGGAGTATTGCATACAGTTTTGGTCTCCAAATCTGAGGAAGGACATTATAGCCATAGAGGGAGTGCAGAGAAGGTTCACCAGACTGATTCCTGGGATGTCAGGACTTTCATATGAAGAAAGACTGGATAGACTTGGCTTATACTCGCTAGAATTTAGGAGGTTGAAAGGGGATCTTATAGAAACGTACAAAATTCTTATGGGGTTGGACAGGCTAGATGCAGGAAGATTGTTCCCGATGTTGGGGAAGTCCAGGACAAGGGGTCACAGCTTAAGGATAAGGGGGAAATCCTTTAAGACCGAGATGAGAAAAAACGTTTTCACACAGAGAGTGGTGAATCTCTGGAACTCTCTGCCACAGAGGGTAGTTGAGGCCAGTTCATTGGCTATATTTAAGAGGGAGTTAGATGTGGCTAAAGGGATCAGGGGGTATGGAGAGAAGGCAGGTACGGGATACTGAGTTGGATGATCAGCCATGATCATATTGAATGGCGGTGCAGGCTCGAAGGGCCGAATGGCCTACTCCTGCACCTATTTTCTATGTATCTATGTATCTAACATCACCAAATAGATAAAGGGAGGGAATATAGCTTTCGGAAATTGAGGTATGCAATTCTATATATTTTTTCTTACTTGAAATTTTGATCAAATCCTAATGGTTGTGGGTCATCTTTGCATAGCAAAGCAATTTTGGCATTTGATTCCCTGTGCAACACTGCTGTTGGAGATTATTGGACCAGGTTGTAGTGGGAGTGACTGTCAATGGGTGTGACTGTGACTGCACAGTGCCAGACTGGGGTCATGTTAGACGGGTCCTGTACTTGCCTTGCACCTCTAGGGATCTGTGCAATACCAGGTTAACTTTTTGAGTACGTTGGAATTTCTGAATCTGTGTTATTTATCTTTTAAAAGGGTAAATGTATGCAAATATTCGATTCCTCAAAAATGAATACAATACCCATTATAATTACAGATTCTTTCTGAAAAAACATATTAATTAGCTAGAATTGAACAAAAATAATCCTCACACGAACTTAACCTAACCCCTACCTAATAGTGGGGAAGCGAGAGAAAGAATATTACTTGTGATCAATTAGAAGCATAGAAAATAGGTGCAGGAGTAGGCCATTCAGCCCTTGGCACTTCCATTCAATATGACCATGGCTGATCATCCACAATCAGTAACCCGTTCCTGCTTTCTCCCCATATCCCTTGATTCCTTTAGCCCTAAGAGCTAAATCTAACTCTCTCTTGAATACATTCAGTGAATTGGCCTCCACTGCCTTCTGTGGCAGAGAATTCCACAGATTCACAACTCTCTGGGTGAAAAAGTTTTTCCTCATCTCAGTTTTTAAACATCAGACTTTATTGTGTGATGTGAATATTATAATGAGATAGCTATAAGGCTTTTATATTGTGGTTAAATGGCCTGAGAAACACATGGCTCTCTCTTATTCTTTACAAATTAATTAAAGTATATAGTTCAAGTGTTTAAGATTATAATTTTTGAAGACAAATTGCTGAATGGAAAATAACAGTCACCCTTTTTCATTATTACTAGTCTGGCGATCAACAGTGCCAGTAGCAATGTTTTTGTTACCTTCTCATTAGCTCCAAGTTTACACAATAGTTTCTCAGAAACTAGAATCAAGTGAACTATTTTAAACAGTCCATTTTATTTCTTTATCCTGCAGTAAATCTTTCACAATCTTACAACTGGAGTCGTATTCTGTCCGCCCAAAGAAATTAAAATCATAACAACATTTGATGGCAACAAGGAGACTGAAATGTTTTTATTTGTTTGAAGCTCTTTGATAATAATTGAAACAATAGTTGCACTGTTATTCAATCTTTTCATTGCTAAACTGGATGTAAAAGATCAAAGTTGTACTTAAACTTGTTAATGTTCATCTGAAGTAGTACTCTGCCACAGAGTAATCTGCAGTAGTGCACTCCTCTAACTCATGCTAGTTTTACTGAAGGAAATGCATTCTACTGTTGAGTATGATCGAGTGCTATGACAACGTTTTTTTTGAAGGAAAGAGAGATTATCTCAACAATTGTCTAAGAAAGAACTGCAGATGCTGGAAAAATCAAAGGTAGATAAAAATGCTGGAGAAACTCAGCGGGTGAGGCAGCATCTATGGAGCAAAGGAATAGGTGACGTTTTGGGTCGAGAAGTCTGAAGAAGGGTCTGGACCCAAAACGTCACATATTCCTTCGCTCCATAGATGCTGCCTCACCCGCTGAGTTTCTCCAGCATTTTTGCCCTGTCTCAACAATTTATCAATACTGGATTAATGTCATAGCAAACACAATGCAAAAAAATGTATTTTATACCCCATCCCCCACCCCAAAGTTAATTATTAGGTTGAATGCATTGAGTATTGTTGATGAAACTCCTGACATTCATTTCATAACCAGTGATTATTTTATATATGGCAAGCTTTCCAGCTTTAGCTGAAGACAGGAAGCACTGGGTACATTGGCAGTCATCCCTTGAGCATCTGCAGTTCCATTCTACACATAAACTAAACTTGTTCCATTTCGGGATATATAACAATAAAAACACTCTTGAGACTTGACTTGAAAGGACTGTTAAGGGCCTGCCCCACTATATGAGGTAATTCAAGAGTTCTCCCGAGTTTTCCCCTGATTCGAACTCGGGCAATGTCCGTAGCGGGTCCGTAGGAGTTCGTGGATGTCGCGTAGCAGCTGGTCCGAGTAACGGTAGGTACTTGGGAAATCCGGTAAACTCGTGACGTTTTTTCAACAATGTGAAAAATATCCACGAGTAAAAAAATACTCGTGATGAAAAAAATGGTTACTTTTTACTCGTACGAGCCGCTAGGAGACATCCACGAACTCCCACGGACCCGCTACGGACATTCTCTGAGTTCGAATCAGGGGAAAACTCGGGAGAACTCTTGAATTACCAGGTACAGTGGGACAGGCCCTTTACATTACCAGTGTGGGAGACAGACTGAGGCCTGTACTTGATTATAGACCTTTCTACTTACCTCGTAAAACTATCGATTCCCAAGTCAATTTTGAATCTCTACCTTTCTGGTATTGGTTGTTTCATAATATCTCTCCATTTTTAAATCGCATTTAAATACTGCTGTTTTCTATGATGTTTATCAGTTCTGCATACAGTTCATATGCATGTTAATCTTCACACCTGTTTCATTTTCTGTATTCATTCCACATATTTACTCTCTTCAATTTTTATTTGCTCTTCTCCAATTTACTGTCTCAGCATATCAGTTCTTAGATAGCAAATGTTATGTCTTGCTCCTGAGTCTCTCCTAACAAAACTCTTGGCCAAATTACAGTTAGAAACATAGAAAATAGGTGCAGGAGTAGACCATTCGGCCCTTCGAGGCAGCACCGCCATTCAATATGATCATGGCTGATCATGCAAAATCAGTACCCTGTTCCTGCTTTTTTCCCCATATTTTCCCTGTATCCCTTGATTCCGTTAGCCTTTTTAGAGCTATATCTAACTCAAGTTGATAGTTAAAAATAATCATAACCTACAGACACGTTCCTTTTGATCTTCCCCTCTTATCTTTTGTAGAATAGTTTGTGTCCTTTCAGTCCTGTATCCATCTCTGATTGTGAACTCCCCCCATTCTCTCCCCCCCCCTCCCCCACCAACCTTGTGTGTGAAATGGCAGTGCAATCCTACACCTTGCTATGAAGCTGCATATCGCTGGTGCAACCATGGATCAAACCACAACGCCACTTTTTATTTCCTCATAGACCTCAGTCTTGTAAAAGATGGGGTGGAGGGAACTAGGTACCTAAACCCTGTCAATGATCATCCAAAACATGTAGTAAAATGCAAGGCTATTTCTGCACGTGCACACATTTGCTCCACATCATTAAAGATGGATATTTGTACCTCTCCAAAAACTCTCTGTTTCCTACTTGCAATATTTCAAATAATTGGTGCTAATTACATGGTTGTAAATACAACACAATTTGGTGTTAAACTCCCGTTTTTAAAACAATCATCATCTTGCTCTAGATTTCAGTGGCATGGCCTGATCAGCACATCAGTGAGTTTGATGCAAATTGGCTGAGAACAAGATGTTTTCACCAATCAACAAGAGAAGAGAAACAGAAACAATATTTCATGAGGGGTAAGAACATTACTATATAAATCGTTAGCCTTTTGCACCCGAGAGGTGACTGAGAAAGATATAGCAAGTATCTTATTGTTTGTGTATATATGTGTCCATCACAATTAAAAGCATGGTGCTAGTTTCTGGAGCAATTTCTTATATTGGACAAACTGATGTTTCAGCAAATGTCTGCAAGTGGAAGAGAAACAAGGCAAGGACAAACTATTATTCTGAACAGAGGTGATGTATCGCTGTATATTTTGTGCCATTATTAATCAAACCATACACAAGCATTTATTACATCTTGTAATAGATCTTTACAGATTCCTCCAGCAGCCGCAGGAGATGTAGCAACTGTCCCAATGCCACCTCTCTCACTTCCATCCTGGAACCCCAGCTGCCTTTCAGGTGAGACAGATGTCCACTTTCACCTGCTTCAATCTCACCTGTTGCATTTGGTGCTCCCGACATGGCCTCCTCATTGGTGATACGATGAGGAGACAAGGCAACTGTTTCACCAAACACTAGGCAAGGCCTGCTGGAGCTCCCAGATACTAACCATTTTAACCTCCTCCTTGCCATTCCCATGCCAACCTTTCTGCCGTAGGCCTCCTCCATTGCCCAAGTGAGGCAGAAGTTAACTTGAACAACACCATTGGTTCCACTTGGATCGCCTACAACCTAATGGTTTGAACATTCAATTCTCTACTTTCAAGTAATACCCCCTATCACCCTCTCTTTCTCCTTCTCCACCCACCCGTACGTGCACATATTTCTCCCACTGCAGTCTCATTAACTCCTTTGCCCACCTCATCTCCCACCCATCCCCTTGTCCCCTTCCACCCATATCCATCCTCATGCTCATAATATCTGTTTGAAATGTTATCCAGGGGTGTAAAACCTGCTTGCTTGAGCAGATGCTGGAGAAATACTTTCAGTCTTTGACAGGAGGCCTCCTTTCCTGCCTTGAATGATCCCTCCTGTCCTTAACTCTTTTTTTGTATTGATATCCCTGTGGACATATTGAACTGGCCAGTATAAACCAAGTCATGGGCTTGAGGCAAAATGCCAAGTGAGCAGCTTCCTGGAGGATCTGACATGTGCTGGCTCAGCCATTTCTTTGAAGAAAAAAAATAGGACAATGGAGAATGTACAAAACTGCCAAGAAATTACATCAGAATTGATGGAGTGTGTAGAAATTACTGGGATTTGGGACGGTAAGCAAATATACAGCAAAATTCTTCAGTGAGGTCTAGCTCACATTCTCCAATGTCTCCCGCAGTCCCTCTCTGGTTCCATGATGAAGCATTGGAATCTTTCTGTGGTGTAGCATTTTTTTTTCTCTGACAGAAATGCCATGTCTCCAATCTACCAATTTAGTTACTTTAGAGATATAGCATGGAAATTTACCTTCGGCCCACCGAGTCCATGCCGACTCATTCATACTAGTTCTGTTATCCCACTTTCTCATACACTCCCTACACACGGGGCAATTTACAGAGGGCCGATTAACCTACAATCTTCCATGTATTTGGGATGTGGGAGAAAACTGGAGCACCCAGAAGAAACTCACACGGTCACAGGGAGAACGTGCAAACTCCACACAGGCAGCACCTGAGGTCAGGCTTGAGCCCTGGTCTCTGACATTGTGAGACAGCTGCTTGACCAGCTGCACAACTGTGCCACCAATGCAGAGGCTTGGAAGACTTCCAATACCTAGAGTATGTCAAAATATTCTATAATATTCGTTGACATACTGTATTCCAATGTTTTAAAGATTTGTAATGAAATGAAAATGCTGCTGGTTTAATGTTTCATGCACTACGGCATTCCAAATACTTGTATGAAGTGTGCGCAGCATTTGGGCAGAATGCTCCAAGCAATATAAATTATTGAGTGTAAATTAAAAGAATTAAACATTCCCAGCATGTGGGAAATGCATGTTTCTCATCCAAACCAAAGCTGCCTGTTAGCTGGGAGGGCCACGACTGACCGCAGCGCGTTATCATACTAACTCATCTGCTAACGGCATGTTGAGTGGGGGGGGGAGAGGAGGACTGAAGAAAGTGGCAATCATGCTATTGTTTAAAAGAATGATCCCAGGAATGAGTACGTTAACATATCATGAGCGTTTGTCGGCACTGGGCCTGTACTCGCTGGAGTTTAGAAGAATGAGGGGGGGGGGGGGGCACCTCATTGAAACGTACAGAGTAGTGAAAGACTTGGATAGAGTGGATGTGGAGAGGATGTTTCCACAAGTGGGAGGGTCTAGGACTAAAGGTCACAGCCTCAGAATTAAAGGACGTTCTTTTAAGAAGGAGATGATGAGGAATTTCTTTATATAGAGGTGGTGAATCTGTGGAATTCTTTGCCACAGAAGGCTGTGGAGGCCATCAGTGGATATATTTAAGGCAGAGATAGATAGATTCTTGATTAGTACGAGTGTCTGTGGTTATGGGGAGAAGGCAGGAGAACGGGGTTAGGAGGGAGAGATAGATCAGCCATGATTGAATGGTAGAGTAGACTTGATGGGCCGAATGGCCTAATTCTGCTCCTATCACTTATGATCTTAAGGTCTACTTACACAAATTATTTGACCTTCCCAGCACACACTAAATATGAAAGATGTCATACCGCTGGAGAGGGTGCAGAGGAAATTTAATAACATGTTACCTGGGATGGAGCCTTTCATAGAAACATAGAAACATAGAAAATAGGTGCAGGAGGAGGCCATTCGGCCCTTCGAGCCAGCACCGCCATTCATTATGATCATGGCTGATCGTCCCCTATCAATAATCCGTGCCTGCCTTCTCCCCATATCCCTTGACTCCACTAGCCCCTAGAGCTCGATCTAACTCTCTCTTAAATCCATCCAGTGACTTGGCCTCCACTGCCCTCTGTGGCAGGGAATTCCACAAATTCACAACTCTCTGGGTGAAAACATTTTTTCTCACCTCAGCCTTAAATGACCTCCCCTTCATTCTAAGACTGTGGCCCCTGGTTCTGGACTCGCCCAACATTGGGAACATTTTTCCTGCATCTAGCTTGTCCAGTCCTTTTATAATTTTATATGTTTCTATAAGATCCCCCTCATCCTTCTAAACTCCAGTGAATACAAGCCTAGTGTTTTCAATCTTTCCTCATATGACAGCCCTGCCATCCCAGGGATCAATCTCGTGAACCTACGCTGCACTGCCTCAATCACAAGGATGTCCTTCCTCAAATTAGGAGACCAAAACTGTACACAATACTCCAGATGTGGTCTCACCAGAGCCCTATACAACTGCAGAAGAACCTCTTTACTCCTATACTGAAATCCTCTTGTTATGAAGGCCAACATTCCATTAGCTTCACTGCCTGCTGTACTTGTAAGCCAACTTTCAGTGACCGGTGTACAAGGACGCCCAGGTCTCGCTGCACCTCCCCCTTACCTAACCTAACCCCATTGAGATAATAATCTTCCCCCTTGTTTTTGCCTCCAAAGTGGATAACCTCACATTTATCTATATTATACTGCATCTGCCACACATCTGCCCACTCGCTCAACCTGTCCAGGTCACCCTGCAACCTCCTAACATCCTCTTCACAGTTCACACTGCCACCCAGCTTTGTGTCATCTGCAAACTTGTAGTGTTGCTCCTAATTCCCTCTTCCAAATCATTAATATATATGGTAAACAGTTGCGGCACCAACACCGAGCCTTGCGGCACTCCACTCGCCACTGCCTGCCATTCTGAAATGGACCCCTTCACTCCTACTCTTTGCTTCCTGTCTGCCAACCAATTTTCTTTCCATGTCAACACCCTACCCCCAATACCATGTGCTCTAATTTTAGTCACCAGTCTCCCGTGTGGGACCTTATCAAAGGCTTTCTGAAAGTCTAGATACACTACATCCACTGGCTCCCCTTCATCCATTTTACTAGTCACATCCTCAAAAAATTCCAGAAGATTAGTCAAGCGTGATTTTCCTTTCATAGTCAAGCATGATTTCCCTTTTGAGTATAGGAGCAGGGAGGTTCTACTGCAGTTGTACAGGGTCTTGGTGGGACCACACCTAGAGTATTGCGTACAGTTTTGGTCTCCAAATCTGAGGAAAGACATTATTGCCATAGAGGGAGTACAGAGAAGGTTCACCAGACTGATTCCTGGGATGGCAGGACTTTCATATGAAGAAAGACTGGATAGACTCGGCTTGTACACGTTGGAATTCAGAAGACTGAGGGGGGATCTTATAGAAACTTACAACATTTTTAAGGGGTTGGACAGGCTAGATGCAGGAAGATTATTCCCGATGTTGGGGAAGTCCAGAACTAGGGGGTCACAGTTTAAGGATAAGAGGGAAGTCTTTTAGGACCGAGATGAGAAAATCTTTTTTTACACAGAGAGTGGTGAATCTGTGGAATTCTCTGCCACAGAAGGTAGTTGAGGCCAGTTCATTGGCTATATTTAAGAGGGAGTTAGATGTGGCACTTGTGGCTAAAGGGATCAGGGGGTATGGAGAGAAGGCAGGGATGGGATACTGAGTTGGATGATCAGCCATGATCATATCGAATGGCGGTGCAGGCTCGAAGGGCCGAATGGCCTACTCCTGCACCTATTTTCTATGTTTCTATAAATCCATGTTGACTTGGACTAATCCTTTTACTGCTATCCAAATGCCCCATTATTACCTCTTTAATAATTGACTCCAGCATCTTTCCCACCACCGAAGTCAGGCTAACTGGTCTGTAATTCCCCGTTTTCTCTATCACCCCTTTCTTGAAAAGTGGGATAACATTAGCTATCCTCCAATCCACAGGAACTGATCCTGAATCTATTGAACATTGGAAAATGATCACCAATGCGTCCTCTATTTCTGGAGCCACCTCCCTGAGGACCCTGGGATGCAGACCATCGGGCCCAGGGGATTTATCATCTTTCAGTCCCATTAGCCTACCCAATACTATTTCTCGCCTAATGAAAATTTCTTTCAGTTCCTCTACCCCCTTAGATCCTCTGTCCTCCAGTACATCTGGGAGATTGTTTGTCTTCCTTAATGAAGACAGATCCAAAGTACCTGTTCAACTCTTCTGCCATTTCCTTGTTCCCCGTAATAATTTCACCTGTGTCTGCCTTCAAGGGACCCACATTTGACTTTGCTACTCTTTTTCCCTTAACATATCTAAAGAAGCTTTTACTGTCCTTCTTTATATTCCTGGCCAGCTTCCCCTCGTACTTCATCTTTTCAGCCCGTATTGCCCGTTTTGTTTCCTTCTGTTGTCCTATGAAAGTTTCCCAATCCTCTGGCTTCCGGCTACTCTTTGCTGTGTTATACATCTTTTCTTTTAGTTTTATTCTATCCCTAACTTCTCTTGTCAGCCACAGTTGCCTCCTACTCCCCTTAGAATCTTTCTTCCTTTGTGGAATGAAATGATCCTGTGTCTTCCGGATTATGCCCAGAAATTCCTGTCATTGCTGTTCCACCGTCATTCCTGCTAGGATCCCTTTCCAGTCTACTTTGGCCAGCTCCCCTCTCATGCCTTCATAGTCCCCTTTGTTCAACTGCATCACTGCCACTTCCGATTTAACGTTCTCCTTCTCAAATTGCAGATTAAAACTAATCATATTATGATCACTACCTCCAAGCTGTTCCTTTACCTCGTTTCAGTTAAGAGCGGATTCTGGAGAGGTCTAGAGTGGGGGAAGTTCAGAAGGGACATGAGGTGTGAGTGGAATAGATAGGTTAGACTGCAGGAAATGTTGCCTTGTCACAGATACCTCTACATAAAACATAGATTTAGGGTCAGTTTGAGTTTAGTTTATTGTCACACGTATTGGCGTACAGTGAAAAGTTTTTGTTTTGTTCTAATCAGTCAGCGGAAAGATAATACATGATTACAATTGAGCCATCTACAGAGTACAGAGGACCTTTTTCACCCAGAGGGTGGTGAATATCTGGAATATGCTGCCTGAGAGAGAGAGTGGAGGCAAAGTCACTGATAGCATTGAAGGAATGTCTGGACAAGCATGTGAATGGTCCAGGCACAGAAGGATCAGGGCCAAGGGCTGGGTGATGGGATGAATATGGACGGGTGCCCACAGGTCAGCTGTTTAAAGTGTTTGCAATGACACTTATTCCAGTGCTTAAGAAGGAACTGCAGATGCTGGAAAATCAAAGGTAGACAAAAATGCTGGAGAAACTCAGCGGGTGAGGCAGTATTTACGGAGCAAAGGAAATAGGCGACGTTTCGGGTCAAGACCCTTCTTCAGACAGACCTTGAAGAAGGGTCTCGACCCGAAACATCGCCTTATTCCAGTGCTGATTCATTTACCAAACTAAAATGGAGTTAGAATACAATAAATTTGAAGGGAGATACAGTTTGGGTGATGTACAAAAACTGACAAAAAGTAATATCAAGTACATTTATACGTTGGAAATCTACTTGGGGATGATTTAGAACACTACAGTACAAGAACAGGCCCATTGGCCCACCATGTCTGTGCCGAACATGATGCCAAGTCTGATGTGCACATACTGTCATCCATATCCCTCCATTCCCTGCACATCATGTGCCGATCCAAAAGTCTCTTAAATGCCACCATTGTATCTGCCTCCACCACCCACCACCCCCTCCCTGCAGCTATGCATTCTAGGCATTCGCTATCCTCTTTACATTATGTCCCTCTCACCTTAAAGCTATGCCCTCTAGTGTTCCTTCAGTTGCCAAATCTTAGAATCTAGAAGGACAACTACATAGATACATAGATACATAGAAAATAGGTGCAGGAGTAGGCCATTCGGCCCTTCGAGCCTGCACCGCCATTCAATATAATCATGGCTGATCATCCAACTCAGTATCCCGTACCTGCCTTCTCTCCATACCCCCTGATCCCTTTAGCCACAAGGGCCACATCTAACTCCCTCTTAAATATAGCCAATGAACTGGCCTCAACTACCCTCTGTGGCAGAGAGTTCCAGAGATTCACCACTCTCTGTGTGAAAAACTAACTTCTAAATTTACGATTGGTACAAATAATATATACATGAGGGATTCCTCCTATGACTGAGCCTCATCAACAAACCTCTTCATCGCAGTCACCTGGTAAGTGAATGGAAATAACTGTGCAGTCAGATGAGTGGGAATGGTGTTCTGTACAGGATAAATACATGGTGGACAGATCTAGTACAGATGTCTGGAGAAGCTGGTAGCAGATTGGGAATTCTCCAGACTGTCTGGCCTTTTTGTCACAGAGAGGTCCATAAAGCTAATGAGTGCCCACGTGGAATAGCAAAGTTCTGTTCAGCAGACAGCAAAGAACATTTGTGGACACAAGGAGCTGCAGATGCTGTTTTGGTTGGAATCCAGGCCCACCAGCCAGCCTGATCAAAATAAGCTGCTGCATGGAAAATCAACACTGCTACATCATCAGGAAAACACAGCCAACTTACCGTACCTTTGCCTCTCACAATTTGACATCAAGCCAAAAGGGCTGTGCAGAATAACACCAATAAATCTTCTTCATTGCCTCCTTGGTCTGCGGAATTTTATCCTGATGTTATTATTTAGAACAGGAAAACTAATTCTTCACTCTTACATCAATGTGCACACGGAGTTAGGTCAGATATGAAACCACAGTTACCTGTCACTGGTCACTGTTACCTGACCATTCTGTCTTTCAGTTCTGTTCCATGCTGAGAGTGCAAATTTGCCCCTTGTCTTTTGGCACAATGTAAATGCTACCCTGTCCACTGCAACAGTAAAGTAAATGTAGTTGTCTGATTCTAATTCCGATACCCAAGGTCAATCTTGTGAGACATATATTTTCAACCATTGTTGCCAGCCAGATTCACCCACCAATATAAAAGACACAAAGTGCAGGAATAATTCAGCGGGTCAGGCAGCATCTGTGGAGAACATGGATAGATAACATTTCAGGCACGTCACCTATCCATGTTCTACAGAGATGCTGCCTGATCCACTGAGTTTCTACAGCACTTTGTGTACTTTTTTGTTAACCAGCATCTGCCGTTCCTTGTTTCTACATCCAACCACCGAATGTACTAAAATCTATTGAATATAAAAACTAATGGTGGTGTTATTTGCAAAGAGATTTGTCTTATTATAAATAATCTTGTTAAAGGCATAAATAATTGATTGGTCAAAGTTCTCCAATATCATGTTTACATTAACGTAAAAACAAATGTGTAGGAAAACCACATCAAGTCAATTAACCTCTGAAAGAGAAAGGTTCAATGGGTTAAGATGACTGTTCAAACCACAAACTACTTTTGGTCATGAATAAATTCTAACTAATGCATGCCAAATGAATTTCGGATTATGCAATATTCTCCATAACAAGTCATTTATACTACCTCTGTATTTGATCCATGACACATTCCATCACAGAGACAAGCTAGATTTGGCCATTAGTTGAGAAGTTGGTTTGCTATAAATTCAGGCAAATACTAACTTCACTGTCAGTTCTTTGTAAATTCCCTGGAAGTTTTACTATTTTAGAGGTGAGCTGTTAATGCATTGTTTGGTCTTATTTGCAGTTGAACAAATTTCAGAGTACAAGGCTTCACTCTCATTGCATTACAGGTCCACCACCTATTTACAGCATCTTTGCTTCCAGAGCCTTTCTGGATTATGGGTTTTGCTGGAACAAGAGAGGTCATGGCCTCTATGAAAAGTCAAACATTACCAGAATGGTTAGCCATGGGGCCGAGATACCGGCCTGCCGAGTCTGCCTCAGAAGGCAGCTATGGGAACGGATCTGCCGGCTCCAGCCGGGCCGGAGATCCAGAGCCTCGGCCACAGGGAGCAAATTCGACTTGCCGGTCGGCCACGGAAGTTCCGGTGAGGTCGAGATCGGCCACCTCACCCGGACTAGGCACTACAATTTCGGGGGCACTTCCAGGGGGGATTTCAAGGCCGCTCTCGTATGTTTGTCTGGAGTAAAGGAGGTGACGGACCATCAGTTGTCGGAAAATTGCTGGTGAACCTGTGTATCTATTGATACCGGAACGTAGAGTGGGAAGTAACGATTGGACACTTTTAATGAGTTGAACCATATATTGACGGTGGTGCATATAGGGCGGCACGGTGGCGCAGCGGTAGAGTTGCTACCTCACAGCGCCAGAGATCCGGGTTCAATCACAACTACGGGTGCCGTCTGTACGGAGTTTGTATGCTCTCCCCGTGACCTACGTGGGTTTTCTCCGAGATCTTCGGTTTCCGCCCACACTCCAAAAACGTACAGATTTGTAGGATAATTGGCTTGGTATAAGTGTAATATTGTCCTTAGTGTGTGGTGTTAATGTGCAGGGATCTCTGGTCGGCGCAGACATGGTGGGCTGAAGGGCCTGTTTCCACGCTGTATTTCTAAATTAAACTAAAATATTGGTACCATTTGGAAGATTAAAGTACGCTTATAAAAGGTATTCCAGGTTAACGTTTGAAAGGGAACTTTGGTTTGAATTCAAACCGGGTTTTCTTCCGAGGTGTTAAATTAAAAGGGGAATACACAAAAGTACCAACATGACATGTAAGTGGTCACTTTCAATTTAATGACAACCAATAGTGAAGTATACAAATATCCCATCCTAGAGTTGAGATTTTACAGAGGCCAATCAACCTACAAACCCGCGCCTATTTGCGATATGGGAGAATACCCATACGATCACAGGGAAAATGTATAAACTCCATACAGACCGAAGTCAGGATCGAACCTGGGTGCCTGGTGCTGAGAGACAGCAGCTCGACTAGCTGCGCCACAGTGCCGCTCTTTAGCATAGGAGAAACGACACTGACCATCTACCCTATCTCCGCTTCTCATAGTTGTAGATACCTCTATCAGGAAGTCATCCCTCGCCATGTTTCACATCATAAATTAGTTTGGGATACTTTAGCATCATTAAAATCAATGTAAAGGATGCCTTGGTATTGAGCTAACATGTGAATAAAATGGTACAGATGCTGGAAAAAATTAATTCAACAAACCTATGAAAATTACAAAAAATATTGAATTCAGAGGGACATTCTACATCTTTTACAGACTGCATTTTTAACATTGGACAAAATCGATTTAACTTTCTTAACCTAAGTGTCAAATAATTAGTCGGGAAGGTTGTGGTTTTGCACATTCATATCATGGAAACTGGATGCAGTCAAAAAATGTGGCAGATTATTTAACTTGGACTGCCTCACAGAACTGGAGGAAATGAGCACAAAATTAACACCAACACAAGGTAAACATTCTATAGGAGATGTATATTTGTGTCTTCTTTACCGTAATTTATTCTGTAGCCACTTCAATTTCTGAATCCCCTCCAATTATGACAAATGAATTATCGCCTTATAGAAATCATCAGATACAGATAACACTACTGTGCCTTCTGCTACTTGACTCTTGCAGTCACCTTTCATTTTCCTTACGGAACAAATCACTTAATTATTCACAACGTTTTCTTAAGGAAGTTCCAATATGTTAGCAGAGTGTTGCAGGCTGATGTATGGGTGAACTGATGATTAAATGTGACAGTCCAAGGTTGAGTGGATCAGATATTTTTCTGCAATTCACGCTTTTAATTACTTTATTAAATAAATGTTCAAAATCCTTATGGAAAAACTGGCACCTCAGCATGTGCCGTGAGGCAGTTGTAGGCTATGATTTACTAGATAATGGGTTCCAAACCAGCTGTAAGTCATGTCATTATATTTTACTCAAGTGGAATTTCCAATGATGAAAGAGCGATTGAGGAAATAGTGTGCAATGCACGTAGTTAAAAGGACTCGAGGAAACAAAGTTCTGCATTTATAAACCTTGCGATTTGCTTGTCACATTACATCAATGTGGATATGTGTCTCCCAGTAAATGGGCAATGAAAACAAACATTTTTTAATTTAAAAAAAAAGGAACTTACAACAAAAATAGACACAAAATGCCGGAGTAACTCAGTGGTCAGGCAACATTGCTGGTGAAAATGGACAGGTGACCTTTCAGGTCGGGACCCTTCTTCAGACTGTCTTTATTTGGCAAAGAGGCATTTTTCTAAATGCGGTTTTATGCAAAACTGGAAGGCATCATTAATTGTCTGTTTTTGTAGATTAAATATAATAATGGCCTTCAAACAAAATTGCACACAATTAAATAAATTATCTTTAAGATTTGCAATTCATTAGACTGAATTGGTTTCAACAGAAAATGTAGGTGATCAAATTCAACACGATAGATAGTCTTACGTTAATAAAAGTGTTAATTTCAGCTTCAGTGAGTGCTAATTTGGACTGTCAAAGCAGAATTAGAATTGATATGCAAAGAGCAAGATTTTCTTTTTTTTCAAACTGATTCACTAGGCTTAGTTTCTAAATATGTTTTTCTTTCAAAACTACAATCTGAAGGATTTGTAGGTGGATTAATCTCTGAAAAAGAACAACATTAAGGGAAAACACAGTTAAAGAGTCTCAAGACAATAAAAACAAATATATTTAATTTGCTGACACCACTCATATCTGCAAGACGTTCCAAAATGCTTCAGCCACTAAACTCCTTTGAAGTGTGCACAGGCAAAGCTAATTACACACATTCAGCTCCCACAAATTGCAAAGATGAGATCATCTCTTTCAAAGATGTTGATCATCAGAACATCTGGGAAAACTCCCCCACTCAAGTATGGAGAGATTTGAGAAACAGAGGTTGTTTTCTTTGCAGCAGAACTTTCAAAGAGATAATTGGTTGCTTTAAACATGAAGGAGTAAGTGTAGGGAAGTCGCTTCCAGTGGTAATTAAAGGAGACTGATTCACAAAAGAACCAATAGTGGTGTGAGAATATTTCAAAGAATATTAATTTGAGTTGTTGCCTTTTGGTGTGCAAACATTTTAAAATTGGTGATGATGAAGTTTTCGTAGAAACTCTTAAAACAGATTTGGATAAATAATTAAAGGAGAAAACTGTGAAGGGCTATGGGAATAGGTCAGGGAGAATCAATCTCATTGGAAAGTTCTTTCGACAGCCAATGTGAGCATATTTTATGCGGTACCAGTCCCTGCATGCTGTTGAAAGGAGATCTCTGTCAATGCAGCGCTCCTTCAGTACTGTATTGAAGTAAGAGCAGAACTGTTTACATCTCTGGGTGCAGGTTGAATGCATGACCTCTGACTCTGAAGAGCATGTGCTACTCTTAAATCAAGGCTGTTTTACAAATCCTCTATCAACGAACACAACACTTCAATGTAGATCATAAGATTTAATAGACATCTTGAAATTACTAATGGTTTCACTTTGTCGCGAAATGAAGAAAGAATGAGAGGATCTTTCTAGAACCTTGTCAGAGGTCATTAAAAGGGCAGAACATTTCTGGGAGCCAATTAACCTGTTCCATCCTCTACCTGAGGATAGGTCACAGACACGACACACACAATGTGCTTCTGTTTAATCCAACACATCATGAGCATACCTACTGGCTAGAGGTGCAGATCGAAACTCAACTCTTGTCTTGGCACCCAGTTGTTTATATGTGAGAATACCAAATCAAAATGGTTTAACCTAAAGACAAGGAAACTGTCCAGATTTCTATCCCTGGTCACTCTCCAGTGATCTCTGCTGAAGCTATGCCTATTTGGGCCTTACCTGTGAGTCCACAAGAACTTCACTATCAAGGGTCACATGTGAAGCTAGTTAGACACGGCAATTGATTCCTGAATTTTGGTCTGTTTCATATTAAAAAATGCCAGGCCCTTCAGAATTTTAATGCATTAACCCTATGCAATATATCAAATGAATATGCAACAAAACTGTACCAAACAGCTGAAAATAATATGATGCATCATGTGCCATAGCACTTAGTATATTTAATGAATAGCCTAAGCTGAAACTTTTCCTTAGTCAAATGACTTCAGCTTACTTCTGTGGAAAGTTTTGTTCAGCTTCCCTTGTCAGACCATACGAGTCTGATTTAGTGCTGTGAATACTACAGAGGAAACTGCCTCTGTCTCGCCTGCCCTGAGCAATTGGGACTCTGTGTGCAAATACCAGATGCAAAAGAAAAGTGGAGCTGACGGTTTCCAGAACTGCTGATTTCACTCAGACGGAGGCCGCTGTGCATATACAGAGCGTTCAGGACCTCAGAAGTGAACTTTGACTTTGTGAACTAGCATTAAGAGAAAATCCCTACAGCAATACTTTAATAAGTATATAAAGATGGGGATAATTTGAAGTTTTGTGAGCAGTTTTGGGTCCCATATCTGATGAAGGATGTGCTGGCGATGGAGAGTGTCTAGAGGAGGTTTACGAGAATGATCCTGGGGATGATTGGGTTAACATATGATCAGCGTTTGACGGCACTAGGCCTCTACCCACTGGAGTTTAGAAGGGCGAATGGGAGACATCATTGAAACCTACTTAATAGTGAAAGGCCTGGGTAGAATGGATGTGGGAGGATGTTTCCACTAGTGGGAGAGTCTAGGACCAGTGGTCATAGCCTTGGAATAAAAGGACGTACATTTAGAAAGGGGATGAGGAGGAATTTCTTTCGTCAGAGGGTGGTGAATCTGGAATTCATTGCCACAGAACATGGTGGAGGCCAAGTCAATGGATATTTTTATGGTGGAGATTGACGGATTCTTGATTAGTACGGGTGTCAGGTGTTCTTGGGGAAGGCAGAAGAATGGGGTTGAGAAGGAAAGATAGATCAGCCATGATTGAATGGCGGAGTAGACTTGATGGGCCGAAAGGCCTCATTCTGCTTCTACAACTTATGAACATATAAGAAGTTCAAAACCCAAAATGAGAAACTAGGCTGAAGCAGTATCTGTAAATCATCTCCCATGTAGTGACAGCATTATATTTTAAGGTGAGGATATCCTTTCCCCATCTTTTCACTAAAATAACTATTGGAAGCTTTCTCTTGAAATGAGAGCTATTTTTTTCTTTATTACAGCTATTCGTAAGGTCTATTGAGGTACAGCATGGAAACGGGCTGTTCATCCCACTGAGTCCACGTTGACCATAGATCACCCGTTCACACTAGCTGTATGTTATCCCACGTTCTCATCCAATCCCTACACACCAGGCACAATTTACAGAGGCCAATTAATCTACAAACCCACACGTCTTTGGGATGTGGGAGGAAACCGGAGCATCCGGAGAAAACCCACTCGGTCACAGGGAGAACGTGCAAACTCCACACAGGTCAGGATCGAATCAGGATCTCTGGGGCTGTGAGGCAGCGGTTCTACCAGCCACTGTGCCACCCTAATTGATGCCATCTATAGATGCAGTGACCATTAGTAAAGCAATACCTATGTGTACATGGCCACTTAAGAAGCATGGAACCAAATAAAGTCAGATAAGGGATGATTCGCCTTCCAGTGTCATAGTGATATTGTCCAGATAACCAATTAAATGTTAAATAATATAAATGTCCTCAAATGATTCTTCATGGAATCAGGAGTCAGTTAATTGCTACCCCCACTTTATATGATATCATCTTCATACTAATACAGTGTAATCTAATAAATGATGCTCACATTTCTATGCACCAACATGTGGGCTTTTATAACCTTTTACTTACTCTTACTTTCAAAATGATTTGATTTATTGCTCTGGATCATTGTAAATCTTTGATAGGTTCTAATGAAAATGCTACATTTAGATCGAAATGTAATAGCCTCGCATTTGGCATTAACATTCCTGTATAATGTGTTAATATTCATGCACGAACCTCGACATCTGGTTGAATTCTACATATGTTACAGGTTACTGGTCTTGATTAGGCTGTAAGTATTCTATTCCTTTGAGACTATTGCCTGTAAATGCTCGTTCTGAATTTGGCTAGTGTTAATAGTGAACCTCTCAGTATAAGATCATAGCATTGTTGTTTATGAAGGGACGGAGGAGGGGGTGGGATTGGTGATGACTCTTCTGCTTTACATTTTCACTGGGTAAATCGACCTTGTGTGTTACGTTATTACAAAATCTTATGAATCTGCAGGTTTATGGTCTTACCAATCAATGGGAGACTGGTGAAAAGAACAGCGTGCAACTGTTTAGATTCTACTGCAACTTATACATTGTAATATATATATACACACTGACAAGAATACAAAGTGCTAGGTTTTCAGATGGATAACTGTAAATGTTTCAAAAGCTTGGATGGGTGTATTTACAATTTAAAAACATATTTAGAATTTAATTTTAATTAAGATTAGTGTCGCGCAGTGGCACAGCAGTACAGCGCCAGAGACCTGAGTTTGATCCTGACTACAGGTGCTATCTGTACAGAGTTTGTACGTTATCCCTCTGACCTGCGTGGGTTTTCTCCGGGTTGCTCCGGTTTCCTCCCACATTCCAAAGACGTACAGGTTTGTAGGATAATTGGCTTTGGTAAAATTGTAGATTGTCCATTGTGTATAGGATAGTGTTAGTGTGCGGGGTGATCACTGGTTGGCGCAGATTCGGTGGACCGAAGGGCCTGTTTCCGTGTTGTATGCCTAATGTCAAATGTCTAAAGATGCCTAAGTATTGCTGCAAAAAACATAAGAATAGATTGGCATTGTTTGGAAAGACAGGTCACGGTTGTGTAAAAGTGAGGTAGTGCATCTGTCCAAGGTGTTCATAAGATCATAAGTGATAGGAGCAGCATTAGGCCATTTGGCCCATCAAGTCCACTCTGCTATTCAATCATGGCTGATCTATCTCTCCCTCCCAACCCCATTCTCCTGCCTTCTCCCCATAACCTCTGGCACCCGCACTAATCAAGAATCTATCTATCTCTGCCTTAAATATATCCAATGACTTTGCCTCCACAGCCTTCTATGGCAAAGAATTCCACAGATTCACCACCCTCTGACTAAAGAAATTCCCCCTCATCTCCTTCCAAAAAGAACATCCTTTAATTCTGAGGCTATGACCTCTAGTCCTAGACTCTCCCACTATTGGAAACATCCTCTCCACATCCACTCTATCCCAGCCTTTCACTATTCGGTACGTTTCAACGAGGTCCCTCATGTTAAGTTGCAGTGGGCGTTTTCTTTGCATGCATCCAGCACACGTATTGCATAAAGAGTGGAAACTTGCACATGTAAAAGGTACATATTGAACATTTGTGCTTGGGAGGAAGAGATTATACAGGTTCTTTAAATGAAGTGTTTTCTGATCTACCGTAAGTTCGGTATTCAAAAGGCAAAATAGGCTGCAGAAGACCTGAAGCACTGTGTCTCCTCATCAATCAGATTGAATAATCCTTATTGGGTCTGGTGGAGTCCAAATTAGAAGACATTAAGTGCTGGAGTGACTGTAACTAAATCTCAAGAAGGGTCCTGAGCGAAATGTGTCCTATCCATGTTCTCTAGAGATGCTGCCTGACCTGCTGAATTACTCCAGCACTTTATAACTTCGTTTGGAAACCAGCATCTGCAGTTCCTTGTTTCTACAGAACCTAAATTAGGTTCAGTGAATCGAATGGTTAAAGGAAAATCACATACATCAGACAAAAGTGAGAGAAAATGGGACTGAGTGAAAGCGAGGGGGACAGATAAAAACAGCCAAATAAAAATGATAATCTCCAACTTTTGGAAAATCCCCAGTGAAAACTACACTTAAAGAAAAGAAAGTTTCACTCTTGGAATAAAATAAATGAGTTTCTTGGCAACATGAAGCTCTCCATAAGAAATTTCTCTATCTAGACATTTTATCCGATGACAGGAAAGTGCTCCAAGGAATAAATATCACAGCACCTGAATGCAAACCTCTCTCATTAGAAATTAGTTTTAATTTTCAATAAATGTGCAAAGATGCTGAATACGTAATAAAGAAATCCAAGGTAGACTCAAAATGCTGGAGTAACTCAGCGTGTTTTTAATCTGAAGAAGGGTCTCGACCCGAAACGTCGCCCATTCCTTGGTGAGATGCTGCCTCACCCGCTGAGTTACTCCAGTATTTTGTGTCTACCTTCGATTTATACAAACATCTGCAGTTCTTTCTTACACATAAAGAAATCCATATGTTTTAAAATATAATGAAGCATTACCAATGTGCTGATACACATAATATTATTTGCAAACTGTTTTTGTGTTTTTTGTGGATATGTATATCATATGCAACACAACTCCCTGGGAAATATTGGAAATGTATAATAATTATAAGGGAGCACGAAGGAATAGGTTCACCTTGAATATAACAGCTGAGCATTTTAGTGAGTTAAGGGTAAAAGATTCTAAGCCTGGAAAAAAAAAGCAAGTCATGGGAGTGAAGGAGAATAATATCCTTGCAGATGTAAGAGGCCCTAAATTAAAACCGTATGTTGGAAACACACAGCAAGTCTGGCAATCCCATAAACAAAAGGAGGCTAAAAACCGAGTTGCTTTGCACTGCCAAGTTACACATTAACTTTAAGTTCAGGCTATTGCCACATTTACCATTTCATCTACAATTCTGATATTAAACTGTCGGTGCACTGCGGGGGGAGATAGGGGAAGGGGAGACAAGTATATGCTTTAAGCATAAACTATTTGTGCAAATACAATTCATCTGAAAGCCTTTACTTAAGAAAAAGGATGATGCTCTTTTAAAATACGGTGATTGATATATTGATTGATGTACAGATTTCTGATCCATATAACCATAACAGCACGGAAACAGGCCATCTCGGCCCTTCAAGTCCGTGCCGAACATTTAAAAAAAAAAAAAAAAAATTAAATTAAAAATAAATACTTCCCCCTAGTCCCATCTACCTGCACTCAGACCATAACCCTCCATTCCTTTCCCGTCCATATACCCATCCAATATATTTTTAAAGGATAACATCGAACCTGCCTCCACCACTTCCACTGGAAGCTCATTCCACACAGCTACCACTCTCTGAGTAAAGAAGTTCCCCCTAATGTTCCCCCTAAACTTCTATCCCTTAATTCTCAAGTCATGTCCCCTTGTTTGAATCTTCCCTACTCTCAATGGGAAAAGCTTATCCACGTCCACTCTGTCTAACCCGCTCATAATTTTAACGACCTCTATCGTCCCCTCTTAACCTTCTGCGCTCCAAAGAATCCGTATATCATACAAATACATTGATATAAACAAATGGTGCCTTGTCCACTATTATCTAATTTATAAGTCATTTTAATTTTCAGGTAAAATTCACAGACACATAATAAATTAAATGGTCATATGCTTTCAAGAGAGAGCTAGATAGGGCTCTTAAAAGTAGCTGAGTCAGAGGATATGGGGAGAAGGCAGGAACGGGGTACTGATTGGGGATGGTCAGCCATGATTACATTGAATAGCAGTGCTGGCTTGAAGGGCCAAATGGCCTACTCCTGCACCTATTGTCTATTGTCTATTGTCTATTATCATAATCTGTGCTTTCTCCCAATCATTGGCCCTAAAATTCCAATTATTGATGGAGTATCCATGTTAATAGTGACAGAATTCCTTCTTTCATCAGAGGTTTTCTCTGTCACTGAAAACCTATTGTAGTCATAGAAATGAACTTTGGTAGGCTTATGTATTTTGGAAATGTATATAAAAGAATCCTATTAAAAGCTATTGAACTACAGTTCCTTTTGTTCAATTGCCTTTGTCACATTTGTTAGTCCAGATAAAAGGTCTTGACCGAAACATTGCCTCTGCATTCCTTCCACAGATGCTTAGGAAAGAACTCCAGATGCTGGTTTAAACCAGACTCTGTGTGTCTACCTGATCGATTCCTATAATGATTTTGTACACATGATGTTCAATTTTTGAGGAATTTGTATGTGGTTCATTTTTCTTACCAAAATCATATTAGTTGTTATTTTTGTCAAAAGACTGATGATGCCATTGGAAGCATTTCTTCTGGCTGTTGTAATGGGAAAATATATGTTGCGATCAACAGCTGGAGTTCGAAGACCTCGTTTCATATTTAACATTGGCAGTTGCCGTTGCAATTGCTGTGACACATATCAGCATAATTAATGGTGGCAGCAGTCAGGGAGTATATGTGTAAAATAACAAAAATGCAAGCAACCCATTTCACATAAAAGATGCTGTTCCACACATACTTTTAATGTTTTAACACCTGTTGTGATCATAGAGAATAATTTTGGAAAATGTTTGCAATGGAATATTAATAACTTTCTTTCTTGGTCTTTACGAAAACTAAGTTTGAAAATGACCAACGGAATAAAAAACACATCAGTATTAATCGAGCGATCTAGACATGACTAGGACACCACTAGGTTGGCAGAAGGGGTCCCCACCATGAAACATCACCTATCCTTGTCCAGAGATGCTGCTTGACCTGCTGAGATATTCCAGGACTCTGTCTTTTTATGTACACCATCATCTACAATCCCCTGTGTTTCCATACTACGTGCATCACTTTGCTTCCTCTAAATATTTGATCGACTTTCATGTTATAAGAATATGAGCAGAAGTATTTCATATGGTCCAGCGATCTGATCTTTTACCTCAATGCCTTTTGCCTGCACTACTCCCAAGCACCCTGATTTCCTTAATATCTTGAAATCTATCGATCTCTGATTTAAACAAACTTTATGATTGGCAGGACTAGAAGTTGTGAGCTACAGGGGGGGGGGTGAGGAGGCTGGGTCTCTATTCCATGGAACACAGGAGGATGAGGGGTGATCTTATAGTGTATAAAACCATGATAGGAATAGATTGGGTAGATGCACAGAGTCTCTTGCCCAGAATAGGGGAACCGAGGGCCAGAGGACATAGGTTCAAGGTGAATGAGAAAAGATTTGTTAGGAATCTGAAGGGTAACTTTTTCACACAAAGGGTGGTGGGTGTATGGAACAAGCTGCCAGAGGAGGTTGGGACTATCCCAACATTTTAAGAAGCAGTTAGACCGGTACATGGATAGGACAGGTTTGGTGGGATATGGACCAAGTGCAGGCAGGTGGGACTAGTGTAGCTGGGACATGTTGGCCGGTATGGGCAAGTTGGGCCCAAGGGCCTGTTTCCACACTGTATCACTCTATGACTATGACTCTACATCCATAGCCTTCTGGATGATGAATTCCAAGATTCATCCTGTCTGTGGCAAAATTCCTCCTGGTTTGAGTCCCAAACAGCTCACCCCTTCTGAGACTGTCTCCAGGTTCTAGACTCTTTCACTTGTTTGTCAAACCCTGTTAAACAATTTTATGCGGTTCATTGAGATCTGATCTCGTCTCAACTCTATAGAGCACTGACTTAGTCTAACCAATCTCTCCTCACGTGACAATCCCGCACATTACAGAATCCTGTCCAGTGAATCTTTGTTGCACTTCCTGTAAAAATAGTATATCTGTTTTTTCCGATAAGGAAACCAAAACTCCCCACAATACCATAGGTGCAATCTCACCATGTCATATATACGTGCAGTGCAGTAAGACATCTTAACTCCAGCACCCAAACCCTCTGATCATAACAACCAACAACCCAGTCATTCACTGAAATTCCTTATTGGTTTTCATTGACTTGAACAAGGACACCCAGGTTATGTTAATATTTTCTAGCTTGTATATTCTGTAGTCTGAGAGAAATAATGATTTAAATTGGATTGTAATTTCACATGATAGTTGACTACTTAGACCAGGCTCAAAAGGGAACGGATTTAGATGGGGGTAGACAGAAATGCTGGAGAAACTCAGCGGGTGAGGCAGCATCTATGCAGCGAAGGAAATAGGCAACGTTTCGGGGTGAAACCCTTCTAGATGGGGAGCTGACGGTTGATTAGAGAGGTCTAGAGAGGATAGAAGGCCATCCAGGGGAGTCCAAGAGGAGTGGTACCATTTGAGAAGGGGTCATCACTGGGTGGTGAGGACTCCTTCCCATAGAAAAAGGCGCAGAGGCGACGGAAGAAAAGATGCACGTGGTGGTGGGCCCGGAACTCGTTAGGTGGGGGCAGAAGTGTACAAAGGTGAGGCCTCTGTTGAGTACAGACTGTTCTAAGTTGGAGAGAGGGAGGTCAGGGGCGATGGTGAAAGTACGACAAGGGTGAGGGTTGGGGTCAAAAAGGGGCAGAGGGCTAGAAGGAGGTTCAGGCGAGGTTCTGTCAGGGGATGATGTTGATGTCCTCCAAGCAGTTAGAAATAAACAAGGTCGAGAGAGGGTAGAACGTTGATTTCTCCAATTTCAAGTAACTCCTGCATTCCATCCCCTCCCCTATCTTCCCCCCTCCCCCACCCTAGTCATCCTACCAGTTCCACTGGCTGCATCCTTGTATCCCTCTTGATATCACACCTTCCCCAGCCAACAATGGGCCGTTGTGGGCTCCACTCTTCCTGAGGTCATCTTGATTTATTCTGGCCTTTTCTCATCTCCAGTTTATCCCCCCCCCCCATCTCTCCTCTCAGTCTGAAGAAGAGTTCTGACCTGAAACATCACCTATTCCTTTTCTCCCGAGATGCTGCCTGTCCCACTGAGTTACTTCAGCACTCTGTGTCTATCAGCAGGTATAGATTCTCTCTGTTTTCTGCACCCAGGGCACATGATAAACCCACACAGGATGAGGTAATTTAATAATAGTTTGGCATAACAGTTCTAAAATTGTGGGAAACTTGTTTTGAACATTCTGTGCTGTTCCAGGAGCCGTGCGTAACTTTTATTACTGGGAGAGATATGTTTTGTTCAAATTTCCACGGCAGATTATGAACAACATTCTATGCCACTACAAAACATACATTGTGCATGTGGGTGGAGAAATGCCAGATATATAAACTCATCTCACTCAATTTTGGGAGAACCAGTTGGATGATCAGTCATGATCATATTGAATGGCGGTGCAGGCTCGAAGGGCCGAATGGCCTACTCCTGCACCTATTTTCTAATATGGAAGGATTCCTTGAAAGGATGGTGGAACATACTCATAAGTAACTTTGAAATGGGAATTGGATAAGTGCTTTTAAAATATATCACAGAAGAATGGGGATTATTTAATCAGAGCCATTTGTGTAGAATTGGCAGAGACACCATGAGTCAAACATCTTCCTTTTATGATATTTAATGCTATGAAAACTGGGAAAATGCATGTTTGTCCTCACTCGTTGCTTTCAGCTTGGAGATCTTGTGCTCTTAATGTGTGAAACCTAATTAAACCTAATGTGTGTTCTTTGTGCTCTCAGCCCCAGATCCCCTCACTACTATCCTTTAAAACCGTTCATTACCAGTAACATCAGTAATCTCTTTGGACATTGGAAAGATTTACAAGATATAAATATTTTTTCAAGAGAGAGTTAGATTTAGCTCTTATGGCTAAAGGAATCAATGGATATGGGGAGAAAGGAGGAACGGGGTACTCATTCTGGATGATCAGCCATGATCATATTGAATGATGGTGCTGGCTCGAAGGGCCGAATGGCCTACTCCTGCACCTATTTTTCTATGTTTCTATTAAGCAATTATTTTTAAACATGGAATATTCCTCTGGATTGATTTCTACTTGATGGCAGGCGCAATTTCTGTTGTGTTAGTAACACAATTCTAAACTGCAGAGTGGATCTTCTAAACATACCTTCTGATGAATTTGTCCAACTTTGATAACCGCATTTGCAAGATGTTTCCACCATTGTTTCTATTTGTCCAAGTGAGAAGATGAATGGCCCAATTATTTTGTAGTTAGAGGAATATTTGCCTTTGGCTGAATTACATGTGCATGCAAACTTGGCAAACCATAGTGGGTCTTTGGATGGTTTATATTAACTTTGTCACCATATGACATCCGGCTTACGACAACATTTACTGACAGCTTTTGCGGGGTTTGTTTGTCGCCTTGGGTTTAGCAATATCTTCTTACTTAAAATAAAAGTCTGCAAATGGACCCATTAGTTTTGTTAACTCATATTCTAACCAATGTGAAATGTCCAGTACTTAATAGTATTTACATAATGGACATTTTCATTTGGATTAGCACAGTGGCACAATAGTGCTGCAGACTCACCACTTTGGCAGCTTGGGTGTGTTCCCAACTTAGAATACTGCCAATAGGCACTTTGTACTCTGCCTGTGACGGCATGGGTTCCATCAGTCACACCAGCTTCTCGTTTTCACCCAACCAACAGTTTTTTTTTTTTTTTAATTTTTTTTTTGTTTTTTTTTCTTTAAGAAAGAAAAAGAAAGAAGTAAGAAAAGTGAAGAAAGTGCGCAAAGGTTGTGAAGTGCAAAAGAGTGTTGGGAAAAGAAAGCCCCTTAGAAAAGAAGTTAGAGAAGGAAGTAAAGTTAGAAAATAGACCCTAGAAAAGAAAGAGAAAGAAAGAAGGAACAATCGCTCTATTATAACTCTTATAACATACTTCATAGAGAAGGAACTACCAACCAAGTCTGTTTTTGTTTTACCTCCCATTACCAGGTCCAGATACCTTTTATTTATTTATTTGTTTTTCTAAATTACTATTGCACCTCATGCTTGTAATAGGTCCAAAAACGTAGACCACGTCTTTTGAAATTGGTCTACTTTGCCTACTAGGAGGAATCTCATCTCTTCCAGATGTAATGTTTCCAACATATTTGATGTCCACATTTTTATTGTTGGTGTGGGCGCATTTTTCCAGAATTTAAGTATAAGCTTTTTTCCCATTATTAGCCCATAATTGAGTAAATTCTTCTGATACACGTTTAATTCAGGAATACCTTCCGATATTCCAAAAATAATCCATTCTGGTTTTGGTACCAGTTTTATTTTGATTAATTTTGAAAAAATATGAAATATTTCAAACCAGAATTTTTGGATTTTTGTACAAAAAACAAAAGAATGTGCTATGGTAGCTTCTTGACATATACATTTATCACAGATTGGTGAGACGTTAGGAAAGATTTTATTTAGTTTGGTTTTTGAATAATATAATCTATGTAATGTTTTAAATTGGATAAGCGTATGTCGTACGTTGATCGAACATTTATGCACCTGTAATAAATGATTATCCCAACTCTCTTTTGAAATTTTTATACCTAAATCTTGTTCCCAATCTCTTCTAATTCCATCTGTTGTGGGTATTTCTATGTTTAAGATGATATTATATAAGTATGATATTAAATTAACTGATTCCGCCTTTGTCTTCATTGCTTCATCTAGTAAGTCGGAAGGCATATTATAATAATCTTTTGTGTGTGTTTTCAAATAGTCACAGATTTGTAGATATTTAAAATATTGATTATTTTTCAAATTATATTTCAGTTGTAGTTGTTGAAATGATAGTAATTTTTCTAATTCATACAGATCTTCGAGCGTTTTGATTCCCATTCTTTCCCATTGTATAAATGATTTATCTATGATTGAAGGTTTAAACGATGGGTTATTGACTATTGGTATTAAGAGAGATAGGTTTCTTAATTTTAGATTCTGTTTTATTTGCTTCCATGTTCTAATAGTGCCCCAACCAACAGTTAACAATGGCCTGTTTCCTTTATCTTTGTTGCTTTTTTGCATATCCTTCATTCATTGTTCTTTATCTCTCTACATCATCGTCTATATCTCTCATTTCCCTTTTCCCTAACTAGTCTGAAGAAGGGTCTCGACCTGAAATGTCACCCATTCCTTCTCTCCAGAGATGCTGCTTGTCTCGCTGAGGTACTCCAGCTTTTTGGGTCTATCTTTGGTTCCCTCAGGTGCTTGGGTTTTTCCCCCCACATCCCAAAGACATGCTGGTTGTTGGGTTAACTTGCCACTGTAAATGATCCCTCCTATAATTGGGTGGTAGGAGAGCTGGGTGGAGTTAACGACTACAAGGGAGAGGATTACAAGAAAGAAGTAAGAGAGTACGACTAATGGAATTGCTCTAGGAGTTGACATCAACTCAATGGGTTGAATGGCCTCATACTATGTTGTATGGAAATACGGGTCAGAGTAGATGGCAAGTATGTAGAAACAAGGAGCTGCAGCTACTGGCTTACAAAAGAAGACACAGCGTGCTCAGGAGAACATGGATAGACGTTTTTTGGGGTCGAGACCCATCTTCAGATTCCAGTCTCCTGAAACGTCACCTATCCATGTTGCCCTGAGATGTTGCCTGACCCGCCGAGTTACTCCAGCACTCTGTGAAACGTCACCTATCCATGTTCTCCACAGATGCTGCCTGCCCCGCTGAGTAACTCCAGCACTCTGTGAAGCGTCACCTATCCATGTTCTCCACAGATGCTGCCTGACCCGCTGAGTTACTCCAGCACTCTGTGAAGCGTCACCTATCCATGTTCCCCTGAGATGTTGCCTGACCCGCTGAGTTACTCCAGCACTCTGTGTCTTTTCCATTGCAAGTATGTTTTGGGAAATCACAATTCAAACGCACAGAAAAAGCAGGCCATTAATAGTCTTTTTACAAGCAATTGCAATCCACAATTGTATTATTGATGTAGCAAGCGATAGTTTGACAATGTACAGAATTCAGGGAAAAAAACTTGTTTTATTAATTTTTTGAGGTATCTTACACAAAACTACATTCATTTAAAGTTGCACTTGTCCAAAAGTGGTGGTTTGAGGTGTGCTGGCCACTAATCAAATATTAAATGATATCCATGTAGCTCAGGTCATGGTACAACTGAATTGTTATCCCTGTACTGGCTAAGTATCCGCTGCCCATGGTCAGATAAGATACATCCCCTTCCTTCAGTAGCAACATTTGTATGTGTTGGAAGGGCACAGCTCCAAAGAGCAATACAAGCAAAAGCCAATTCTTCAGAAGAATCTTGGCATCACCAGAGGCACCACTGCTCCAAGTAGAGGAGCAGGAACATTTGGAACACATTTTCAGCAGTTAAATAGTCAGCTGATTACTATAACCCTGAGCATTTACACCCCCTTAAGGTTTCCAGATATTTTACAACCATTTCTCCATTGTACTTTGCCCAATGTTGTTCCCTTTATGGGGCAGGGTCTGTTCAATGCACACAACATGAAATAAAGCTCAGCATGCTCACTATGCATAGAGTGCCATTTAATCTCCGAGGGTATTGGTCACCGCACTGGCATTTCCTGACACAATAAGGCAAACCGCATAATTTTGAGTTGGAACGTTCTAGTAAATGTCAGTCAGCATTTATGGAAGGGGGAAAGTCACCATTTGGAGCAAGGAATATCGTGATGTCTGGATTAGACCCCAGTCTGGAAACCTTGACCAAATATATTTTGTGAATGTATTTGAGAAGGCCAGCTGAAAGGTAGAGGGTCTAAATGCAGAACACTGATCAACTTATACTTAAAAGATACAGATTAAGTTGGAGACTCTGCTGTATGAATCATATCTGATGGTACAGTGATGAAGCTGGTAGAGCCGCTGCCTCACATCACCAGAGAACTGGGTTCGATCCTCACCTCAGGTGCAGTCTGTGTGGATATTGCACGTTCTCCCTGTGACCACGTGGGTTTGCTCCGGATGCTTTGGAGTGCCACAGTGAACAAGAACCTGTCCTGCTGTGTCTGTCTTCAGTTTAAACCAGTGTTTGCAGTTCCTTCCTACACATTTCGTCTGCTCCACTGCAGATATCTATCCTCAAGATATGTCTACTTTGAAGAAGTTCTCCTCCTCTCGCTGACGAGAGTTCTGTAACATCCTGTCCTGCTGCTCATCGCCTATATCTCTTGTTTCCCTTATCCTTAACCAGTCTGAAGAAGGGTCTCGACCCGAAACGTCACCCATTCCTTCTCTCCAGAGATGCTGCCTGTCCCGCTGTGTCTATCTTCCGTTTAAACCAGCATCTGCAGTTCCTTCCTGCAAATAACCTTCCCCCGTCACCTGCATCACTCCAGTTGCCTTCCTGTCACAAGAAGACATGGATTTACATCACAAGCCATTCTACTTCATTTGTAGCAGACATTTTCCGTCCACTACAAATGTACCCCTGTAAAGACTGAATGACAAGGAGATGTAAAAGGAATTGTGTAGAGCCTACAGACAGTTAAAACCATTTGTCCTTTATGAGGGAGAAAATAGCTTACAGTAAGAGCAAGACTGGAGGAGCAAAGGGGTTTGTATATCCACATAACAAAATGTACTACAAACTGGTGGGCCATTGCAAATAGAAATATTTTAAAAAACTAATGGAATGTCAGCTTTTACCTTCAGAGATTCTAATATAACGGATTGGTTGCAGGGAAAGTTATACTTTATTTCACGGAGCTGGGCTCGGACTTGATGTGGAGTGCTGGATTTTGTTTCTTGGCACTGCATTCAGTGAGGATATATTGGCTTTGCTATAATAGTACTGGCTCCAAGTGTTGAAATTATCAAGGGGTTGCCACGGCTTGCTCTGCATTCACTCTAATACCTACGGTTGAATCGAGGTGTTCAAAATAATAAAGTGAATTCTTGCAATAACATTCTATCTGTTGGAGAAAACATGAAAGAGGAGATATATAATTATGGTTTGAATTTGCACATAGAGGGAATGAGAACATTTTGTTTTCATGTTGAGGTAAGTAGAAATCTGAAACACTTCAAAAAGGCTATGGACACTGGATCAATGAAACTTTATGGAATTTGTTCAGCAAAGATACCAACCTGGCTGGAGTAAAAGGAGTAGATTTAGAGATAGCCCATGGTTTAAATGAATGGCAGAATGGGCTTAATGAAGTGAATTGTTTCTTTTTGTTAATATGCAACTTTCAACTGAGATTATGTTTTTTGGCGCAAAACAATGTCTGGGGAATGTGAGTGGAGTATAAATAAGAAGCTCACATCTTGAATTTTCCGCTTCACTGAACAAGGTGATAAATACTCTGTTTATTCTGTTGCCAGCCCAGTCACATGTTTGGAATTAATAGAATTCACTATGACCTAATAAGTTTAAAGTGGCTAACGCATCTTAATCTGGGGTGAACAAACTGGAGTTGTCGAGTCAACCTTGGTTCTGGCGAGCGTTTTCTTTGGTTCCAAGAGCAAACAAATCATTGCGTTCTTGGCAACTAAACAGTGAAGTTCATTTCCAGAGCCAAGCTCCTCTTTTTCGGAGTCAAAGTTCTTCAATTAATCTTGAGCTAGATGACATCATGCTCCTTATTTCTGGAACCAAAATCATCAGGGGGAAAGTCAATACTAAGCTGCCCGTGGGAAGGCACCTCTGGGCCTCACGCATTAATATAATGGTAGACTTAGGCTGGAGCCCCCTGGCATTTTGTAAGCCACAGCTTGTGTCTAGTTTTGGTTTCTTGGCATAAATAGGTTTAAAAATATATATTTACTGAAAACACATTTGTGATGAGTTGTAAACAAAAGCTGATGTGACAAATATGTGGCTCTTGTTTAAAGGGCTCTTAAAGCAAACACAAAGGCTGAGATGCGTAATATATCATTGATTTTATGTGAGTTGTAATTTGTGCACAATATTGGCTTGGTCATAGAAGACAGAGTTTCTATTCAGAGGTTCTGTGACGAGTGGTATTCCACAAGGATCTGGGCTAGGACATTTGATATTCGTAATATCTAATTATATATATATATATTTTTTTTTACATAAGTGCATGTGTCTTCCCTACAGCCATTAAGCTATTAAACACTACAACTTCAAATAAGCTCTGAACTACATAGACTATTATTGTTATTAATGCACTATTGTTTGTTTTTATGTGTAGTATGCGTGTGTGTGTTTTATCTATCTACTTATTTTCTCATTTACGATATTGTTTACAGTGTACTATGTTTACATATTGTGTTGTGCTGCTGCAAGTAAGAATGTCATTGTTCTATCTGGGACACATGACAATAAAACACACTTGACTCTTGAGGTGTGTGTGTGTGCACATATGTAAATGTGCATGTGTGTGTGTTTTATCTATCTATCTCTATATAACTAAAAGTCTCATCTTGTATGTATGTATGTTCCCGAAATACAGCCAAAACGGTACACAATAGCGCAACAATTTTAGGGGCGCCTTATCCACCATTCGCCTGCGGTGTGCAGTATCAAGTTTTGTTATATTTTAAAAAGTAAATCATTTTTAAAACTTTAATTAACCTTATACTCTGAACGGGATGAATTTCAACGCGGCAGTCGCACCTGCGCAGTGAGCTCCCACTTGCCTGGCCCGTCAGCCGCGCCTGCGCAGTTGGGGAGGGTTGCCGTGCCCGGCGGCGGCGCGCCTGCGCAATGCACTCCCACTTGAAGGGCCCGTCAGCCGCACCCGCGCAGTTGCGGGAGGGTTGCTGAGCCCGGTATCCGTGAGTGCGCAGTTGTGGGAGGGTTGCGGGGCCCGGCACCATTTTCAGATCGCCATTTTGATCTACTGGACTGGCATCACAACGGGGTCCCAACGGGTCCACGGGTCATCTAATATATATATATATATATATATATATATATATATATATATATATATATATATATATATATATAAAATTGATTTGGATGAAAGTCTAGGTGGCTTGATTAACATAGATACATAGAAAATAGGTGCAGGAGTAGGCCAATCGGCCCTTCGAGCCTGCACCGCCATTCAATATGATCATGGCTGATCATCCAACTCAGTATCCCGTACCTGCCTTCTCTCCATACCCCCTGATGCCTTTAGCCACAAGGGCCACATCTAACTCCCTCTTAAATATAGCCAATGAACTACCCTCTGTGGCAGAGAGTTCCAGAGATTCACCACTCTCTGTGTGAAAACGTTTTTCCTCATCTCGGTCTTAAAGGATTTCCCCCTTATCCTTAAGCTGTGACCCCTTGTCCTGGACTTCCCCAACATCGGGAACAATCTTCCTGCATCTAACCTGTCCAACCCCATAAGAATTTTGTACGTTTCAATAAGATCCCCTCTCAATCGCCTAAATTCTAGCGAGTATAAGCCAAGTCTATCCAGTCTTTCTTCATATGAAAGTCCTGACATCCCAGGAATCAGTCTGGTGAACCTTCTCTGCACTCCCTCTATGGCTATAATGTCCTTCCTCAGATTTGGAGACCAAAACTGTACGCAATACTCCAGGTGTGGTCTCACCAAGACCCTGTACAACTGCAGTAGAACCTCTCTGCTCCTATACTCAAATCCTTTTGCTATGAAAGCTAACATACCATTCGCTTTCTTCACTGCCTGCTGCACCTGCATGCCTACTTTCAATGACTGGTGTACCATGACACCCAGGTCTCGCTGCATCTCCCCATTTCCTAATCGGCCACCATTTAGATAATAGTCTGCTTTCCTGTTTTTGCCTCCAAAGTGGATAACCTCACATTTATCCACATTATACTGCATCTGCCAAACATTTGCCCACTCACCCAGCCTATCCAAGTCACCTTGCAGTCTCCTAGCATCCTCCTCACAGCTAACACTGCCCCCCAGCTTAGTGTCATCCGCAAACTTGGAGATGTTGCCTTCAATTCCCTCATCCAGTTCATTAATATAAATTGTAAATAGCTGGGGTCCCAGCACTGAGCCTTGCGGTACCCCACTAGTCACTGCCTGCCATTGTGAAAAGGACCCGTTTACTCCTACTCTTTGCTTCCTGTTTGCCAGCCAGTTCTCTATCCACATCAATACTGAACCCCCAATACCGTGTGCTTTAAGTTTGTATACTAATCTCTTATGTGGTACCTTGTCGAAAGCCTTCTGAAAGTCCAGATACAACACATCCACTGGTTCTCCCCTATCCACTCTACTAGTTACATCCTCGAAAAATTCTATAAGATTCGTCAGACACGATTTACCTTTCGTAAATCCATGCTGACTTTGTCCAATGATTTCACCACTTTCCAAATGTGCTGCTATCCCATCTTTAATAACTGACTCTAGCAGTTTCCCCACTACCGATGTTAGACTAACTGGTCTGTAATTCCCCGTTTTCTCTCTCCCTCCCTTCTTAAAAAGTGGGGTTACGTTTGCTACCCTCGAATCCTCAGGAACTACTCCAGAATCTAAATAGTTTTGAAAATTTATCACTAATGCTTCCACTATTTCTGGAGCTACTTCCTTAAGTACTCTGGGATGCAGCCTATCTGGCCCTGGTGATTTATCGGCCTTTAATCCATTCAATATACCCAACACCACTTCCCGACTAACCTGGATTTCACTCAGTTCCTCCATCTCCTTTGACCCGCGGCCCCCTGCTATTTCCGGCAGATTATTTATGTCTTCCTTAGTGAAGACGGAACCAAAGTAGTTATTCAATTGGTCTGCCATATCCTTGTTCCCCATGATCAATTCACCTGTTTCTGACTGCAAGGGACCTACATTTGTTTTAACTAATCTCTTTCTCTTCACATATCTATAAAAACTTTTGCAGTCAGTTTTTATGTTCCCTGCCAGTTTTCTTTCATAATCTATTTTCCCTTTCCTAATTAAGCCCTTTGTCCTCCTCTGCTGGTCTCTGAATTTCTCCCAGTCCTCTGGTATGCTACTTTTTCTGGCTAATTTGTACGCATCATCTTTTGCTTTGATACTATCCCTGATTTCCCTTGTTATCCACGGATGCACTACCTTCCCTGATTTATTCTTTTGCCAAACTGGGATGAACAATTTTTGTAGTTCATCCATGCAGTCTTTAAATGCCTTCCATTGCATATCCACCGTCAACCCTTTTAGAACTAATTGCCAGTCAATCTTGGCCAATTCACGTCTCATACCCTAACAAGTTTGCAGACGACACAGAAATCGGTAGAATTGTGGAAGGTGAGGAATGTTGGCGAAGAATACAACAGGGTAGAGATCAATTGAAATTGTGGGTGTTGAAATAGCAGAAGGAGTTTAATCTGCACAAATGTGAGGTGATAATGTTTGAGGGCTCAAATCAAAAGGACAGTACACAGTAAATGCCAGGACCCTTAGAAGCATTATACTGTACTGTCCAAGAGCATCTTGAAGTGCAGTCCGTAGTCCCCTGAAAGATCTTTCATATTAAAACTTTCTGACATGTTTGAAGATATTAGTCATTGAAACAGACTGGTAAAAATAACACAATATGAACAAACTGAACAAAAAAATAATAGAAAGGAGCAATATTATTGTGGGGTGGAGTTATTCGGGGCTTGAGTGTACAATTCTAGGAAACATGGATATGTTTGTAAAGGTGCCAGTTGAAGTTCAATGCAATATTATTAAGCCATTCAATACATGATGCTGCAGCATTAATGTTCAATGTTAGCTAAGATTTTCCATTATAATTACAACAACTATTCTTCTTTCTTTCACCTCAAAGTGCAGTCAGCTGCGTGTCCACATCAAACACAAGTTGGTAAATATACAAACAAACACAATCTTGAGCCAACATTAAGGAAATAGAAAAAAGATATATTCTATGGTAAGATACTCACATTAGTACAAAAAGCTAATTATTCTAAAATGTAAGGTGATAAAAAAAAATGAGTGTTCATCAAAAGCAATTATTCACAATTGAGATTTTCCACTATTCAAAGTAAAATTTGCACATGGTGACTGCCCATTATGCTGCATAAACATACTTATGAAGAAAGATTTATCTTCAATCTCTCAAGTATTTGACATTTAATTTTTGAAACATCATTGTTAGGCGGGAGAATCTGGCAGTTTATGAACAGACTGAACCAGTACAAAGTAGTCAAGGGACATATTTGTCTAGAATGGTGTATTTTCATGGAACTACTCTTGCTAATCATCACCAGAATCTTGCCAGAAACCCTGTTTATTCACAACTAACAGATTTCCAACTAAACTAATACTAATAGACTGTGAAGAACTATTTAAAAGTTCCGGACTATTCTTTGTAACTTCCTACTAAATATTGAAAATGTAGACTGCAAAACTATTGCTGTTGGTGAACAGGGGAGGAGTTTAATTGTGAGAACGATTTCTCTGAGGCCACTATGTGGAGGAATGTTGTTCTGCCCAGCATTGCTCTGGATTTGGACTGGAGCCTGTTTCGGAGTTTCGGAGATATTCATGGCCTGTTGTATGGGGAAATCAAACTGCTAGAGTGGCTTTTATGCAGAAGCCAAGAGTCAATCTAAAACAACAGCTGAATTCTTTTTTTAATGTTTATATTGGGTTACAGACCAAATGTTCATTTTGGCTGTACGATTCATGGGGGAAGTGAAAACTGCCTGGTTGATTAAATGTCAACGTTTTTACTTCACCTTATTTTAAGAAATTTAGATGGCACCCAGTGGAAGAAAAAATAGCAGTTTACTTCACAACTGACCACAGAAATAAATAAATAAATTTTCCATTTATTTCACACTCTGTTTATGACCATAGAAACAAGGAACTGCAGATGCTGGTTAACCAAAAAAGGACACAAAGTGCTGGAGTAACTCAGGGGGTCTGGTAGCATCTCTGATTAGGTGACGTTTCAGATCAGTTAGTTTATTGTCACATGTACCGAGGTATAGAGAAAAGCTTTTGTTGCGTGTTATCCAGTCAGCAGAAAGACAATACGTGATTACAATCGATCCATTCACAGTGAACAGATACATGATAGCGGAATAACATTTAGTGCAAGGTAAAGCCAGCAAAGTCCGATCAAAGATAGTCCAAGGGTCATCAAAGAGGTAGACAGTAGTTCAACACCTCTTTAGTTGTGGTAGGATGATTCAGTTGCCTGAGCAGCTGGGAAGAAACTGTCCCTGAATCTGGTGGTGTGCATGTTCACACTTCTAGACCTTTTACCTGATAGGAGAGGGGCGAAGAGGAAGTGACCAGGGTGTGACTCATCCTTGATTATGCTGCTGGGCTTGCCGAGGCAGTGTGAGGTATAAATGGAGTCAATAGAAGGTCAGGACGCTTCTTCATACTGGCTGTTTTGGGTTGGGACCCTTCTTCAGAGTGGCTGTTGAGCATTATCGAATTATTCTTATAATGAGGCTCGTACAACGACGTAATCGGAGTCTGTCTTTATTTAGCAACTCTTTACAACTGCAGCCTCGTGCTGCAACCCCGGGCCCTGCTGCTAGGCCTCTCTCCGGTTACGCCCACAGCCCCACCTTCAGGCCGGATGCTGTCACTGCAGCCTGACCACTGGCAGCAGAATAAAGGCATTCCTTACTCTATTATTCCATAATACCACATCTCCCTTTCTTTGAGAACAAAGGGTGGACTACCTTTGTCTCTGCAGGTCTTAAGGGGTTTATTCTGCCCTTTTGCTGAAAGACCTGTCCCTGATCAAACAAATCAATAAATCACCAATCAAGTCTCTGCGGCTTTCTAACCTCTCTCCCACACCTGGTCCGCACAGTCTCTGTGGTGGGGCCCTCTCTGCTGGGTGATGTTGTCACTGGTGGAGCTGGCTCTGGTGTAGGTGAATCTTCTCCCACCGGTGGCTCATCAGCGTCGACTACCCCACTGTTGGTCTGCAGCGGCACCAAGTGATGCCGGTTCCTCCTCAGTGTGCCCTGAGGCACCTGGACGATATAAGAGCGAGGGGTGTTGTGTGTAGATAGCACTGTGCCCTGGACTCGTGCATCGGTGATCCACACATCCTCCCCAGGTACGAGTGGCTCCAGGTTTCTCGCTCCGTGCCTCTTGTCGAAGGATCTTGCGTCGTTCCTCCTCTTCTCCCTTTCTTTGGCCCCCAGCGCGTTGTAGTCAGGCAAAACTGGATTCAGCAGGGTTGGAAGGGCAGGAACTGTAGTGCGGAGGCGGCGCCCCATCAACAGCTCGGCCGGGCTATAGCCGTTCTGTAGAGGGGTTGCTCTGTAGGCCAGCAATGCAAGATATGGGTCTGATGCCTTTGTTAGCAGGTTTTTCACGGTTTGTACAGCGCGTTCCGCCTCCCCATTGCTCTGAGGAAACTTGGGGCTGCTCGTGATGTGCACAAAGCCATACTCTGCTGCAAAGGCTTTAAAGTGGCTACCTGAGAACTGGGGCCCATTGTCACTTTTAAGAAATTCCCCAATTCCATGACGACAAAACATGGATTTCAGGTGCACCACCACATCTGTGGACCTTGTGTGTGACAGCAGCGCAACTTCCACATACCTTGAGAAATAATCTACTACTAGTAGATAAGTCTTGTTTTTCAGCGTGAACAGGTCAGCTCCCAAGGTTTGCCAAGGCCTGTCTGGCATCTCCGTTGGCATCAGCGGCTCTTTGACGTTCCTTCTCTCTTGGATGCAGGTTCTACATTTCAGCACCATGTCATTCAGCTGGCTGCTGAGTCCTGGCCACCATACCGTCTGTTTGGCCCGGCCCCTGCACTTTGTCACCCCCAGGTGTCCCTCATGTAGTCTCTGCAGCACATCACCTTGTAAGGCTGATGGGATGACGAGTCTCGTGCCCCGCAGCAGCAGCCCATCGTGCACAGTCAGCACTGCTCTATCAGCCCAGTAATGTCTCAGCACTCCCTGCAGTTGGCTTTTGTCGGGCCAGCCGTCTGTGCAGTACTCCATCAGTGCAGAGCATGTGCTGTCTGCCTTCAGGTGCTCACGTAGGCTGCTCAGATAATCTCCACTGACAGGAATGTTGCTGATGACAGAGTCTACATAGATGTTGGTGTCCTCTAATAGGCTTGTGTCTGTGTGTGCTCTTGCGGCTCTCAGAGGAGCACGAGATAAGGTGTCGGCTGTCCACAGGCTTTTGCCAGGGACATGATTGACTGTATAGTTGTACCTCATGAGTCTCATCCTAAATCTTTGGATTCTTGGTGGGAGGTCATCCAAAGCTTTCCAACGGCTTATGGTCAGTTTCCAGCTCGAATGGTCTTCCCAGGATGAAACAGCTGAACCTTTCACATGCCCACGTTGCAGCCAATGCCTCCTTCTCTACTTGAGCATAGCGCTGCTCTGTTGGCGTCATTGACCTGGACGCATATGCCACAGGTGACCACATGGCATCGCTCTTCTGCAGCAGGACTGCCCCCAGGCCAAAGGAAGAAGCATCAGCAGAGATCTTTAAAGCACTGTTTGGGTTGTATAATGTGAGCACTGGTGTGGATGACAGCTCTGTTTTTAACTGATCAAAGGCGGCCTGCTGCTCTGTCCCCCAGTACCAGTGGTTCTTCTTGGACAGCAGGTCTCGTAGCACTTTGTCTTTTTCAGCCAGGTTAGGCAAGAAGCGGCCCAGCTGATTGACCATGCCCAGAAAACTCCTGAGTTCGCTGACATTTTTGGGTGCATCCATCTCTTGTACTGCTCTCGTCTTCTCTGGATCTGGCTTCACTCCATCTGCTGAAATCACATGACCCAGGAATTTGACTGTGTGGCGTGTGAGCTCACATTTGTCCATGTTGAGCGTAATGCCGGCCTTTTGTGCCTTCTTTAGCACCGCATGTAGCCGCACATCATGCTCCTCCTGCGTCTGTCCCCAGACCAGGATGTCGTCCATGTGACACAGTACCCCCTCCAGGCCACCGGTCACTTCTGTCACCATCATCCTTTGAAAGTGCTCGGGGGCTGATGCTATGCCAAAGGGTAGACGGTTAAAATAGTAGCGCCCATAAGGCGTGATGAAGGTGGTGTATTTGGCAGACTCTTTTGTCAATGGTACTTGCCAAAAGCCCATGTTGGCATCTAATTTGCTGAAGACTGTTGCGCCAGCTAGCATGCCCAGAGTGTGCTCGACAGAAGGCAGGATAAACTTTTCTCTGCATACTGATTCATTCATCATTGTGAAATCCACACAAATGCGAACATCACCTGCTTTTTTCGGCACCACCACCATCCCGGCACACCAATCAGTCGGCTCCTCAATCTTGGTGATTACGCCCATCTTCTCCATACGGTCTATCTCCTCCTTCACTTTTCCCATAAGCGGCAGAGGGACTCTGCGTGGTGTGTGGAGAGAGAAGGGCACAGCCTCTGGCTTTAATTTAATTGAGTATGGCCTCAGAACAAGACCCAAGCCGCTACACAGCTTCGGATATTGTTGTTTCATTGATTCCATGGTGATGCTGTCAACCCTGCACACAAGCTGAAGCTGTTCTATGGCAGGCCTTCCCAACAGTGCAGTGTGCAGGTCTTTTACTACATAAATGTTCTCTATGGCTGTCTTTTTGCCTCTGCGCAGTGTTTCTCTGGCTACACCTAGGACAGAGAGTGCATTGCCCCCTGGCCCAAACAACGGGCGTGTCGGCACTGCCAGGCGCTTCACATCATGCCCCCCTGTAATGTCATGGTACACCTCGGCTGGCATGGCGGTGACATCAGCACCAGTGTCTATTTTAAAGCACACTTTTTTTTGTCTCACTTGTAGCTGCACCGTCCACGGGTCTTTTCCAGCATCCACGGCTCCCAGGAAAAAGCTCTCTTCTTCCTCTGTAGTGACAGCATTCAGAGATTTTGCACTGTTTCTGCACACTTTGCCATAATGTCCCTTTTTGCCACAGTTGTGACACACAGCATCTTTAGCAGGGCATTCCCATTTTCCATGCGAGGGCATTTTTCCACATCTATAACAGGCCTTTGAACCTGGCTGTGGCCGTGTATTAAGTTTATTTTTGCCTGGTGTTTGTGCTTGTGGCTGAGGCTTTGAGGGAAATTTGGGTTTTCTGTAGCTTTTAGCATGCACAGCATCAACATTTGAGCACTTGCTAGCACCGCCATTTTCTCCTCTTAAGTCAGACCGCTGTCGTCTAACTTCTTCAGACTGCCTTGTCTTTGTTATCGCAGTTCCAAGGGTTAGGTCTCTGTCTAGCTGTAGCTTTTCTGACAATGAGACGTTTCTCAGCCCGACCACTAACCTGTCGCGGATCAGCTCGTTCTGTAACTGTCCATAGTTGCAGTGTTCAGCTAATCCGTATAGAGCAGTGATGAAGGAATCCACCGTTTCTTCTGGCAGTTGCACACGCTGATTGAACTTGGCTCTTTCGTAGATTACATTCTTTTTAGGCACAAAAAATGCATCAAAGCCCGCCTTGACATCCGTGTACACCTTCCTCTCATCTGCAGTTAGCGTTAGCCCCTTTAGCACATCTTCGGCTTCATCACCCATGCAATACACTAACGTGTTCACCTGGTTTTCTTCCGACGTTGCGTTTAAGTTGCTTGCAAGCCGAAAGCGGTCGAATCTCCTGATCCAACGCTCCCATTCTTGAGGCTTGGTAAAATCGAATGGCTCTGGAGGTTGTATTGTGAACGTAGCAGTTGGTGTAGGTTGCGCCATATCTGCCAGCTCATCTCACATTTCTCCGCCAAAACGATACACTTTCCTCTCCTTCTTTTTTTTTTTCGCTTACAAGTATCCCGTTTCTGACACCATATCGAATTATTCTTATAATGAGGCTCGTACAACGACGTAATCGGAGTCTGTCTTTATTTAGCAACTCTTTACAACTGCAGCCTCGTGCTGCAACCCCGGGCCCTGCTGCTAGGCCTCTCTCCGGTTACGCCCACAGCCCCACCTTCAGGCCGGATGCTGTCACTGCAGCCTGACCACTGGCAGCAGAATAAAGGCATTCCTTACTCTATTATTCCATAATACCACAAGCATGACCTTCTGAGTTACACCAGTGCTTTGTGTCTGTTTATAACCATGCTGTGTGAAAATCTGTTGCTATGTTTGACTGCAACAGTCATGATAATTACAATACCTGTATTGTATTTCAAAAAGTATTTCATTAATTTGAAGTGTTCTGGAACATTGCGATGAAGTATGGTATTGTTGGAATCTTTCAGTATCTATGAATTGCCTCTTGCACTATCCCTGTGTTTCTAATTGTGTTTTGCTCCATTGTCTTTGTCTTGTTTAATGTATTTATGTTTTTGTGTGCTGTGATGTTGCAGCAAGCAAGATTTTTATTGTACCTCGCTGTACTTGTGCAATGGACAATAAAATCGACTTGACCTGCACAGCTCACTGTAAAATCATGTATTGAATACAGCTGTAAACAATGATTGTAATTTGCTTTACATCAGATCAACTGCATTGGGGTTCGGCGTTCCAAATCCCCACCGCCAACTTTGAAGAAGTGTTGAACTGTGATGAAGTTGCCTACAAATGGCTGTGCAATCTGCGCAGAGTAGGATTTGTGCAACTGAAACATGCTCCCGCGGAGAAAGGACAAGTGGCGAAATTGGGAAAGAGGATCGGCTACGTGAGACTGACCTTCTACGGGTAGGTGGCAAATACAGCACCAAACCTTGTTACAACTAAATGCATGTATTTATCTGTTTAAGAAAGAACTCCAGATGCTGGAAAAATCGAAGGTAGACAAAAATGCTGGAGAAACTCAGCGGGTGAGGCAGCATCTATGGAGCGAAGGAATAGGTGACGTTTCGGGTCGAGACCCTACTTCAGACAGATGTGGAGGTGGGGGGGGGGCGGGAACCCACCCCCCCCTCCCACCACCACATCAGTCTGAAGAAGGGTCTCGACATCAGTCTGAAGAAGGGTCTGGACCCGAAACGTCACCTATTCCTTCGCTCCATAGATGCTCCCTCACCCGCTGAGTTTCTCCAGCATTTTTGTCTACCTTTTATTTATCTGCTGATCATTTCCCGTGGCTGTAACACACCAAGTGTGGTTCCTAACCGTCAAACCTGTGCACAGAAAATATTATAATTTAGAGATACAGCATGGAAAGAGACGGTCTTCCCACCGAGTCCACGCGGACCAACTCCACATAGACAGCGCCCGAGGTCGGGATCGAACCCGAATCTCTGGTGCCATTTGGGTGTTTTTTTACTGTTTTCCAGCGCTGTACCAGTACACATTTAGAAGACCATTAAACCTAATTTGTCCAGGACTCCTATCAGTTAGGCCTTTGGACGTGGCAAAATACAGTTTGTTCGGCACAAAGGTAGAAAGTAAAGAGTCAAACTAAGCAAACAGAAATTCTGTGTACGTCTCTGTAACGTGGTTTTGAAATTAATTATTCTTGGATTTAACATTGACTGCCACATAGTTGACCCACAATTTCCACTAATAGGTAGTTTATTTTACTTTTCATGAGAAGATAAAGTTGGACATACAGTTCCTTCACTGTGGCAGCTGATCAGATCTTGGCCACAACTCCACTTTACCATCAGGTCCACAAAGCTTTGACTCCCACTTAGTTACAGAAATCTTAGAGATAAATATATTCCACCTCCTGAGCTTTCAGAAGCACCAAAGATTGAAGACTCTGAATTTGGAAAATTCACCTGATTGCACAAAGATTTGTTTGAGGGAATCACACTCAGCAAGTACTGATTTGGGTTTTCTCTATTGCTTGTCTGCCCAATTTAGCTTCAGCTTAATACTGCAGAGAGAAGAATGATCCAAATCATAGCCACATCCACATCCCTATTTGACTTCTTTGTCCCCACCTTTAAGATGAGAGGGGCAAAGTTGAAAGGAGACGTGCGGTGAGGGTGGTGAGAGCCTGGAACGTGCTGTGGGGACAGAGGTGGAGGGGGATATGATAGTGACATTTGAAAGTATTGTCAATACTTTTCACAAGGCAGTGGAGGCCAATTTCACTGGATGTTTTCAAGGGAGAGAAATTGGCCTCCACTTAGGAGTAAAGGAATCAAGGGATGTGGGGAGAAATCAGGAACGGGATATTGATTTAAGATGATCAGCCATGATAATATTGAATGGCAGTGCTGACTCGATGGGCCGAATGGCCTACACCTATTTTTCCAACTTTTTTATAATAGGCATGTGGATATGCAGGGAAGGGAGGGATATTGGTTATGTTAAGGTAAGTCTTGGTTTTGGCATCATGATCAGCACAGATATTGTGCTGTTCTATGATCTTCCTATGTCAAGGGAGAGTCAAGGTTTCATAAAAGCATGCTTAGCGATACTATACCTAATCACATTTGGTATTCTGATCACAACTACATAGTTAGAGAGCTCCTAAACTAGAGAGACAGAAGCTCTTGGTATAGGCAGGCTTTCACTACCCCAAACTTGCTCAGTCTCTCAATACATTTATATTTTACAAATAATTACTTTTATATTTTTAAAAAGCAGCTATTTGTACTCTCACACCTGAAATCAGCTTAATTTAAAAAAATCGTACAGTCACGCAGCAAGTAAACAGACCCTTCGGCCCAACCCGCCCATGCCAACCAAGGTGCCCCATCTTAGCAAGTCCAATTTGTTTAGCCTTTATCCCTCTGTATTTTTCCTATCCATGCACCTGTCCAAATGTCTTGGTGCTAACACAAGGCGAGAACTGCCTCAACTACATCCGCTGGCAGCTCGTTCCATTTACCCACCAACGTTTGAGTGAAAAGTTGCCCCTCAGGTTCCTATTCAATCTTGCCTCCCTCGTTCTCGATTTCCCATCCTCGATAAGAGCCACCTCAATAAGGAATTAGATAACAGAAACTTGCATTTAATTGGTTCACATTGTTTGGCCAGTTTTATAATTCCTACTTGTTTACACTCACATAGAAACTAAGTTTGAATTGGATGGAATTTGTTTGAAATTCCATAATCTTTTACACATGTTCGTCCAATATTACCACGTGAAACCTCTGCCCATGATGTGACATATGCTTTTTCCTTAGGCCAAAATGTTGATACTAGTTTCGAACTATATATAACTACTTTACATATTGGAACTGGCTATGAAACTAGGAGATAATTTGGGTATAAAAAGGCATTGTGACAATGGAAGATAGACACAAAATGCTGGAGTAACTCAGAGGGACAGGCGGCATCTCTGGAGAAAAGGAATGGGTGACGTTTCAGGTCGATACTCTTCAACCCAAAACGCCACCCATTCCTTCTATCCAGAGATTCTGCCTGTCCCGCTGAGTTACTCCAGCATTTTGTGTCTACCTTCGATTTAAACCAGCATCTGCAGTTCCTTCCTACACATTATGAAAATGAGTGCAACTTCAGAATTGAATCTCCACAGGATTTGACACCTAGTCTTGGTTAACTATTAATATAACATAGAATTGAAGGAGTGCAACAATGAATCTTCATTACCCTTATTGAGCAAATATCAGAAAAGGTTCTGTCCAAGGTTAACAGCTATTCCAGCAGCAGGCTTACATAAATGTGGAGAATAGATTACATGGTTAACAACAATCCATGCCTACGATATCAATCTACTGGGAATAATTATTTTAAATTATTTCATTTCACACTTCATCAGCTTACAAACAATTTCAAAACTTTTTTTTACAGAATTCTGAAAGGAAATTGTTGCCTTCTGGTTTCCTGAGGCAGTATCACCTGTAGTATAAAAAGCCATGTTATTTTGCAGTGCAGTCTGTTTGACTGAGGAATAGCGTGTAAATCGCATCACCACGCAAATTTCTATTGGCAGCAGTGACCCATAGCTTGCTATTGGTAAATCATGCAAAGGCATTTATATTTTCTGAGTCTTTCACTTTTAATTTTTTTAATTTCAAGGGTCAAATTGTTGAAGGGAAAAATAACAAATATTGCAGTAAAGAAATCAATACCCTTCTTCAGACCCGAAACGTCAGCTATTCCTTCGCTCCTTGCTGCCTCACCCGCTGAGTTTTGCCAGCATTTTTGTCTACCTTCAATTTTTCCAGCATCTGCAGTTCCTTCTGAAACAACAGATAACGAGATACATTTGAAGTGAAGTCACAGCTATAAGGTGGGATGTTGAATTTTGTCAACAATTGGTATCAAATCACCAGCAATTAACTCTGCAAAAGACCCCCATGCTTTCCTACATGTCTCGTGCGGCACAGCTAGTAGACTCGCTGCCACACAGCGCCTGAGATCCAGATTCGATCCTGACCTTGGATGCTGTCTGTGAGGAGTTTGCACTTTCTCCCTGAGAATGCGTGGGTTTCCTCTGGGTGCTCCGATTACCTTCCATATATCAAATTCGTGCGGCTTTATAGGTTATAATTGGCCTCTGGAAACTGTCCCTAATGTGAAGAAAATGGATGAGAAAGTGGGATAACACAGAACTAGTGTGAATGGGTGATCGATGGTCAGTATATACTTGGTGGGCCGAAGGGCCTGTTTCCATGCTGTATCTCCAGACTAAACTAAACAAAACCGATCTCAATTTTGATAAAGAGATAAGGAACTGCAGATGCTGGTTTACAAAAGAAAGATACAAATTGCTGGAGTAACTCAGTGAGTCAAGCAGCATCTCTGGAGAACATGGATTGGTCATTTTATTCGAGTCTAAGGACCTCGTCTTCAAACATTCCGTCCTCAAACATTCCCTATCCATGTTTTGATCCACCACTTCATATCTCAATTTTAATAAATTGGAAATGTCTTTGAAAATCAGATTAAATTGTCCTTTGGCCCGCAACAATCTGCTTCTATTGTTGCCAACTATTAAAGCACGACTGATGGCCTTTTGCCATCTGGACCTCGATAGGCTCTCAAATCCCAGCCCAAAGTAGCACTTGTGAATTTAAATATAATACAGGAAGAGAAGTCAAGAGAAAGAATGCTTCAGTGGTACTTTATTGTCATGTGTACCAAGTGACATTCCTTTTTTACAGTAAAATATCCCTATACAGGAGCACAATCAGACCTATGGGGAAGAGTATGGGAATAGGAGATGACACTGAGGCAGTCCACAAGAGTCACCACTTCCAGCACCATCAATGATGGGTTTCAGAAAGAAATAAGGCAAAGGATTGGTTTTAAAAAATGTTTAAATGTTGCAGTGCAGAAACACGGTCTTTGAAGACCAAATATAGGAGTCCAATGTGCAGCCTTATTGCAGATATAACATCACTAACCTAGGACAAACTTCATGCTTAAACTGTTTAAATGGAAAGCAATGAAACAAGGGAGCACCACTCCACACAGTGCAGTTCATTGTCTGTGCCATTGAAGGTAACAATTGAAATTTGGGCATGCAGGTGCAGCAGGCAGTGAAGAAAGCGAATGGTATGTTAGCATTCATAGCAAAAGGATTTGAGTATAGGAGCAGGGAGGTTCTACTGCAGTTGTACAGGGTCTTGGTGAGACCACACCTAGAGTATTGCGTATAGTTTTGGTCTCCTAATCTGAGGAAGGACATTCTTGCCATAGAGGGAGTACAGAGAAGGTTCACCAGACTGATTCCTGGGATGTCAGGACTTTCATATGAGGAAAGACTGGATAGACTCGGCTTGTACTCGCTGGAATTTAGAAGACTGAAGGGGGATCTTATAGAAACTTACAAAATTCTTAAGGGGTTGGACAGGCTAGATGCGGGAAGATTGTTCCCGATGTTGGGGGAGTCCAGAACAAGGGGTCACAGTTTAAGGATAATGGGGAAATCTTTTAGGACTGAGATGAGAAAAACATTTTTTACACAGAGAGTGGTGAATCTCTTGAATTCTCTGCCACAGAATGTAGTTGAGGCCAGTTCATTGGCTATATTTAAGAGGGAGTTAGATGTGGCCCTTGTGGCTAAAGGGATCAGGGGGTATGGAGAGAAAGCAGGTACAGGATACCGAGTTGGATGATCAGCCATGATCATATTGAATGGCGGTGCAGGCTCGAAGGGCCGAATGGCCTACACCTGCACCTATTTTCTATGTTTCTTTGAAATGAACGAGATGATATGGCAAAGGTACAAGGAACTGCAGATGCTGGTTTACCAAGAAATACACAAACTGCTGGAGTGACTTAGCTGGTCAGGCAGTATCTGTGGGGAACATGGATCAGCGACATTTTGGGTCGTGTGAAGAAGGGTCCCAACCTGAAACATCGCAGATCCATGTTCTCCAGACAAACCACCTGACCTGCTGAATTACTCCTGCACTCTCTGTTTTTTTTAATGATATTATGAACCTTGTGTTTATTATATATCCAGCATGTCAATAAAGAAAATAATTCATAACCCTTGCCAGAAGTCCAAAGCACTTTACATCCAGTTGACTATTCCAGGTGTGCTTTTAATGGCGTTACCTCCTCTCACACTACTTGGCTCCAAAGCCTCAAATATAACTTTTATCTGCGGTATTCAATTTCAAAGTATGTACTTTGTTCTTGAACATAATCAATTACAGACATTCCAGATTTACGACCAGCGATGAATCTGGTCCAGAAACACCACTGGGACCGTCAAAAGGGCCCATCAGCGACTGCACTTCCTGAGGAAACTAAAACAGGCCTCAATCCCCACCAACATCCTCAGGACTTTCTACAGGGGTACGGTGCAGTCTGTACTCACGTACTGTTTAAATACGTGGTACTCCACCTGCAACTGCTCGGACAGGAAGGCTCTGCAGAAGGTAGTGAGGGGAGCAGAGAGGATCATTGGCGTCTCCCTACCCTCGGTACAAGAACTGTTCCTGAGCCGCTGTCGGAAAAAAGCTCAAAAAATTGCCAAAGACAAAATGCACCCCCTCCACATACACCTGGATCTCCTGCCATCAGGCAAGAGATATCGCAGCATCAAAGCCCGGACTACAAGACTGCTAAACAGCTTCCTGCCATATGCTGTGAGGCTGCTAAACAGCCACTCTGTACTCACAGTCACCTGATTCTGCGGCTTGGCACGGACACTATAATAACTGGCACTGGCCACTTCAATAACTGGCACTGGCCACTCAAATCAGCCACCCCGGACATGTTTATGATTGGTCTTACTGTATTTTAACGTTGTTTGTATCTATTTTAACTTATACTGTTCCATCAGGGACTGGATTGTTTTAGTGTTGTTATTATTATGTGTGAAATGTTTTAAACGTCATGTGCGATGCTCCGGTATTCCCTGGGAAACGTCTTTTCGTTTTGCACTGCACAACTGTTGCTTGCAAGATGACAATAAAGGAATTGAATTGAAGGGGGAAAAATAGCAAAGAATCAACTGTGCAGAATCCAGTGCCTTTAGTCTTCTCGTTAAGGGCCTGTCCCACTTCGGCGATTTTTTTAGGCAACTACAGGAGACTAGGCAGTCGCCACACGGTCGCCAGGGTGTTGCCTGTATGGTCGTGAGTCGTCTCCTCAGTCGCCCAAAGAGTCGTAGCGTTTTTCTGGTTGCCGCTGGATTTTGAAATGTTCAAAACTTTTTGGTGACAGTCAGCGACCGTGGACTTGACGTAGCTTGTCTTCTCCTGACGTAGGTGCTGTTGTAGGTTGTCGCCAGGATGACGTAAGTTGTCGCCAGATGACGTTGGTTGTCGCTGGTGCTGACTTCGGTGAATACCATTGGCGGCTACCTACGTCAACCGGCGACTGAATTGTCTTCAGTTGTCGCCGACAGGGTCGTTGTTTGTCATAGCTTGTCGCGGGTGGACTTAGGTTGACTTCGGGTGTTGTAGGTTGTCGTAAGTGTGGTCGTAGATGGACGTCCTCATGGGTCGCCGGTTGTCGCTTGCTGTAGCTTGACGTCGACAAGGCGGTAGGTCGTTGTTGCTTGTTGGAGACATTGTCGTGGGGGGGGGGGGGGTTCCAGTTGCCATTTTTTCGGCAACCTGCTACGACTATGACAGTCGCCTAACAAATCGCCTAATGGGACAGGCCCTTTAGTTGGTCAGAAAATTGTGGCTGACGGGCACATCTGCTGACCCTGAGATCACCAGACAGCTGCTTGTACATCATGTGGTTCCTTTCTAGGTGGACCCAGCACAGCCCTGCCCTGCACGGCCTCCTCAGTGTGTGTGGACAACTTTGAATAACTGAAAGTTGCTGGGGGATTTCCCCTGACTGCTCCACTGTCACAACTCCCACATTCACAAATCATCTGGGAGCTTTTAGTTCAGTTGACTTCAGTTTATAGGTACAGCATCATCGCCAACCATCGAGCACCCATTCACACTAGTTCTATGTTGTTTCACTGTCGCATCCACTCCCTACACACTAGGGGACAATTTACAGATGCCATTTAACCTACAGACCTGCACACCTTTGGGATGTGGGAGGGAACTGGAGCACTCGGAGAAAACCCATGCGGTCACAGGGAGAACGTGCAAACTCCACACAGACTGCACCCCAAGGCCAGAATATAACCCTGGTCCCTGGTGCTGTGAGGCATCAGCTCTACCAGCTATGCCACAAAAAAAATTACTTTAAAAAGACAAGGGAAAATGAAAATATTGGTAAAACGACAAATTCACACTTAGGCGCAAAGAAATACAATTATCTGAACTGTGGGTAGTGAAGAGTTGGTCGTGGCATTATGTTTGGCAGAGACAATGTGGGCCAAAGTGCATGTTTCTGGCCTGTATTGTTCTATGTTCTAGATGCTTGCACTACACACTGGGTCAGCAACTGTGTCACATCACATCTCTGACGATATTGATTTAGATAGTTGCTGGCAATACAATTCATGTTATGCTCGCAGCAAATAAGCGTTTTGAGCTTTCAAGTCACACTAAATCAGCGAACACTGGTTAAATGTGCATTTGAACTTTGTAAACTGAGGGCTTTCCTCAAAGTAATTGTGCTGCCTGCAGCAAGATTCCAAGAGCATGAGTGACCGTGCAACTGGCTTCCTGTGCAGATGTTGTACGATGATGCACAATGCGGGTGTACAGCTGGTGTAAATGTGGACACCATTACCCCAGGCAGGACACACACTGGTGACATTCTTCACCAATGCTAGATTGTCCCCCCACAACTCTCCAAAGAATCAACTTTTGCCATGCAACAGTTTTCCTTGTCCTGCCTACTGTTTTTTATTTGTTTCTATAGTCTTCAAAGACATTCAGCATTCTCTCTCTGGCCTGGTCTCGACCCAAACCGTCACCCATTCCTTCTCTCCAGAGATGCTTCCTGTCCCGCTGAGTTACTCCAGCTTTTTGTGACTATCTTCTAAAAATAAATACAATATTTGAGTACTCAGCATTTATTCTGATTTTGCCGCAGACAGTTGTTGTTAGATATACACTCTTGCCTGCCTCTGCCTTTCAGATTTTCACCATTGTTATCTAGTTTGCTTCAGCATACTATTCAGGCACACACCTGTCTTGTCATCCGTGGCCTTTGTCCAACAATCTGGCTATCACACCCCCCCCCCACCGCCTAGTTCACCTATTATCTGTTATGCTCTGTCCTGCCTTACCTTTTCCAGCTTTCTTCACCCCCCCCGACCCAAAACGTCACCTATCCATGTTCTCCACAGATGCTGCCTGACCCGCTGAGTTACTCCAGCACTCTGTGAAATGTCGCCTATCCATGTTCTCCACAGATGCTGCCTGACCCGCTGAGTTCCTCCAGCACTCTGTGAAATGTCACTTATTCATGTTCTCCAGAGATGCTGCCTGACCCACTGAGTTACTCCAGCACTCTGATGTTTTTAAAAGAAATACTCATGAGAATTATTTTAAAATAAATACAATTCCTCCTGCATGTTTTAGTCTACTTGTAATTCCTTGCATAGAATTCAAATTAATTAGCACAGCTCAGAATCCTTGCAAACATTTTAAACTGAACAATGATGTTTGCATTTAGTTATCTGAAACTGTGAGTAATGTTTCAGTTTGATACTCCTGGTAATAATTTGTACTTGACTTTTGACATTTCACCAGTTGAAAATGCTTGGATTTCTTTTGTACAAACACACAATAAATAGGTGGAGTAGATAAAATGGCACCATGTCCCACCCTCTTCACTGAGAGACCTTATTTTCCTTCATTGCTTCAACATCCAAAAAATGATCAGTTTCAATGTTGAATAAACTCTGGTTTGGACTGTTACTGATGATTTGCCTCTCCCGTTTCATTTGAAAGGCATACCTGGCAAGTGGAGGACAAGCCCAACGCTAACAACGTAGCCTACACATCTGGGGAACTGAATCTTCACACTGATTACCCAGCGCTGCACCATCCCCCTGGGGTAAGACTGCTTGGAATATTGCCCAAAGCCTTTCATCTGCTTTTTGTAAAGAATATTAATGACTAAAAAATGTATGAGAAACAATGAAAAAAAGACATGGTCGTTTGGCTACATGCCTAGCCTTTTGTTTCAACGAGAATGCTTGTTTCCCACTGCTGCCAGAGCATGACGATATAAAACCACTTTGCACTGAGTATAAACAAGGGCACAGAGTGCTGGAGTAACTCAGCGGGTCAGGCAGCATCTGTGGAGAACATGGATAGGTGACGTTTCACAGAGTGCTGGAGTAACTCAGCGGGTCAGGCAGCATCTGTGGAGAACATGGATAGGTGACGTTTCACAGAGTGCTGGAGTAACTCAGCGGGTCACATAACATCTCTGGAGAAAAGGAATAGGTGACGTTTCTGGAGAAAAGGAAGAGGTGAATATGAAACGTCACCTATTCCTTTTCTCCAGAGATGCTGCCCGTCCCGCTGAGTTACTCCAGCACTTTGTACCTATCTTTGGTAGAAACCAGCACCTGCAGTTCTTTATTTCTACTCTCTCCTAAACATTAATGCTCTCTAATCCAGGCAGCATCCTTTTTCTTTAAATCAAAACATTTCTTCAATTATTAAAAATAATATTTACAATACAATAAAAACTCAGTAACTCAGCGGGTCAGGCAGCATCTGTGAAGAACATGGATAGGTGACGTTTCACAGAGTGCTGGAGTAACTCAGCGAGTCAGGCAGCATCTGTGGAGAACATGGATAGGTGACGTTTCACAGAGTGCTGGAGTAACTCAGCGGGTCAGGCAGCATCTGTGGAGAACATGGATAGGTGACGTTTCGGGTTAGGACCCTTCTTTAGACTGATGGCTCAATCTCGCAAGTATTATGTGAAAATAGATGAGGAGGTGACATGATGGGCAGATGGGTGGACAAAGGCCAGAGATGGGAAGAAGACAAAAGGTTGTGGGATAAGGAGAGAAAAGATGCTAAATGTGTGGCAGGTGGAAGAGGCACAGGTGGAAGGGGACAGGAGAAGGGGAAAGGGTTGATGCAGGTGGGTTGTGAGCTGCCCAAGTGGAATATGAGGTGCTGTTCCTCTAGTTTGCATTGGGCCTTACCCTGGCAATGGAGGAGGCCCAGGACGGAGGTCCGCGTGGGAATGGGATCCATAGATCTGCGCTGTCTCAATGAGCATTCTTCTAAAGGGAAGAAGCAAGCAAGATGCTGTGATAGAGTGTTGGTAACAAAGTATTGAAATAATGAGTCTTTCTGCATAAACTTGCAGGAAAAAGAAAAGTATTTTTTACCCGAGTACAGGGGTACATATATTTGTGTACTATCTTTAAGGCAATAGAAGTTTTTATATTAAAACAGGTACAAAAAATGAAATAAGATCAGAAAATGCTGGAAACTCTCATTAGGTCAGGCAGCATCTGTGAAAAGAAAAACAGAGTTAAACCCCTGTCTCACGGTGCGGGTCCACCCACGAGTGATCCCGAGTTTAAAACATATCAAACTCGTGGTAATCACGTAGAATTAACGTAGCGGGAACGTCGGAACTCGTAACGCTAACGGCAGGTACTCGGGAAACTTGTTAACTCGTGAAAATCTTTCAACATGATGAAAGATTTCCACGAGTCAAATTTACTCTTGAAGTACATTTTTAAACTTTTAAACTCGTTGTAAGAACGTAGTAGCCAGTAAGTTTAACGTGGGCACTCTTTAACTCAGTGGGACAGGCAGCATCTCTGGAGAGAAGGAATGGGTGACGGGATGACGTTTCCAAAATTCTGCTGCGTCTTTGTGTTACTCCAGCACTGTGTGTTCACTTTTTGTCAACCAGCATCTGCCCTTTCTTGTGTATGACATTATTTGTATCCGCGGCAGATGATTGCTTCACCCGCTGAGTTTCTCCAGCATTTTTGTCTATCTTCGATTTTCCAGCATCTGCAGTTCTTTCTTAAACATTTCACTGCAGGGTGGCAGGGGAAGCAGTTTAAAATCTTGTGGCTAAGACTGTCTCGTGTTCACATTCTATAGTGGAGGAAGCCTGGCGACGAACTGCCAGTTACAAAAATATGGCAGGTCATTAAAAAGTGTTAAAAATAAATTAAAAATCAACTATTTATATTTATAGTATATGAAAACTTATTTCCTGAAAGACCTTTTCTGCCTCTCTGTGTACTATCATTGTACATCTATACAAGTATTCCTAAGATTACAAAAATACCATTGATATTCAATCTCCAAATACATTTCTAATGCATTCCTTGTTCTGTATTCAACTGCAGCCTTCCATCCAGTGAAAACGTCCATTCTGGATGCAGTTGTCACACTCAAGAGTGGCTTCTGGATATTGGATGGTCTTAACATTATATATTATGTGCTGTGTAGGAACCAGCATTTTGCTAGTCACACAGCCACAACTTGCCAGGCCACTTAAACAAAAGTATCAATTCTGTTGATATTTTCAATTTAGCTTTGCTCTGGCAGCTGTCATGATATAATTGTCTGGTCTATAAATATGTCTATTAAATCTGAAGATATAAAGTCTGAAGAAGGGTCTCAACCCAAAACGTCGCCCATTCCTCTCCAGAGATGCTGCTTGTCCCGCTGAGTTACTCCAGCATTTTGTGTCTACCTTCATTTAGGTCTCCGCCATTTAGAACGGAGACGAGGAAACGCTTTTTCTCACAGAGAGTGGTGAGTCTGTGGAATTCTCTGCCTCAGAGGGCGGTGGAGGCAGGTTCTCTGGATGCTTTCAAGAGATAGCTATATAGGGCTCTTAAAAATAACGGAGTCATGGGATATGGGGAGAAGGCAGGAACGGGGTACTGATTGGAGATGATCAGCCATGATCACATTGAATGGCGGTGCTGGCTCGAAGGGCCAAATGGCCTACTCCTGCACCTATTGTCTATTGACTATTGTCTATTGTCCTTCGATTGTAACCTGCATCTTCAGTTCTTTCTTGCACATGATATAATTGTATGATATTATAATTACTTGGATCTGCCAAGTCAGTTTGAAGTGCTCACCCATCTACACATTATCTTCTTTGTGTATTTTATTGACTGACTTCAAACTCAATTTCACCAATTTATTAGTAATTTAGAAAAATAATTGAAGTCACACATTTTGAAAGTTTTAGTTTAGTTTAGTTTAGAGATACAGCGTGGAAACAGGCCCTTCGGCCCATCGAGTCTGCACCGACCAGCGATCCCCACACACTAACACTACCCTACACACACTAGGGACAATTTACAATTTACACCAAGCCAATTAACGTACAAAGCAGTATGTCTTTGGAGTGTGGGAGGAAACCGATGATCTCGGCGAAAACCCACGCAGGTCACGGGGAGAGCGTACAAGCTGCGTACAGACAGCACCCGTAGTCAGGATCGAACCTGGGTCTCTGGCGCTGTGAGGCAGCAAGTCTACCCCTGTGCCACCGTGCTGCCCATAGCAAGTAAACATAGACCAGTACACAAGGTGCTTATCTGTGTACAGAACGTAAGCTAACACCAAATTCCTAACTTCAGCAATGATTGCTGTTCCTATACTGGTTACTGCTAAAGTCTCTACAAGCGAGCTACCCCACCTTTTTATGTTTCTAAAATATTTTTATTAGACATAGCATTGTAACATGGTGACATATTTTTGAATATACTGGGTTATTTCAATGTAGATACAATATAAAGTCTGAAGAAGGGTCCCGACCCGAAACGCTATCTATCCGTGTCCTCCGCAGAGACTACCTGACCTGCTGGGTTACTCCACCATGTTGTCTTTTTTGGGCTTATTTCAGTGACTGATTAATTGCTTCCAGATGTATATGGAACAGGGGCAATCCAAAGTAGCAACATGCGATCAAATTCATGCTATAGGCAGGAATTACAAAATATCTACAACATAGCAAGGGTCTGAAGAAGGGTCTCGACCCGAAACGTCACCCTTTCCTTCTCTCCAGAGATGCTGCCTGTCCCGCTGAGTTACGACTCCAACATTTTCTATCTATCTTCAATGTAAACCTGCATCTACACAGAGGAAGGAATCATATTGTAGATCATGAGCAAGTGAGCTGCCTGACACTACGCTGCATATCTTTTGACCGCACTTCTACGAGAAACAAATATCAGGGTGCCTGCAATGTTCTGCCAGAGGTGGCAGTGGAAGCAGATATGAGAGTGGTGTTTAAAAATCGTTTGGATAGGCACATGGTTATGCATGGAATGGAGGGATACGGATCATGTACAGGCAGACATTGTGGGCCAAAGTGCCTGTACCTGCACAGTACTGTTCTGAACACCTGTACTAGTCGACCCAAAATGTCACCGATTCCTTTTCTCCAGAGACCCACTGAGTTACTTCATATTTTTGTGTTGATCTTTGGTTTATACCAGCAACAGGTCTTGGACAGGTTGAGAGAGTGGGCAGAGAAGTGGCAGATGGAATATAGTGTAGCAAAGTTTGGAGTCGTGCATTTTGGTAATGGGAATAAAGGTGTAGACTATTTTCTAAATGGGGAGAGAATCCGGAAATCGGAGTGCAAAGGGACTTGGGAGTGCTGGTGCAGGATTTCAAAAAGTTAATTTCCAAGTTGAATCGATAGTATCGAATCTCACTACCGAATCGGTAGGGCTAGAGGGCACAGCCTCAGAATTAAAGGACGTTCTTTTAGGAAGGAGATGAGGAGGAATTTCTTTAGCCAGAGGGTGGTGAATCTGTGGAATTCTTTGCCACAGAAGGCTGTGGAGGCCGAGTCGGGGGATATATTTAATCCCGAGGAAGATAGATTCTTGATTGATATGGGTCAGAGGTTACGGGGAGAAGGCAGGAGAGTGGGGTGAGGAGGGAGAGATAGATCAGCCATGATTGAATGGCGGAGTAGACTTGATGGGCCAAATGGCCTAATTCTCCTCCCATCACTTATGATCTGCAGTTCCTTCCTACACACTGTACTGTTCTATGATCTATTCCATGAAAGGAATGTTTCATATGTACTTTGAATGTGCTCGGTTCAAATTTCAGCTAATCTTCAGTAATATATCTCCCATTTTCCCTGTGCTCAAGATGTGTTTCTGTGCCAACATCTAAAGCCAAACATTTTGCATTAGTCAGAAGGTAATTTTCATCCTATCATCACTAAAACACATTACCGGCAACTAAAATCTTTCCTGCTCGTCAAAGGATTTTATTAAGACCAACATGGTTTATTGTTACATTAGTAATAAAATCCATTTACAATTGTAAAATGTGGAATTGCCTAGGATAAGACTTTTATGATTACATTTTAAGAAAAGTAATCTCAAATCACTTGAGGAAATTAAGTAATCTCAAAACCAGTTTGACAAACTAGTGATTATGAAAATAGTTAGTCATATCCTCTCTCATTGCAAATAGTTCCACCTATTGAGCCCATTCTGTAACTAAGGGCTCTGTGAGTATATACTCCTGAAAACCTTGATATGTGTATTGTGTAGGAAGGAACTGCAGATGCCAGTTTACAGCAAAGATAGACACAAAGTGCTGGAGTAACTCAGCGGATCAGGCAGCCTATCTGGAGGTAGACACAAGGAAGGGTGGCGTTTTGGATCAGGCTGCTACAGGGCCTCCAGCGTCCCACTCCGTTGCCTCAGTGATGCCGACCCCTCCTCGACATCTACACCAGACTGGAGTTTTGTAGAATTATTAGATTCAGAACCAAACTTAAATGAAACATTTTGGATGTAACTTGTATCTAGACCAGGGTGCACTTGTAAAAATAAGGTTCATGGTGACGCAGCGGTAGAGTTGCTGCCTCACAGCGCCAGAGACCCGGGTTCAATCCTGACTACGGCTGCTGTCTGTACGGAGTTTGTACGTTCTCCCAGTGGGTTTTCGCCGGGATCATCGGTTTCCTCCCACACTCCAAAGACGTGCAGGTTTGTAGGTTAATTGGTTTGGTATAAATGTAAAATTGTCCCTAGTGTTAATCAGAATCAGAATCAGAATCAGAATCACACTTTATTCACCAAGTATGTTTTGCAACATACGAGGAATTTCATTGGCCAGGTCAGTCATACAATTAAAAGCAACAAATCACTCAAAAACACATTTTACGCTTATCCAATTTAAAACATTACATAGATTATATTATTCAAAAACCAAACTAAATAAAATCTTTCCTAACGTCTCACCAATCTGTGATAAATGTATATGTCAAGAAGCTACCATAGCACATTCTTTTGTTTTTTGTACAAAAATCCAAAAATTCTGGTTTGAAATATTTGATATTTTTTCAAAATTAATCAAAATAAAACTGGTACCAAAACCAGAATGGATTATTTTTGGAATATCGGAAGGTATTCCTGAATTAAACGTGTATCAGAAGAATTTACTCAATTATGGGCTAATAATGGGAAAAAAGCTTATACTTAAATTCTGGAAAAATGCGCCCACACCAACAATAAAAATGTGGACATCAAATATGTTGGAAACATTACATCTGGAAGAGATGAGATTCCTCCTAGTAGGCAAAGTAGATCAATTTCAAAAGACGTGGTCTACGTTTTTGGACCTATTACAAGCATGAGGTGCAATAGTAATTTAGAAAAACAAATAAATAAATAAAAGGTATCTGGACCTGGTAATGGGAGGTAAAATAAAAACAGACTTGGTTGGTAGTTCCTTCTCTATGAAGTATGGTATAAGAATTATAATAGAGCGATTGTTCCTTCTTTCTTTCTCTTTTTTTTTCTAGGGTCTATTTTCTAACTTTACTTCCTTCTCTAACTTCTTTTCTAAGGGGCTTTCTTTTCCCAACACTCTTTTGCACTTCACAACCTTTGTGCACTTTCTTCACTTTTCTTACTTCTTTCTTTTTCTTTCTTAAAGTTTAAAAAAGTGAAGCGGTACAAAAAATGTATTAATATATACGTGTTGTACATTACTGTAATCTACCGTACTTCTAAAAAATAAAAAATAAAAAAAATAAAAATAAAAAAAAAAAAACACATTTTAACATGAACATCCATCACAGTGACTCCTACACATTCCTCACTGTGATGGAAGGCAAAATAAAGTTCAAGTCCTTCCTTTTGTTCATCCTCGGTCGGGGGCCTCGAGCCCTCCGTTGACGGGACGGTCTTGACTCCTGTAGCCGGCGGCGTTTGGGCCCTCCGCATCGAGGCGATCTGCTCCCGCATCGGGGGAATGTCAGCTCCCCCACGCAGGGCGATCGAACCTCCCGTCGGGGCTGGTCGAGCCTTCCGCGGCGTTGGAGGTCCCGACCAGCCTCTCCCGAGACTGCGAGCCCTAGATGGTAAGTCCACGGTGGTCGCGGTGGGAGCGATCCCAGGCAAGGGATCCGCTCCGATTTTAAGTCCGGTGGGGCTCACGACAGTCCGAGGAGGCCTCCAGCTCCAGCCAGGATGGATGTTCTGGGGATCGCTAGTCGGCGCGGACTCGGTGGGCCAAAGGGCCTGTTTCCATGCTGTATCTCTAAAACTAAAACTAAAAAACAAGTATTACACCAGCCAGCATAAAAGGTAGTAAAGTAAGAAGGTGGACACAAAATGCTGGAGTAACTCAGTGGGACAGGCAGCAGCATCTCTGGAGAGAAGGAATGGGGGACGTTTCGGGTGGAGACTCTTCTTCAGACTTCAGACAGTGGTAAAATAAGAAGTCTCTTCAATCCTCCGCCGGTTATCACCACCTTGTGCTTTGGCCTAGATTCAGTTCCTTCACTGCATAAAACAGACAGAAGTTGGAGGTGAAACAATAATGGTCGATGGATTCCACGTTGCCAATCAGCTTCGCCGACTGAACCCTGAGGCTTTCCGCGTCCTCTCCACCGTTTTGGTTGACTTTACAGACACGGGAAAGGATCATTGCGATTTCTCTCTTCAGTCTAAGAATAAGATTATTGAGTAAGTACAAAAGCAAATGGAGGGCATCGTTTGATTTGTATTTCTAGTAAGCTTCCTTGAAAGTTGATGTTTAAGTCATAGAAGGTAGACAAAAATGCTGGGGAAACTCAGCGGGTGCAGCAGCATCTATGAACCGAAGGAAATAGGCAACGTTTCGGGCCGAAACCCTCGGGTTTCGGCCCAAAACGTTGCCTATTTCCTTCGCTCCATAGATGCTGCTGCACCCGCTGAGTTTCCAGCATCTGCAGTTCCTTCTTAAACACTTTAAGTCATAGAAACCTAACAAGGACTTGGCTTGAACACTTCAGCCAGTTCACTGCCACAACAGCCCAGGAATGGTCCTGCATCCAGCAGCATAACTGTGGGTGATGAAGAGAATACCTACATTGAAGAAGTCGGTTAACGGATAGTTTCCTTCGGGGGGATGTTGTACAGTTGTAACTTGTATCTTTATTAAACATTCAATGCGAGAATGTTTCCTGTATCTTCCCCCCCCCCACCTCTCAATTTGTTCAACGACCTATTTACTAAGTACCATGCACCCAATTGAAAAGGGGTGACCGATTTTTTGCTTTGCCGAGAAGTGTTTGGTTCTCCAACATTTGCGTGCGTTTTGCTGTGGAACCTTTGTATGATCCTCCACAAAACGCAGATATTGAAGGGTTATGTGCTCCTGGATGACCTTGTGGTGCTGGCCTTGCAGATGAGACCAAAGACCTATTTACCAAACGCAATGCACTGAATTGAGAACGTGTAGATCCGACATGTTGGTCGGTGTGGGCAAGTTGGGGCGACAGGCCAGTTTTCAAACTGTGACTCTATGATTCTATGGCTGAGTCCTTGCTTTATTGAAAAGTGTTTGATTGCAGATACAATGAACTACAGATTTGCCATAAAAAAAACACCAAGTGCTTTTACTCCAGTAGTGGAAAGGGTGCAGGAAATGTTCTTCCATTGAATATTTAATTAAAAATATACACCAGTTCAGTTTCAGTTTCAGTTTAGTTCATTGTCCCGTGTACTTAGGTACAATGAAAAGCTTTTGTTGCAAGCTATTCAGTCCATCTAAAAGCTCAGAAAACGCAGTGCCAATACAGAGGAACTTCCTGGTCCCATAGGCTACCCTTCACCAAACCAGCTCCTCATCATTCTCCCACCAGAAAGCACCACAACCTTTTATAGAGCTAAGATAGACACAAAAAGCTGGAGTAACTCCGCGGGACAGGCAGCATCTCTGGAGAAGAGGAATGAGCAACGTTTTGGATCGAGACCCTTCTTCAGGCCTTGCATTAGGATTAGGGTTAGGGTAGAAGGGTCTCGACCCGAAACGTTGCCCATTCCTTCTCACCACAGATGCTGCCTGTCCCTGCTGAGTTACTCCAGCTTTTTGTGTCTATCTTTGGTTTAAACCAACATCAGCAGTTCCTTCCCACACTTTTACAGAGCCGTTAAATGGCCGAATTCAAAGCCAGAAAACTGATTGCAGAACACTGCAAAGTATCAAAATAAGCATGTGGCAAATGGTGCTGACACTAGGGGAATGTGAGTGGTCAGAGTATAACATTAGTGACAACATCACGTCCATCAGCTGGGAACAGGCATTAACCCGGAAGAGAAGCCAGGCCAGTGTCTGCCCCTAGCCCAAACGTCCCAGTGAAGTGACGAGTGGATGAGTCGTGTCCCAGAGCTGTCTGCTCCATGGCTGTGCCAAGTCCCGCTGTAGCTCTGGCTTCCCTTATTCTTGGCCCGTCTCCCAGCTGAGATGCCTTGCGGTAATAAATCATTCCTCTCCGATGGGTGTCGCCAAGAAGTGTCTAGACCAAAGTTGATCAGCAGTGAAAGTTCCACCGGATGGATCTGCTTGCATAGAGACCGGGATAAACCGCAAAGACACAAAGTGCTGGAGTAACTCAGCGAGTCAGTCACTATAAATATTGCAGGGGTTGTGGGGGGGGGGGGGGGGGGGAGAGAGAGAAAGCAGGAAGACGGATACTTGTCCAACTTTCACCCCTCCCACTGCAATCAGTCTGAAGAAGAGTCCTGACCTGAAATGTCACCTGCCCATATTCTCCAGATGACGTTTCGGGTTGGGAACCAGCTTCAGTCGGAAGAGAACTGAACCAAAACACCGCTTGTCCGTGTTCACTGCGTTACTCCAGCACTCTGTGAAACGTCACTTATCCGTGTTCTCCACAGATGCTGCCTGACCCGCTGAATTACTCCAGCACTCTGTGAAACGTCACCTATCCATGTTCTCCACAGATGCTGCCTGACCCGCTGAATTACTCCAGCACTCTGTGAAACGTCACCTATCCATGTTCTCCACAGATGCTGCCTGACCCGCTGAGTTACTCCAGCACTCTGTGAAACGTCACCTATCCATGTTCTCCACAGATGCTGCCTGACCCCGAGTTACTCCAGCACGTTGTCTTTCTTTGTAAACCAGCATCTGCAGTTCTTTGTGTCATCCATGATTTTAAGCCTGTCGGGCAGAGAGAGTAATAGAGAGACCACTGCCTCGCTCTGCCTTGGCAGCGGGTGGAGACATCGACACTGACAGTCTACTTACGTATCTGGCTGAGTGACCAGATGGCCTCATGCTGGAGAGGAGACCAGGTGGGCAGGTTGCTCTTGCATTATAAAATTGTCCCTACTACCAAGTACCTAGCAGACTAAGACATCTCTTTAAATAGTTTATCCTACCCTTTCATCCACACATTCATGCTCATAAGTCATAGGAGCAGAATTTAGGCCATTTGGCCCATCAAGTCTACTCTGCCGTTCAATCATAACTGATCTATCTCTCCCTTCTAACCCCATTCTCCTGCCTTCTCCCCATAAGCCCTGACACCCGCACTAATTCCAGCCATCCGTCCATCCAGGCAAAGACCACAATGCCACTCACCCAGTGCCCAGGAATGGTCCTACATCCAACAGCCTAACTGTGGGTTATGAAGAGAAACCTTACATTGAAGAAGCTGTTTAACAGAAAAATCCTCTCAGCAAATATTGTGCAGCATCAAGCATTCAGTGTTGCTGCCATCTACTGGTGTGGTGTATTACTGCAAATGTCACACACACAGAGTCAAGAGGGTTTCATTGTCGTATGTAACGAAACAGAACAATTAAATGATTACTTGCAGCAGCACAACAGGCCTGTCAACACAGTAGTCAATGGATAACAAAACATCCAATATGTGTCAGCATTAAATCCCACACATCACAACCTTATCTGTATAATGATATTTTGGGTTGGGAACCGTCAGAATGATTTGGACACCTCTCTGGAGTAAAATTGATGTCACTGCAATCCTGATATTCACAAACCACCAAACGATCCCAAAAATAACATCCAAATGAAGAAGGGTCCCGACCCAAAACGTCACCTATCCATGTTCTCCACAGATGCTGCCTGACCCGCTGAGTTACTCCAGCCCTCTGTGAAACGTCACCTATCCATGTTCTCCACAGATGCTGCCTGACCCGCTGAGTTACTCCAGCCCTCTGTGAAACGTCACCTATCCATGTTCTCCACAGATGCTGCCTGACCCACTGAGTTACTCCAGCACTCTGTGTCAACTTGACTTCCCTTGTCACTGGATCAAGATCTTTGCCTCTGTAGTACTTGGTGTACAACAGTTAACTTAATGTTAATATAAATCAGCCACAGGCAACCTCCTCCTCACTTTATTAAGTGTGGGACCTAGATTGTCTAGCCCTTCATTTAGGTTAGGTTAGTTTATTGTCACTTGTACCGAGGTACAGTGAATAGCGTGCTATCCAGTCAGCGAAAAGACCACACATGATTACAATGAAGCCATCCACATTGTACAGTTACAGGATAAAATGAATAACGTTTAGTCCAAGGTAGACAAAAATGCTGGAGAAACTCAGCGGGTCATGCAGCATCCATAGATGCAGCATCCATAGATGCTGCCTCACCCGCTGAGTTTCTCCAGTATTTTTGTCTACCTTCGATTTTTCCAGCATCTGCAGTTCTTTATTAAACGTTTAGTCCAAGGTAAAGTCGAGTAAAGATGGACCTAGTGTCTCCAATGAGGTATATGGTAGGAAGGAACTGCAGATGCTGATTTACACCAAAGATAGACACAAAATGCTGGAGTAACTCAGAGGGTCCGGCAGCATCTCTAGAGAGAAGGAATAGGTGACGTTTCGGGTCAAAAAGAGCTAGTCTAAAGAAGGGTCTCGACCTGCTCCTTTTTTCCTGAGGAATGTTGTTGTGACACGGTGAGCTCTTCCCGCATCTCGTTGACTGTCCCTGCAGAATGAGCAGCTGCCGTATGAAGAAGGGGCGGCACAATGGCGCAGCGGTGAAGGTGCTGTTTTACACGGAGTTAGCACATTCTCCCCGTGGCAGCTTACATTCCCTCTGGGTGCTCTGGTTTCCTCCCACACTCCAAAGACGTGTAGGTTAATCAGCTTTGGTAACATTGTAAATTGTCCCTGGTGTGTAGCGGTGATCGATGGTCGGTGCAGACTCAGTGGGCCGAAGGGCCTGATACATTCAAAGTTAACTAAAGCAATTCCATAAGGAGCAGCAGTTTTACACAAGTCTTTTCTTTTGTTTTGTGTGCAGCTTGGACCACAATGGGAATGTTGTTCAGATTAATTATAACAATGCAACTCGGGACTCTGTCCTCGATCTGCCTGCAGAGCAGGTCCACCCATTCCTGTCTGCTCTCAAAGACTTTGTGCTCCTCATGTACAAGCCAGAAAACTTGGTCACCTTCAAAATGGAGCCAGGTAAGCAATGCTGGTGGTGTCAGCAAAGTCCCCAATCATGTGGCCACTTTACCTGTAGCTTAGCACTTTCTAGATGTTGCAATAACCTATTGAGAGTTAGATTTAGGTCTTAGTGCTAAAGGAATCAAGGAATCATATTGAATGTCAGTGCTGGCTCGAAGGGCAGAATGGCCTACTCCTGCACCTATTTTGTATGTTTCCATGTTTCTATTCAAGCCTTCAAATCGGGAGGGTGGTGAATCTGTGGAATTCTTTGCCACAGAAGGCTGTGGAGGCCGTCAATGGACATTTTTATAGCAGAAATAGATAGATTCTTGATTAGTATGGGTGTTACGGGGAGAAGGCAGGAGAATGGGGTTAGGAGGCAGATAGAACAGCCATGATTGAACAGCAGAGTAGATTTAATGGGTCGAATGGCCCAATTCTGCTCCTATCGCTGATGACCTTATGATAGTGTTGGGATGCGGGGATCGCTGGTCGGCGTGCAATGGCTGTGCAGGAGGGCCTGTTTCTGCTCTGTGTCTCTCTAAACTAAACTAAAACTCTTTGATTGCAGGGGATGTTCTCACCTTTGATAACTGGAGAATACTGCACGGCCGTCTAAGCTACGACTCTGACGGAGGTTACGCGAGGCACCTGGAAGGAGCGTACGCAGACTGGGATGAAGTCATGTCACGGGTCCGTTGCCTGAAGCACGCGCTGTATGGCAACAAATAAGTACTTGGTTTGAAGAATGTAATGGGTCAACAATAGAACAATGATTTTTAGCATCGCTGATGATTTTCTACAACTTTGACACCACTTCATCTTCATGTGGGGAAAGTGCTCACACCGACCGACTTCAAGAAAATTAGAACAATCTTAGGATTTTACGTAAATGAAGCCTCTTTCATATAGGAAGCGATTTTGGACATGGTGTAACTAAAGTGCAATATCAATGAAAATATTTATTCGCTGGGAAAATTCTGCATGCTCATTGACAATACTTTAAAAATGTAACTGGAAATTGGCTGCGGAATTGTCAAGGCCTGGAGTGATTTAAAAAGAGCCAAACCAATCATTTGTAGCAAATAAAAGATAGAGTCCTACTGAAAAATAGCTCCATTGGTTGTGGAAGTCTAACTGGTGGTTTGAATAGAGACAGGAGGAACTGCAGATGCAGGTTTGCAAAACAAGGCCACCAGGTCATTCCGGAGATCATGGATAGGTGATGTTTCAGGTCGGAACCCTTGTTCCAACAGGTGAAGGTTCCCAACATGAAACGTCACCTATCCACGTTCTCCAGAGATGCTGCCTGACCCGCTGAGTTACTCCAGCACTCTGTGAAACGTCACCTATCCATGTTCTCCACAGATGCTGCCTGACCCGCTGAGTTACTCCAGCACTCTGTGAAACATCACCTATCCATGTTCTCCACAGATGCTGCCTGACCCGCTGAGTTACTCCAGCACTCTGTGAAACGTCACCTATCCATGTTCTCCACAGATGCTGCCTGACCCGCTGAGTTACTCCAGCACTCTGTGAAACGTCACCTATCCATGTTCTCCACAGATGCTGCCTGACCCGCTGAGTTACTCCAGCACTCTGTGAAACGTCACCTATCCATGTTCTCCACAGATGCTGCCTGACCCGCTAAGTTACTCCAGCACTTTGTGTCTTTTTAATAGTTTGAATGACCTGATAGCCAATTGAGACAAATGAAGAATCTGTAAAACTGGCATTAATTGGATCTATCCTAAAAGTTCCTCAACTGTGAAGAAAACTCTGGGTGGCCAAGAGCGGGTCACATTGCAACACCAGTTTAGCCTGGAGATAGTGCAACACAGTACTGTGGTAAACGAATCATCTGGTAGTCTTCACATCATGGCTGAAAGCCCACTAGCACTGTTTAACGAGGTTGCTTGGTGTTGTGGTTTATGGCAGTCGATGTAACGCGGTCTAACAACAAACGACTGATTGTGGATCAGGAGCTGATACCAGAGAACAAACTGAGAAGTGCAGGAGGGAAGTTTGTGCTACATCCGTGATACAGGACAACATTCCCTCCTGCAGAAGGTCTACTCCCAATTACTGCAAGCTTGACTCTAGCGGTGAGGAGGATTTTGGAAATTAAAGACCTGCTGTGGTGTACTTTGTTAACGTTTCAACAATACACTTGAATATTCATTCCAGAAATTCGGCCTTATTCCGTTGTATTATTTCACGTTCACAAGTTATAGGAGTAGAATTAGGCCATTCGACCCATCGAGTCTATTTCGCCATTCAATCCTGGCTGATCTCTGCATCCTAATCCCATTTTCCTGCCTTCTCCACATAACCCATGACACCCGTTCTAATTGCTGCAGTGATATTTGTATCATCAATAACCGCGGCGAAGGTGCGGACTACTGGAGGGTGGACCATGTCCTGCCCCGCCTACAACTACAATCTTCAGATGAATCTTGCCAGTTTTAAGCAACCTCATCATGTTTCTATGTAGCAGTGTGTGTTTGAACATCCCATGATGTTTCCCCACCGCATTCACATGTTAGGACCCTACTGAGCCTGTCCCACTTAGGCGATTGTTTAGGCAACTACAGGTGACTAGTTTGTCTCCACATGTTCGCCGGTGGTCGCTGGGAGTCATCTCCTCAGTCGCGCAAAAAGTCGTTGCGTCTTTCTGGTCGCCGCTAAATTTTCAACATGTTGAAACATTTTCGGTGACAGTGGGTTTGACGCCAATGAGTGTAGCTTGACTTCTCCTGACGTAGGTTGTCGCCAGGATGACGTAGGTTGTCGGTTTTTCGGCGACCTGCTACGACTATGACAGTCGCCGGCAGTTGCCTAAAAAATCACCAAGTGGGATAGGCCCATTACTCAATCTACTCTGCAAGTCTCATCTGCACCTCACTTGACTACACCAATGATCACTGAAATCTATAATCACCATATCATAGAACATAGAACATGCTTCAGCCCACAATGTCTGTGCCGAACATGATGCCAAGACCAACTCATATCTGCCTGAACATAATCCATATGCCTGCAATCCCTGCATATCCATGTGCCTGTCCAAAAGTCTATTAAATGCCACTATCAAACCTGCCTCCACCACCACCCCTGGCAGCATGTTCCAGGCACCCACCACCCGCTGTGTAAAACACTTGCCCTGTTCATCTTCCACCTTAACGCTATACCCTGTAGTATTTGCCATTTCCATTCCGGGAAACAGGATTACAGCTCATTTCTCAAGAGCCCAATAAACTGGCAGCCAAGAGGTGAAGCAAACTTTGAGGACAAAGAAGCAGTCAGCACTTAATAAACTTCTCAAACCAAACTCCATCCATGACAAGAGTGCCCTTGACTTCATCCGACTGTAAACTCTCCACTGCACCAGACCAACAATAAATTTTTAAAAGCCGCAAGCCAATTGAAAAGCATGGCCTTACAGGCAGACTTTTACGTGTTAAATGTTGAAAGGGAGATTGAGTCACCACCTCACTTCCCAAGACCAGGAAATGGACATTCCCAGAGGTCCAGGTTCTACTGACCCCCATCTCCACAGAATCCTCCAAATCACGGGAAGGGAACTGAACCAAGATGAGCCCTACTCCATCTGAAGAAGGGTCGCGACCCGAAACGTCACCCATTCCTTCTCTCCAGACATGCTGCCTGTTACTCCAGCACTTTATGTCTATCTTCGATCTGAACCAAGATGAGCGTCCTCTCCCAGACCAACAAGGGGCGAGTGACATTCAGTCTGTGCCAGAACGCAGACAGTGGAAGACACAGACTCTGTAAGCAGACGCTCCATTGCAAGTCCAGTCACAGCAAGTATACAGTGGGCGGCACAGTGGCACAGCGAGTAGAGCTGCTGCCTCATAGCATCAAAGACCCGAGTGCCATCCCCACCCTGACTGCTCTCTGTGTGGAGTTTGCACGTTCTCCTTGTGACCTCGTGGGTTTCCTCCAGGTTCTCCGGTTTCTTCCCACATCCCAAAAGGGGGTTAATTGGCCTCTGTAATTTGCCCATTAGTGCGTAGAGAATTGGTGAGAAAGTGGGGTAACATAGAACTTAGAACTGGCGTGAAAAAGTGATCGATGGACAATAGACAATAGGTGCAGGAGGAGGCCATTCGGCCCTTCGAGCCAGCACCGCCATTCAATGTGATCATAGCTGATCATCCCCAATCAGTACCCCGTTCCTGCCTTCTCCCCATATCCCCTGACTCCGCTATCTTTAAGAGCCCTATCTAGCTCTCTCTTGGTCAGCATGGACTCGGTGGGCCGAAGGGCCTGTTTCCCAGCTGTATCACATCTGATCTCTAGTGTAAGGTACATATAGTCTTGCTTGGAGCACATAGCAGAAGGAGCTCACCCCACCCTCACTGCCTCGACCTCCTGCCCCTCCTTTACTTTAGAGATACAGCACGGAAGCAGGCCCTTCGGCCCATCGAATCCATGCCAACCAATGATCACTCTGTACACTAGCAGTATCCTACACATTTGGGGCCATTTACAACTTTACCAAGCTGAATAACCTACAAGCCCGCACGTCTTTGGAGAGTGGGGAGAAACCGGAGCACCCGGAGAAAACCCACGCGGTCACAGTAAGAACGTACAAACTCCGTATAGACAGCACCCGTAGTCAGGATTCAACTCGGGTCTCTGGCGCTGTGAGGCAGCAACTCTACCGCTGCGCCACCGTGCCGCCCACCTGTGCTGGAATCTGCAGAATCCTGACTGGCATTATCAACTCCCCAGAGTGCACAGACCTGGAACGGAAGGACGATCATCTCACCCCTCTGGCGCACGAAGAAGAACAAGGATAACAAGATAGACACAGAGTGCTGGAGTAACTCAGCAGGTCAGGCAGCATCTCTGGTGAACACGGATAGGTGACTTCACAGAGTGCTGGAGTAACTCAGCGGGTCAGGCAGCATCTGTGGTGAACACGGATAGGTGACTTCACAGAGTGCTGGAGTAACTCAGAGGGACAGGCAGCATCTGTGGAGAGGAGAAATAGGTGACGGAACCCTTCTTCAGACCGTCCATTCCCCACAGATGCTGCCTGACCCGCTGAGTTACTCCAGAACTTTGCATCACTCTTCGGTGTAAACCAGCGTTTGCAGTTCCTTCTTACACAAGAATAACAAGAGCTATAGAGAGCACAGACATTTAGCATGATCTGCAGCCATAGAATTGCCACAAGGTGTCAGGAATTGCAGTTGTAGCTCATAGAGACATAGAAGAGATAGGTGCAGGTGTAGGCCATTCGGCCCTACAAGCCAGCACCGCCATTCAATATGATCATGACTGATCATCTAAAATCAGTGCCCCGTTCCTGCTTTTTCCCCATATCCCTTGATTCCTTTAGCCCTAAGAGCTAAACCTAACTCTCTTGATTCTCTCGCTCGATTCTTCCCAGCTTGGAATTTCCTCTGTATTGTGTGAATTTCAGATTCCAGCAGAATTGTACGATAATGTGTGATATCATACAAGGATACAACCATTAAAAAAAGCTGACACACCTAATACTGTGTCTATACTTACGCTCTGAAGGAAAGTTCCTTCTCCCTCATTCCTGCCTCTCACAAAGAACAAATGAACGAATAAATGTTATTAGCCAAGTATGTATACACACAAGGAATTTGCTCTGGCGATTTGCTCGCATGGATAAAAACACGAGAAACTACAGTAGACAATTGAACATAAAACATTATAATTTAAACATGTGAAATACTAGAGTAAAATAGGCAGGTACGGCAGTAATGCCTCCATAGGCCACTTTGACCTACTGAGTCCCTCCCCATCTGCCAAGGTGCTTATCTAACCAAACCCCTCTGCCCGTACATGGCCCTCTGTTCCCTGTCTATCTATGTGTCTACCTCAATGCCTTTGAATCACTGAGTTTTTACCGGCTTCCACCACCTCTCCTGGCAGCACGATCTAGGCACCAGCTGCAATCCATGTCAATCTTGCCTCAAACATCTCCTTCAAACTTTCTCTCTCTCACCTTAAACCCGTGCCTTCTAATCTTTGACATTTCCACTCTGGGATAGGAAGGCAGAATAGCGCAGCGGTAGAGTTGCTGCCTCACAGCACCAAAGACCCGGGTTCGCTGCTGTCTGTACGGAGTTTGTACGTTCTCCCCGTGACTGCGTGGGTTTTCTCCGGGTGCTCCGGTTTCTTGGCTCCCCTCCCTCAGAAGCAAGCCCCCACCAACATTAATCCCTCTCCCTCCCAAGCTCTGCATCTTAAACGATGGGATAGTCCCAGCCTCAACTACCTCCTCCGGCAGCACGTTCCATACACCCACCACCCTCTGTGTGAAAAAGTTACCCGTCGGATTTCCTATTAAATCTTTTCCCCTTCACCTTGAAGTTTTCTTTAAAACAATGTGCACAACTCAACTCAGCATCAAAGAATCACAAATATTCCACAACAATCTGAATGAAAATACAAATTGATTTATCCATTGCACAGATCAGTGGACTTCATGATATATTGTTAACAATGTGGACGCATTCACATGGCTAAGCACATTGAATTTGCAAGGACCATGGTCATCAAGGTGTAACGGTTTACTCAAATATAAAGAAACATGCTCTGCATAAAACAACCGCCCAGCTTCATCCATGAAGCAAGTCACTCCCATCTCCAGTCCCATTGTAAAGTGAGTCACTGCAAACTGCATTTAAGGAATGTTATTTTTACTTAAACTGTTGAAGTGCAAAATCAAGATAAAAGAGAAAAGGCACAATGGATTAAGTCCGGCAATAAACTAGCAACCAGTCTAAAGCAGATTGACAACCAAGGCAATTTCATTCAGCTTTCCAAAATAAATAGCAAAAGTCATGACAAACCCTCAGCTCAAGTTGAACCACAGAACGCACATATGGTTTGGTGTGGATTGCTGTCACATCCATTCCCGTTTAGCCTTCCCTTTTGGACATTAACTTTACTCATTTTGCCAAACTCATTTGGCCCTCTGTCGGTGCATATGAAGTTGGCCATTGGCAGTGTATTTCTGCTGTTCATTCTCTCACACAGGGGTCACCGTAAGTACTGTCTGCTTCTGCTTACTGCTTGGACATGGCAGAGTTGACACAACTCTATGGCAATCCAGGAGCTTCTGAGTTATTCATCAGCCACATAGAGGTGTGATTAAAGTCTCCTCAGAATGGGCGTATAGGTAGCCAACCACCCAGAGACAAGTGACTGCAAAAACCTCATGGGCTTGTTTAGTTCAATGTAAGATAAACACCAAATGTTGGAGTAACTCAGCGGGACCGGCAGCTTCTCTGGAGAGAAGGAATGGGTGACGTTTCAGGTCCTTCTTCAGACTGGTTAGGGATAAGAGAAACGAGAGATATAGACGGTGATGTGGGGGAGATAAAGAACAATGAGTGAAAGATATGCAAAAAAGTAACGATGATAAAGGAAACGGGCCATTGTTAGCTGTTTGTTGGGTGAAAACGAGAAGCTGGTGCGAGTTGGGTGGGGGGAGGGATAGAGTGAGAGAGAGAGAGAGAGAGAGAGAGAGAGTGTGAGAGAGAGAGAGAGAGAGAGAGAGAGAGAGAGAGAGAGAGAGAGAGAGAGAGAGAGAGAGAGAGAGAAAGGGAATGCTGGGGCTACCTGAAGTTAGAGAAATCAAAGACATACCACTGGCCTGTAAGCTACCTGAGCAACATAGTAGTTGAATGTAGTTTAGTTTATAGTCACGTGTACCGAGGTTCGGTGAAAAGATTTTTGTTGCGCGGAAAGACTACACATGATTATAATCAAACTGGCCACCGTGTACGGATACAGGATAAAGGGAATAACGTTTAATGCAGGATATAGTCCAGTAAAGTCCGATTAAAGATAGTCTGAGGGTCTCCAATGAGGTAGATGGGAGCTCAGTGTTGCTCGCTAGTAATTCAGTGCCACCATATCCTTCTATACCTTTTTTACCCATGTACCAGTCCAAATTGTAGCACCTGCCTCAATGACCTCCTGAGGCAGCTTGTTCCAGACACCCACCACCCTCCACCTTCACTGTGTGACCCAGTAAAATCACAATCCCCCCTTAATGTTCTCCGTTCTACAAGAAGAGAGGTGTGTGGTGTGGCGTGTGAGCCACAGAGCCGCAACTCAATGGAAACAGGCCCTTCGGCGCAACTTGCCCATGCCCACCTACACAAGATGCCTCATCTACACTAGTCCCACCTGCCCGCATTTGGCCCATGTGTTCTTGGTACTATAAATGTGAATATTGAAGAACTTTTGATTGTGAATAGAGTCGTACTGTGTGGCAACAGGCCCTTCGGCCCAACTTGCCCATGCTGACCAAGATGCCCCATGTAAAATTTTAAACATAAAATGGATTATTGGGAACATAATTAGATTTACTGAAACAAATTCTTCCACAACGCTTTAAAATTCAATTCATATAATTAATATGAACAATCCTCTACTGCTGTATTTTGCCGAGGGCATTAATCATCAGTAAAGAAACTGTCATTTTATTATTTCTGTATTTGGCACCAATTTAAAGTCGATTTGTTAACCATAACCATCATTGATTATGAATTCCTGAGTTGACCATTATATCAGCAGGCGTGTTCCCCCACTCTCTGACGTGAAGGGGAATGTTTAGAATTCACAGCAATGTTATTTACTGGTGTATTAGATTTCCACCTCCATTACGCTTTTAAAAAGCTCTGAGCATTAAATCTAATTTGTAACACATTTCAGGAAAGACAGCAGAACTCACTTACACCACACTCCCCAAAATAGATCAGCAAAGTTGCCTTAACCAGCAGAAATTCCAAACAGCTGTTTTCTTTGTTAAAGAACTCTATTACCAAAAAAATCTATCAAAATGAGCTGTTGCTTAAATGTCTGCATGAGACAGCATTTTGAAGAGGGTAGAACACTCTCTGTTCTGTAAAGTTCATTTGTCACTGGAAGTTAAACTTAATTGTCAAGTCCATGCAATATCTCCAAGCAAAGATGTCTTGAAGCAGTAGACATTTTTTAACATATCCCTGCAAAGATCACTCTTCCCCAGTCATTTTGTGTTTTTTTTTGTTTTTGTGTGTGTCTGTGTCTGTGTCTGTGTCTGTGTCTGTGTCTGTGTCTGCGTGCGTGCGTGCGTGCGTGCGTGCGTGGCGTGTGTGTGGCTATGTGTAACTGGGGTACTGTAGGTGCAAACATGGGTACAAGCTACTGAAGGAATTAAGCTGCGTTTAAATTTCCATGCTGTTTCCTGAATGAAAAACTGGTTTAAAAAATCACTATATTTACTGTAGGTAGACAAAAATGCTGGAGAAACTCAGCGGGTGAGGCAGCATCAGTCTGAAGAAGGGTCTCGACCCGAAACGTCACCTATTCCTTCGCTCCATAGATGCTGCCTCACCCACTGAGTTTCTCCAGCATTTTTGTCTACCTTCGATTTTTCGAGCATCTGCAGTTCTTTCTTAAACTATAGTTACTGTTGTCCCTCGGACTATCCTTGATCAGACTTTGCTGGCTTTACCTTGAACTAAACGTTATTCCTTTATCATGTATCTATACACTGTAAATGGCTCGATCGTAATCATGTATTGTGTCTCTGCTGACTGGTTAGCATGCAACAAAAGCTTTTCACTGTACCTCAGTACACGCGACAATAAACTACTCAACCCAATAAACTGAATATAATTTTTACAAGACAACATGAAATAGAGTATTTTTTCCAGTGTTTCATTGCGATGCTTCCGCCCCCGAAAAAAAGTCATGTATTTTCTTTTGATTCAAATGTCTTTTTCACAACATCATTGTGGGAGCCTGTCCTTCCATGAGCTAGGATACTGTCTGATTCACCTCTACCCCATTGCGGACATTGGACTTTGTCTCTGGAACTGATGCGCTACAATGCTGAGAACTATATTCTGCACTCTGTATCTTCCTTCCCCTTTGCTCCACCTGTTGTACGTGAGTTTGAACAGATCGTATCTATGAATAGTATTATCTGGTGTGTTTGGACAGCGTGCAAAACAAAGCTTTTCACTGTAGCTCGGTACACGTGACGATAATAAACCTGAACATACACTAAACTCCTCCCTGGGGTGTAGGTCCTTTCAGTAAGTAGCCAGAAGGAGGCGCTGTCTGTGCCACTTTGTGCCATTCCACCCATGTCAAAGGTTCTCCAACTGAGGGTCCCAGAAGGGGTTTTTCCTGTTTGCCTGCCTGTCTAAATCTTCCATGCTTCATCCTTTAATACCATATAACATAAACACTTCACGCTGCCTCGGCAAGGCCAGTAATATAATCAAGGACGAGTCTCACCCCGGTCACTCCCTCTTCTCCCCCCTCCCATCAAGGAAAGGGGTACACAAATGTATGTTTCAGAAGTGAAACAATGTCCAATGCTGATGTGTCCTCATTTGTACCAGCTCCTATTTACCTCTTCTCCCAAATTGCTCCCGTTGCTCCTTCGTACTCTCCCTCCCCCTCCCCCCCCTCTTCCCCCCCCCCCTCTTCCCCTCCCCCCCTCCTCTTCCCCCCCCCGCTCTCTTTCCCCCCCCGCCCTCTTTCCCCCCCCGCCCTCTTTCCCCCCCCCGCCCTCTTTCCCCCCCCCCTCTTTCTCCCCCTCCCCTCTTTCTCCCCGCCCTCTTTCCCCCCCGCCCTCTTTCCCCCCCACCCTCTTCCCCCCCCCGCCCTCTTTCCCCCCCACCCTCTTTCCACCCCCCCCCCCTCTTTCTTCTCCCCCTCCCCTCTTTCTCCCCCCCCCCTTCTTTCGCGGTCACAGAAAGAACGTGCAAACTCCGTACGGTCAGCAGCAGAGATGAGGATTGAACCCGGGTCTCTGGCAGTGTGAGGCAGCAGGACTACCCGCTGTGCTCCCGTGCCGCCCCACATGAACAAAACACAAACATGACAAATATTAATCACGTTTACTGCCGTTACACTGTTAATATATTCTCCAGTTGTGATCTTCGCGATGTTTCGAACTCTTTGTGTGTAAAGAATGTATTCTTCACAGAAGATACAAAACTAATTATAAAGTCTTCTCTGAGCAACAAGGTGTGTGGCAAGAGGTGCCCTGACCAGCATCTCCCTCATGCTGATCAAACTCTGCAACTCTTTGTGCAGTCTGATTGAAGCTGCCTCAAACAATAACCAAAGCCCCGCTCTCATCTCCTGCCTTCACTTATCACCTCTGACAATCTACAGGAAGAAAATATTGTTATGGCTTCACAACAAACATGTTTACCACCAGAGATTCCTCAACATTCACAGTCGGTCGGGTCAATGCACAGAATCTTCTCCCCAGAGTTGGAGAAATTGAGAAGCAGAGGAGATCGGTTTATGGTGAGAAGGGAAAGATTTAATAGGAACAACTTTTTCTCACAAGAGGTGGTGGGTGTATGGAACGAGCTGCCAGAGGAGGTAGCTGAGATAGATACTATAACAACTAGAAGCTTTTCCCTGTATCTCGGTACACGTAACAATGAACTAAATGAGCAACATTTGGCACTTGGGCAGGTACATGGATAGGAAAGAGTGATATAGATACATAGATACATAGAAAATAGGTGCAGGAGTAGGCCATTCGGCCCTTCGAGCCTGCACCGCCATTCAATATGATCATGGCTGATCATCCAACTCAGTATCCCGTACCTGCCTTCTCTCCATACCCTCTGATCCCCTTAGCCACAAGGGCCACATCTAACTCCCTCTTAAATATAGCCAATGAACTGGCCTCAACTACCCTCTGTGGCAGAGAGTCCCAGAGATTCACCACTCTGTGAAAAAGTTTTTCCTCATCTCGGTCTTAAAGGATTTCCCCCTTATCCTTAAGCTGTGACCCCTTGTCCTGGACTTCCCCAACATCGGGAACAATCTTCCTGCATCTAGCCTGTCCAACCCCATAAGAATTTTGTACGTTTCTATAAGATCCCCTCTCAATCTCCTAAATTCTAGCGAGTATAAGCCAAGTCTATCCAGTCTTTCTTCATATGAAAGTCCTGACATCCCAGGAATCAGTCTGGTGAACCTTCTCTGTACTCCCTCTATGGCTATAATGTCCTTCCTCAGATTTGGAGACCCTGTACAAACTCACCAAGACCCTGTACAACTGCAGTAGAACCTCCCTGCTCCTATACTCAAATCCTTTTGCTATGAAAGCTAACATACCATTCGCTTTCTTCACTGCCTGCTGCACCTGCATGCCTACTTTCAATGACTGGTGTACCATGACACCCAGGTCTCGCTGCATCTCCCCATTTCCTAATCGGCCACCATTTAGATAATAGTCTGCTTTCCTGTTTTTGCCACCAAAGTGGATAACCTCACATTTATCCACATTATACTGCATCTGCCAATCATTTGCCCACTCACCCAGCCTATCCAAGTCACCTTGCAGTCTCCCAGCATCCTCCTCACAGCTAACACTGCCCGCCAGCTTAGTGTCATCCGCAAACTTGGAGATGTTGCCTTCAATTCCCTCATCCAGTTCATTAATATAAATTGTAAATAGCTGGGGTCCCAGCACTGAGCCTTGCGGTACCCCACTAGTCACTGCCTGCCATTGTGAAAAGGACCCGTTTACTCCTACTCTTTGCTTCCTGTTTGCCAGCCAGTTCTCTATCCACATCAATACTGAACCCCCAATACCGTGTGCTTTAAGTTTGTATACTAATCTCGTTCAGACCGAAAGGTCTGAATGACAAATAAAGGAATCTCTAATCTCTAATCTCTAATCTCTAATCTCTTATGTGGTACCTTGTCAAATGAGATGAACTTAGATAGATATCTTGGTCGGCATGGGCAAGTTGGGCCGAAGGGCCTGTTTCACTGTGACTGGGGTTTGTGGGAGTGCTCAGGGAGGGGGTATCACCTCTGGTGGGGGACATGTCTGAGGGTTCTGTGGCCCCCACCTGGCCCGCAACTCTCACCTGCGGCTCCCAGAAGCCGTCAGCATGCAGCAGTCCCCCCCCTGGAAAACCACGTTGGCAGTTTCGAGGATAATGGCTGAAGAAAGAAACAGGAGGAAGGCTGCAGCCCTGAATCCCAACACAGCGGCCTGTGTGTGTCCCCACTGGCACAGATCGATAGATACTTGATTTGTACGGGTGTCAGAGGTTATGGGGAGAAGGCAGGATAATGGGGTTGAGAGGGAGAGATAGATCAGCCATGATTGAATGGCGGAGTAGACTTGATGGGCCGAATGGCCTAATTCTACTCCTATCACTTATGATCTTATGACCTTTAAGCTGACGTAAGAATGATGTTCCCTCACAGACGTCTGTCTCTGCACGGTAATTACACTGTATGGGAAGGTGACAACTCACGCAACCCTTCCACACTGCATTACTGACAGACTGGTTGTAGCAAGCAGAGATTGTGTTTAATCCTCACACACCCTTCTGTAAATCCAGATCAAAATACCACTGGAGAAAGAAGAGATTATTCAGAAGGTGGGGCAATCCATTCAAGTTGTGAAGGTGCAGCTGAAATTGTTGTTGGTAACTACAATATGTTCATGCACAGATTCTGTTGTTTCTCAAAATCCCTCTCAGGTTTTCTCACAGAGGAACAAAGCAGGGCGCAAAGTTTAATTAGCCATCAGGTCATAAGTGCTAGGAGTAGAATTAGGCCATTCAGCCCATCAAGTCATCTCTGCCATTCAATCATGACTGATCTATCTCTCCCTCCAACCCCATTCTCCTGCCTTCTCCCCATAACCCCTGACACCCGTACTAATCAAGAATCTATCTTTCTCTGCCTTAAAAATATCCACTGACTTGGCCTCCACAGCCATATGTGGCAACAAATCCCACAAATATTACAAAGCTGATTAAACAACCTTTATAATATCAATAGTTTTCAGGAAACAATGAAAAAATTCAAACATACAGACTAATCCACAGTATTTACCAAATGTTTAAACTGTGTATTTACTTCACGTGTGATGAATGACCCACGACCAAATCTGGCCAGATAATTATTGTACAATTATAATACGCACAGATTTGGATTTATATAAACAATACTACCTGACTGAATTGAGATTTATCAACATTTCCAGAGTTTCATCTCCCTCTCCAAGAAACATTTGGTATTAAGAAGCAGCTTTGATGGGTATGACCACAGAGGAATAGCTCCCTCTATACACACTTTGTCAACAGTTGTTAAAGGGCCGTCCCACTTAGGCGACTTTTTCGGTGACTGCCGGCACCCTACATAGGTTGTTACAGGTCGCTGAAAATGTTCAGCTTGGTGAAAATCCAGCTGCGACCAGAACAAGGTACGACTCTTTGGGCGACTACTCACGACCGTACAGGCTTCACCCCACGACATGTCACCAGGGTGTCGCCTGTACGGTCGTGAGTCGTCTCCTCAGTCGCCCAAAGAGTCGTAGCATTTTTCTGGTCGCCGCTGAACTTTCAACATGTTGAACATTTTCGGCAACCTATGACGGGTGCCGGCAGTCGCCGAAAAAGTCACGTAAATGGGACAGGCCCGTAAACAATATGTGGATTTCAGAAGAAGATATTCGCAATTATTCTTGAGGGGAGTGTTTTCCCAAACAATGTGGGTGTTTGACAATGATGAATCTTTCCCACCTCAAACTTCAGTGTCACATTTCTGATCCTTTCTCCAAGAAGCAGCCATGGTCTGTTTACCTTCAAATAGAAACTTTTAAGATCTCAATCATCAAATCAGTGGGAGCATTCATAAAAAGAACCGGCCAATGAATGATATTCATGCAGAGATCTCCACCACAATGATTGTACTTGATAGCTTGATGCTGCAACCTATTTTACCGGTTGCTATGTCTCTCGACCTGAACAAAGACAGTCTAGGTGATATAATTGAAAGCATATGTAGCGGGAAGCTCCCCCATCCTTCACGACTCCCAAACTGAGCATTTCTCCAAAGAATGCCCAAATTCTCAGTGGAATTAATATTCACAACAGCCAAAACCACCCTGCTTCGATTAGCCATTGCAAAGATTTATTTAGTTCCTTGTCAGGAAATTTACTGAATGCAAAACAAAGAATAGAGTGGATGTGGAGAGGATGTTTCCACTAGTGGGAGAGACCAGGACAAGTGGCCACAGCCTCAGAATTAAGGACGTTACTTTCAGAAGTGGATGAGGAGGAATATATTTAGTCAGAGGGTGGTGAATCTGTGGAATTCTTTGCCACTGAAGGCAGTGGAGGCTATCAATAGATATGTTTAAGATATGAGATAGATAGATTCTTGTTTAGTACTTCTCCGTGGATTGTCACCTTGTCGTGGTGGAGAAGCTTGTGTGGACCTGAGATCCTGAGAGCGATGCCGTCTGGAGCGATGCTCCTGGTAGGGCCACCCATGGCGGTAAGGTCGAGGGGGAGGTCTCTGACAAAGAGCAATCCAACCAAGACCTCAACGGTGGAACAGGCGGCGGACGATGGCTGACCTTAGTGGAGCGTCACAACGGCTGGGAAGGCGGATGAAGGCTGCAGCAGAAAAGGGTCTCCGGTCGTCTTGGACTCCATGCCACTGGATCCTGACCCAGATCTGTCAAGGACCGTGGGGTGGCTGTCTGTGCACCAGTCTCCCCACGTTAAACAAAGTCACGCACAGGCATCCTCCAACCCTGGAGACACCCATGGTCAGCCATGACCGAAGGGGGCTTAAGAAGGGGTTATGGGGAGAAGGCAGAAGAATGGGGTTAGGTGGGAGAGATAGATCAACCATGATTGAATGGCGGAGTAGACTTGATGGGTCGAATTGCATAATTCTACTCCTATTCCATATGACCTTATGACCCGTGTATCTGGCGCTGTAAGGCAGTCGCCCTACTGCTGCGCCACCGTGTAAACCGGTGCAGTGGGGCCTCTGTTCATGCTTTGAACACCAGGACATTAACACTATACCACACGAGGTTAAACAAAAATGCTGGAGAAACTCAGCGGGTGAAGCAGCATCTATGGAGCGATGGAATAGGTGACGTTTCGGGTCGAGACCCTTCTTCAAACTGGATCAATTTTACATTTATACCAAGCCAATTAACCTACAAACCTGAACATCTTTGGAGTGTGGAAGGAAACAGGAGCATTCGGAGAAAACCCACGCAGGTTCTTGGTTCTTGGTTTCTTGGTCCTCCAAAATATTCCAAATGGAATTTAAACTGGAGGTGGTGGAGGGAGGACTTAAGCCAGAAAGGGTTTTTGGGAAGAAAGAGCTACCTTAAATTTAGTTGCATCTGGTTGGGTAACTATAGTAGGGTGGAGATTATTCCATGCTTTAATTGTGCGGAGGAAGAACGATTTGCTGTCCACATCTGTCTTGGTAGCTGGAATCTCAAATTGGATCGAATGCCCTCGTCTGCTCCTAATTGGTTTGGGTTTGGTGTAGGTCTTGTAATCTATGTCGAGCTGACCATTTAACATTTTGTAAAAACAGGTCAAACGGTGAGCTTCACGTCTGTCTTGGAGAGGGTTCCACCCCAGAGAATTCAGAAGTTTGGTAACACTCGCTTCTCTCTCATAGGTGTTAGTAACAAATCGAGCTGCCTGTCTTTGGACACGTTCGATGGAAGAAATGTTTTTATTTGTGTATGGGTCCCATGCTGCAACTGCGTAGTCCAAATGAGGTCTAACGAGGGTGAAGTATAGCTTCTCCTTGACAGAAGTTGAACAATGATGAAAGTTGCGCCTCAGAAAATTTAGGACACCTGTTGCTTTCACCGTTGCATGATGAGTCTGACCTTCCAGCGCAGATCATTCTGCAGTTTGATGCCAAGATACTTGGTTTGTTTGGATTCTTCAAGGGTGGTACCAAGTATATTGTACGATGTTTCGTCTGGATTCCTCTTTCTGGTGACACGCATGGTTTCACATTTGGAAGGGTTGAACTGCATGCCCCATTGTTGTGACCACTCAACCATTGTATCGAGATCCTTTTGGAGAGCATCTTCATCATCAGCTGACTTAATTGGACGGTACAGCAAACAATCATCAGCGAATAGTCTGGTCGTGCTTGCGACTTTTTCATGGATGTCGTTTATGTAAAGCAAAAACAGATGTGGGCCAAGAACTGTGCCCTGAGGTGTACCACTCAACACTGGATGCCAATTGGAGCTCTTTCCGTTCACACACACACGCTGAAGACGTTTTGTCAGGAAACTGGAAATCCATCGTTTCGTGTTGGAACGAATACCATAGAAGTCAAGCTTCCGAAGCAGTCTCTGGTGTGGGATGACATCAAATGCTTTAGAAAAGTCCAGCACTACTAAATCCGTGATGACATTACCATCAAGATGTTTGGCCAGGTCATTTGTCGTCAGGATAAGCTGAGACTCACATGATCTATGCTTCCTAAATGCATGTTGGTTGTCAGCAAGAATATTATGTTTGCTCACGTGTCGCATCAGATTACTATCAATTACGTGCTCCAGGACGATAATTCGCTGGGTTGGTGGATGAACCCTTCTTAAAGAGAGGAGTGATGTTAGCCTTCCTCCAATCCAGCGGAACGGGGTGAACGTTCAAACTCCGTACAGACAGCACCCATAGGCAGGATGGAACCCGGGTCTCCGGCGCTGTGAGGCAGCAACTCTACCGCTGCGCCACCGTGATGCCCACTCCATCTCTAAAGTCTAAAGTGCTACCAGACTCCAAGTAAAGTAGATGAGCTTGAGGCTCAGTTAGAGGTTGGTAGATATGACATTGTGGGGATTACTGAGACATGGTTGCAGGAGGATCGGGCCTGGAAACTTAATATTCAGGGTTATACATCCTATAGAAAGGACAGGCAGGTGGGCAGAGGAGGGGGGGGGGGGGCGGTAGCTCTTCTGGTGAGGAAAGGAATTCAGTCCCTTGCGAGGGAAGACATAGGGACTGACGAGGTAGAGTCACTGTGGATTGAGTTGAGGAATTGCAAAGGAAAGAAGACACTAATTGGTGTTATCTACAGACCCCAAATAGTAGCCCGGATGTAGGGTGTAAGTTGCAGCAGGAGTTAAAACTGGCATGTAACAAAGGTAATGCCACTGTGGTGATGGGGGATTTCAATATGCAGGTAGACTGGGAAAATCAGGTTGGTTCAGGACCCCAAGAAAGAGAGTTTGTAGAATGCCTCCGAGATGGATTCTTAGAGCAGCTTGCAATGGAGCCGACCAGAGAAAAGGCAATTCTGGATTTAGTGTTGTCCAATGAACCAGATATGATAAGAGAACTCGAGATAAAGGAACTGCTTGGAGGTAGTGATCAAAATATGATTCGTTTTAATCTGTAATTTCAGAAGGAGAAGGTTAAATCGGAAGTGTCAGCAATGCAGTTGAACAAAGGGGACTATGGAGGCATGAGGGAGGAGCTGGCCAAACTAGACTGGAAAGGGATCCTAGCAGGAACGACGGTGGAACAGCAATGGCAGGAATGTCTGGGCATAATCCAGAAGATGCAGGATCATTTCATTCCAAAAAGGAAGAAAGATTCTAAGGGGAGTAGGAGGCAACCGTGGCTGACAAGAGAAGTTAGGGAGAGAATAAAACTAAAAGAAAAGATGTATAACACAGCAAAGAGTAGCCAGAAGCCAGAGGATTGGGAAACTTTCATAGGACAACAGAAGGAAACAAACGGGCAATACGGGCTGAAAAGATGAAGTATGAAGGGAAGCTGGCCAGGAATATAAAGAAGGACAGTAAAAGCTTCTTTAGATATGTTAAGGGAAAAAGAGTAGCAAAGTCAAATGTGGGTCCCTTGAAGGCAGACACGGGTGAAATTATTATGGGCAACAAGGAAATGGCAGAAGAGTTGAATAGGTACTTCGGATCTGTCTTCACTAGGGAAGACACAAACAATCTCCCGGAAGTACTGGAGGACAGAGGATCTAAGGGGGTCGAGGAACTGAAAGAAATTTAATAAAAATGTAATACAAATTTAATATAATTTAAAGTACTACATAGATTGCACTATTCTAAAACAAAATTAAACAGAATTTTTCCAAATATCTCTCCTATCTGTGACAAATGTAAATGCTTAGAAGCTAATCTAACATATTTTTGTAAACTGCATAAAAATTTAAAAAATTTGGACGGATATTTTAAAAATTATTTCTGAAGTTGTTAACATCCAATTGGATCCTGCCTAAAACTAATAATATTAGGAATATCGGAACAAAGCATAAAACTTACAATAAATCAAAGAAATTTCCATGATTACAGTATAATAATTGGGAAAAAATTAATATTAAAATTTTGGAAAAACCCAACAACCCCCACAATTAAAATGTGGATTATGGAGATGTCTGAGACCTTACACTTGGAAAAAATGAGACTTGTCTTAATTGACAAATCAGAACAATTTGCTCGAATATGGTCTCCATTTATTGATTTTCTAAAAGGGTAAACTGGTTCAACACGGAAGCTGGACTGAAACTTGAATCCAGGATTGGATGAACAATTACACTCTGTAATCTACAGACCTATCTCCAAAATTGTGTTATTGGTAATCCTCTTTGGGGGGGGGGTTTACTCCCCCCCCTCTCTATTAGCTAATAGTTTCCTTTTTCTCTTCCCTTATTTCCTCTCTCTCCATAGCTCTATCTTTCAAAAAAGATTATTAAAAATTAGAAGCTGTGTTTATATGTAACTGGTAAGCAAATCATGTTTTGGTTATGATATGTATATGCTCCTAATAAAAATATATTTTAAAAAAACGTTAAGAAATTTTCATTAGGCGAGAAATAGTATTGGGTAGGGTAATGGGACTGAAGAATAATAAATCCCCTGGGCCTGATGGTCTGCATCCCAGGGTCCTCAGGGAGGTGGCTCTAGAAATAGTGGGCGCATTGGTGATCATTTTCCAATGTTCAATAGATTCAGGTTCAGTTCCTGTGGATTGGGGGATAGCTAATGTTATCCCACTTTTCAAGAAAGGAGCGAGAGAGAAAACAGGGAATTACAGACCAGTTAGCCTGACTTCGGTGGTGGTAAAGATGCTGGAGTCAATTATTAAAGAGGTAATGGGGCATTTGGATAGCAGTAAAAGGATTGGTCCAAGTCAGCATGGATTTATGAAAGGAAAATCATGCTTGACTAATCTTCTGGAATTTTTTGAGGATGTGACAAGTAAAACGGATGAAGGGGTGCCAGTGGATGTAGTGTATCTAGACTTTCAGAAAGCCTTTGATAAGGTCCCGCACGGGAGACTGGTGACTAAAATTAGAGCACATGGTATTGGGGGTAGGGTTTTGACATGGATAGAAAATTGGTTGGCAGACAGGAAGCAAAGAGTAGGAGTGAAGGGGTCCATTTCAGAATAGCAGGCAGTGGCGAGTGGAGTGCCGCAAGGCTCGGTGTTGGGGCCGCAACTGTTTACCATATATATTAAGGATTTGGAAGAGGGAATTAGGAGCAACACTAGTAAGTTTGTGGATGACACAAAGCTGGGTGCCAGTGTGAACTGTGAAGAGGATGTTAGGAGGTTGCAGGGTGACCTGGACAGGTTGAGTGAGTGGGCAGATGTGTGGCAGATGCAATATAATATAGATAAATGAGAGGTTATCCACTTTGGCGGCAAAAACAAGGGGGAAGATTATTATCTCAATGGGGTTAGGTTAGGTAAGGGGGAGGTACAGCGAGACCTGGGTGTCCTTGTACACTGGTCACTGAAAGTTGGCGTGCAGGTACAGCAGGCAGTGAAGAAAGCTAATGGAATGTTGGCCTTCATAACAAGAGGATTTCAGTATAGGAGTAAAGAGGTTCTTCTGCAGTTGTATAGGGCTCTGGTGAGACCACATCTGGAGTATTGTGTACAGTTTTGGTCTCCTAATTTGAGGAAGGACATCCTTGTGACTGAGGCAGTGCAGTGTGGGTTCACGAGATTGATCCCTGGGATGGCGGGACTGTCATATGAGGAAAGATTGAAAAGACTAGGCTTGTATTCACTGGAGTTTAGAAGGATGAGGGGGAATCTTATAGAAACATATAAAATTATAAAAGGACTGGACAAGCTAGATGCAGGAAAAATGTTCCCAATGTTGGGCGAGTCCAGAACCAGGGGCCACAGTCTTAGAATAAAGGGGAGGCCATTTAAGACTGAGGTGAGAAAAAACTTTTTCACCCAGAGAGTTGTGAATTTGTGGAATTCCCTGCCACAGAGGGCAGTGGAGGCCAAGTCACTGGATGGATTTAAGAGAGAGTTAGAAAGAGCTCTAGGGACTAGTGGAGTCAAGGGATATGGGGAGAAGGCAGGCACGGGTTATTGATAGGGGACGATCAGCCATGATCAAAATGAATGGTGGTGCTGGCTCGAAGGGCCGAATGGCCTCCTCATGCACCTATTTTCTATGTTTCTATGTTTTCTATGGGGGGCAGTTGTGGGTAGTCAAGGGGCTCAGGCACACATGGAACTAATCACTCAATCTGTGGCACTTCATCCACATTCTCCCCCGCAGCGTGAGAGTGTCCACTCCGTATGGTGGAGACTGCAACTACCAACAAGGGTCTCTGAGCAAATGAGCTATAAAATAGTGACAGATTCCCACATGTGAACCAGCTGCAGGCCAGAGAAAAGAAAAATGTTCTCAATGTTTAAATCAGACTTGGTTCACTAATCCAGCTGCAGAGTAAATGATTCATGTCTGACACACATTTCACAGTTGTTTTGACTGCTAATTACTGATAAATCAAACCCACAGGAACACAGCGGCACGGTGGGGCAGCGGTAGAGTTGCTGCCTCACAGCGCCAGAGACCCGGGTTCCATCCTGACTTCTGTACAGAGTTTGTACGTTCTCCTCGTGACTGTGTGGGTTTTCTCTGGGTGCTCCGGTTTCCTCTCGCACTCCAAAGACATGCAGGTTTTCAGGTTAATTGGGTGGAGGGTGGGGGTGGGGGGTGGGCGATGGGGGGTGTATGTAATGAGCTGCCGGAGGAGGTAATTGAGGCAGGAGCTGTAACAACATTTAAAAGACACTTGGGCAGGTACGTGGATAGAAAAGGGGTTTGTACCAAACGTGGGAGGTGGGACTAGTGTTGATGGGGCATCTTGGTTGGCATGGCCAAGTTGGGCCGAAGGGCCTGTTTCCATGCGATGTGCCTCTGTGACTTGGACTAATAAACAGCCCAGTACTGATGTTTTCAAACTGAGTTGCCAGGGGGCGATTGTGAACATTCCTGGCCTTCCAGACACTATGGCTACAGCTCCCAGTAAAAATAAACTCATCAGGTGAGCTGCATCCTGCCGCCATTTCCCCAGCCCAGCTAAAGCTCCATTGTGTAGAGAGGGATCTGTGTAAAACTAAACCACATGTGGGTTGTATCAGGCTGGGACACTTCACCAGGACCTGCTGTTGTTGGCTTCACCCAACCCCAAATACAACCTCTGTAATTCAACAAATTACACAATGCACCAGAGAATTGTCAGTGTGTGAGTGTGAGTGAGAGAGTGTGAGTATGTGTGTGTGTGAGTATGTGTGTGAGTGTTTGTATGTGTGTGTGTGAGAGTGTGTGTGTGAGCGTGAGTGTGTGTGAATGAGTTTGTGAGTGTGAGTGTGTGTGTGTGAGTGTGTGTGTGTGTGAGTGTGTGTGTGTGAGTGTGTGTGTGAGAGTGTGCGTGTGAGTGCACAAACACACATCCAATAGGTAGAACAAAGGGGAAGATACAGAGTGCAGAATATAGTTCTCAGCATTGTAGCGCATCAGTTCCACAGACAAAGTCCAATGTCCACAATGGGGTAGAGGTGAATCGGACAGTACCCTAGCTTATGGAAGGACCGTTCAGAAGCCTGATGACAGAGGGGAAGAAGCTGTTCCTGAGTCTGGTGGTGCGAGCTTTCAAGCTTCTGTACCTTCTGCCGGACGGGAGCGGGGAGAAGAAGGAATGACCGGGGTGGGACAGGGACAAAACTTTGATTATGTCGGCTGCTTTTCCGAGTCAGCGTGAAGTGTAGATGGAGTCTTAAGGGCCTGTCCCACTTGGGTGTCATTTGCGCGTCATTTACAAGAGACAAGACAAGTGACATTTATTGTCGCATGCACCAAGTGGTACAGTGAAATTTGTGGACATCATTTACGCGCCACGACGCATGACGCGCGTGTCGTGATGTACACGTGATGCGCGCGTGGTGCGAGGTGACGTAGGCAATGACTCGCGGTTGCGCGCGGCGCCCCAGGATTTGGGGATGTACAAATCTTTGCGCGCCATCTGCGTCACGCGCAAATGACACCCAAGTGGGACAGGCCCTTAATGATCTGCCGGGTTAACTTTTTTTGCACATCTCCAGATTCAGAGACAGTTGCTGCCCTGCTGTCATCAGGCAACTGAACCATCCTATCACCAACTAGAGAGCGGTCCTGACCGCCCATCTACCTCATTAGAGACCCTCGGGCTGTTTGTAATCAGACGTTACTGGACTTTACCTTGCATTAAACGTTATTCCCTTTATCCTGTATCTGTACACTGTGGACGGCTCGCTTGTAACCATGTCTAGTCTTTCTGCTAACTGGATAGCACGCAACATAAAGCTTTTCATTGTACCTCAGTACACATTGACTATAAACTGCACTAAACTGTTATCATTTATGAAAATTCCCATCAAAAGTCGCAGCCACAGTCCGTTGCTCTGAGAGGACACAGACTCACAGAGTGATACAGTGTGGAAACAGGCCCTTCGGCCCAACGCCCACAGCGGCCAACAATGTCCCAGCTACACTAGTCCCACCTGCCTGCGCTTGGTCCATATCCCTCCAAACATGTCCTATCCATGTAGCTGTCTAACTGTTTCTTAAACGTTGGGATAGTCCCAGCCTCAACTACCTCCTCTGGCAGCTTGTTCCATACACCCACCACCCTTTGTGTGGAAAAGTTACCCCTCAGATCCCTATTAAATCTTTTCGCCTTCATCTTGAACCTGTGTCCTCTGGTCTTCGATTCCCCTACTCTGGGCAAGAGACTCTGTGCGTCTATCCCGATCTATTCCTCTCATGATTTTATACGCAGGTTCTGTTGACGTTAAGTGGAGCAGGCTGGTGTTTACTGACAACAGCTGCTCATACCTGGGCTCCATGTTGAGACATGCACAGGTGTGCAGTGTGGTTAATGTTGGCAGCTTACAGTACGCATGCCTTCTGGCACACAGCATAGGTTAGTTTAGTTTATGAAGGAACTGCAGATGCTGGTTTACACTGAAGATAGACACAAAATGCTGGAGTAACTCAGCGGGACGGTCAGCATCTCTGGAGAGAAGGAATGGGTGACGTTTCGGGTCGAGACCCTCCTTCAGACTGAGAGTGAGGGGAGAGCGAGGCTGGAGGTATAAATCACAGATGGGACACCCACTAGGGACAATTTTACAATATTTACCAAAGCCAATTAACCCACAAACCTGCACGTCTTTGAAGCGTGGGAGGAAACCAGAGCACCCGGAGAAAACCCACGAGGTCACAGGGAGAATGTTAATTGATTGAGTCAGTCTACCCCACGTCAGTAGAGGGAGGAGTTGTACAGTTTGATAGCCACAGGGAAGAATGATCTCCTGTGGCGTTCTGTGCTGCATCTTGGTGGAACCAGTCTGTTGCTGAAGGTGCTCCTCAGGTTGACCAGTGTGTCATGGAGGGGGTGAGCTGTATTGTCCAGGATGCTCCGCAGTTTGAGGAGCTACCTCCCCTCCAAGACCAACCTCCCATGAATCCAACTCCAACTCCGCGCCAAGTGAAGCAGCAATTTGGCTGCATGTGTCAGTACTAATATATGGCCAGATTGAAAAGCTCAAACCTATGAATATATCCTGGAGGTAAATATCAAGGCAACATGTAATGGGATTTCTGAATAACAGGATTAAATTCACAGTTGTTGAAATGAATGACTTCAAAGATTTTTTGGACATTCAGGAATAAACTATACAGGAGGTGCCTCGACCAGAAAGAATGGCAAGAATGTGTTGAAGTGCTGAATCTGACAAGTAAATTAAATTGGGGTGTAGGTTAGAAGCCAAGTGGTGCAGGTTGGAACAAGAGTGAAGTAGCAGGGAAGCAGCTCACCTTTAATTAGTTGCAACAGCAGCGGAGGCAACTTAAAATAGAACAGCGCGGTGGCGCAGCGGGTAGAGTTGCTCCCACACAGCGCCAGAGACCCGGGTTCGATCCCGACTACGGGTGCTGTCTGTACAGAGTTTGTACGTTCTCCCCGGGACCTGCGTGGGTTTTCTCCGGGTGCTCCGGGTTCCCCCCACACTCCAAAGACGTGCAGGTTTGCAGGTTAATTGGCTTGGTATAAATGTAAATTGTCTCTAGTATGTGTAGGATAGTGTTAGTGTGCGGGGATCGCTGGTCGGTGCCGACTCGGTGGGCTGACGGGCCTGTTTTCGCACTGTTTCTCTAAACTAAACTAAACAGACTTAGTAAGAAAAAGAACCACTGGTTTTCTAAAAGACACAAAGTGCGGGTCAGGCAGCAACTCTGGAGAACATGGATAGGTGACGTTTCACAGAGTGCTGGAGTAACTCAGCGGGTCAGGCAGCATCTGTGGAGAACATGGATAGGTGACGTTTCACAGAGTGCTGGAGTAACTCAGCGGGTCAGGCAGCATCTGTGGAGAACATGGATAGGTGACGTTTCGGGTCGAGACCTCTTCTTCACTGTTAGTAAGGCTGTACTCTACTGTAATGAGCCACCAGAGGGGGCTGTTGAGCCAGGTACTATAACAATATGTTAAAGACACCTGGACAGGTACATGGATGAGAAAGGTTTAGAGTGCCATGGGCCAAACACGGGCAGGTGGGACTAGTGTAGATGGGGTATCTTGGTCAGCATGGGGGATTTGGATGGAAGGGTCTGATTCCGTGCGGTTAGGCTCTATGACACTCTCTCTATGACTAATTATCTATGAGCAACATACTGTAAGGAGACCTCCCATATGTGGCACACCATCAGATTCAGGGCAGTTTCTTCCCAGCTGTTATCAGGCAACTGAACCATCCTACCAACAACTAGGGAGCAGTCCTGAGCAACTATCTACCTCATATCACCTTATGACCCCTTACTTTTTCCCCAACTCCCTTCCAATCCTTTTACCAATGCTGCCTGACCCGCTGAGTTACTCCAGCACTCTGTGAAACGTCATCTATCCATGTTCTCCACAGATGCTGCCTGACCCGCTGAGTTACTCCAGCACTCTGTGAAACGTCACCTATCCATGTTCCGGCAGCATCTATGGAGCGAAGGAAATAGGCAACGTTTCGGCCCGAAACCCTTCCGGGTTTCGGCCCGAAACGTTGCCTATTTCCTTCAGGGTTTCGGCCCGAAAGGTTGCCCATTTCCTTCGCTCCACAGATGCTGCCTGACCCGCTGAGTTACTCCAGCACTCTGTGAAATGTCACCTATCCATGTTCTCCACAGATGCTGCCTGACCCGCTGAGTTACTCCAGCACTGGTGTGTCTTCCTTTGGCTCTTATGATTGTTGTTCTTAGGAAAGGTTTCTTAAGAAGCTGAAGCCCAGTGACATTAATTGAGGTTTGTTAATGGATATAATAGAGGTATTACACATGATGCCATTAAATGTAATGAATGTAAAATGCTATTTAGTGGTAAAAGATTGAAGACGTACATCAACGTTGTCAAAGGTTCATTTTGCCTTCGCTGAAAATAGGCGTCTCATGTTAGTGAGTCTGTGGTTGCTCAGCGGGTTTGCTCTGAGGCGAGGAGTGTTGACAGCATTCGTAGTCATCTACATCAGTCTCACACAATAACGTGACATCTTTTAATCCATTTAATATGAAACTGGATCGGTGTGGAGCCAGGGGCTGTTTACGTCATTGTCAATCCTCCTCCTCTGTCCCACCCTAATCACTGATTGATGCCATTTTTTTAATTATTGAAGCATGCAGCATGGAAACAGGCCCTTCGGCCCATCAAGTCCACGCTGATCACCCATTCACACCAGTTCTGTGTGATCCCACTTTCTCATCCACTCCCTACAGACTAGGGGCGATTTACAGAGGGCCAATTGACCTACAAACCCTTTGGGATAGTGGGGGAAACCGGAGCACCTGGAGGAAACCCACACGGTCATAGAGAGAACATGCAAACACCACACAGACAGCACCCAAGGTCAGGATCAAACCCTGGTCTCTGGCGCTGACTAAGTGGCTCTACCCGCTGTGTCGCTGGTCTTGCTTCTTCCTCTTCAATACTACTGCCTCCTGGTCCATTTGTCAAGCCCTTCATGTTCATGTGAGAGGAGTAGAATTAGGCCATTCGGCCCATCAAGTCTACTCCGCCATTCAATCATGGCTGATCTATCTCTCCCTCCTAACCCCATTCTCCTGCCTTCGCCCCATAACCCCTGACACCTGTACTAATCAAGAATCTATCTATCTCTGCCTTAAAAATACCCATTGACTTGGCCTCCACAGCCGTCTGTGGCAATGAATTCCACAGATTCACCACCCTCTGACTAAAGCTCAGGAATTTACTGGCTGACAGTGTAGAGGTGGAAGCTGCGACACATTGCAATGGTACTTGAAGTGTGAAATAGTGAAAGGCCTGGATAGAGTGGATGTGGGGAGGATGTTTCCACTAGTGGGAGAGTCCAGGACCAGAGGTCACAGCCTCAGAATTGAAGGACGTTCCTTTAGGAAGGAGATGAGGAGGAATTCCTTTAGTCAGAGGGTGGTGAATGTGTGGAATTCTTTGCCACAGACGGCTGTGGAGGCCGAGTCAATGGATATTTTTAAAGCAGAGACAGATAGATACTTGATTGGTACGGGCGTCAGGCGTTATGGGGAGAAGGCAGGAGAATGGGGTTAGGAGGGAGAGATAGATCAGTCATGATTGAATGGTGGAGTAGACTTGATGGGCCGAATGGCCTAATTCTGCTCCTATCCCTTGTGACCTTGTGACCTGCAGGTGGTAGTGGGGCAGTGCAGGAAAGTTGGATCAGGTTGCAGTCTTGGACAAGACGGGCCAACTGGCCTGCCTCATACATACTGCTGTGTTCCCCGAACATAAAAACAATTACATTTAAAATATGGTACTACTTAGAATTCCAGACCGTATTTTAAGTAACAATCGTAATGCTTACTTTACTTCTGCCAAGGGTGATAAAAATCAATTTCACATTTGCAACCTAATACTCTCTAACGCAAGAGGTTGTTTTCTGTGCCAAATGTGCGCTTCTACTGTTTATGAAACCCAACGAAAGAATCACTCCACCAAAAGCCAATCCTTCCACGTACGGCAGCGGCAATAGGTTTCTTTGCCATTCCACTCCAATCACTTCATCCCCATCAACTCATCAAGTATTTCCTGCCACAAATTCCCTGTCCAAGGATAATATTCGCAGAATATCTCATAGATCACCCAGCAATAAAATCACAATTATGCATCGGGACAGAATCTCACATCCAAGTTCTATCAGACAAGAAAAATGTAGATTAGTTTGGTTTAGAGATACAGAGTGGGAACAGGCCCTTCGGCCCAACCAGTCCGCGCCGGCCAGCGATCCCCGCACACTAACACGATCCTACACACACCAGGGGCAATTTGCAATTTTACCAAAGCCAATTAATCTACAAATCTGTACGTCTTTGGAGTGTGGGAGGAAATCGGAGATCCCAGAGAAAAACAATAAAGACAATAGACAAGAGGTGCAGGAGTAGGCCATTCGGCCCTTCGAGCCAGCACCGCCATTCAATGTGATCATGGCTGATCATCCCCAATCAGTACCCAGTTCCTGCCTTCTCCCCATATCCCCTGACTCCGCTATCTTTAAGAGCCCTATCTAGCTCTCTCTTGAAAGTATCCAGAGAACCTGCCTCCACCGCCCTCTGAGGCAGAGAATTCCACAGACTCACAACTCTCTGTGAGAAAAAGTGTTTCCTCATCTCCGTTCTAAATGGCTTACCCCTTATTCTTAAACTGTGGCCCCTGGTTCTGGACTCCCCCGACATGGGGAACATTGAACATATAATGCAGCATTAGCTAGGGAGGTAACTAGCCATCTGAAAATACCTCTATAACTATCTGGAGTGACAGCATTAAAATTCAATTCAGGCTCAAGATAGACTCAAAATGTTGGAGTAACTCAGCGGGACAGGCAGCATCTCTGGAGAGAAGGAATGGGTGACGTTTCGGGTCGAGACCCTTCTTCAGACTTACTTGAGGCAGTTGTTACCTTGTGACACGATGTTGCTAAATACAGTGCGGTGTGGATATCACAGGATTCCCGTTTCCCAATCACAGCCGCTGAAACATCACCAAGTTGGAACGTCTTACCCACTGAATTACCATATTTATGTGGCATTTCATGAAATTAGATCTGTATTCATCGAAATATCTTTGATCTCTAGATATCTCCAGTCCTTGGGATATGTCAACATGTATTAGCCCATGTTCAATTCTAGCCGGCACTGTTAGCCATTATGACTTGTGTGGCTGTCAGTCTTCACGATACAAAGAACAGATGCCTTCAGCAGCAATGCAAAATAAACATTTTCTCAATCCCTGGCTGTTAAGCTGGGCTGCGGCAGGCAAGGACTTTATTCCTTGGCGTGCAGGAGACTGAGTGATGATCGGATGGAGGTGTGTAGGATCATGAGGGGAATAGATAGTGTGAATTCACAGTCTTTTACCCACAGGGTAGGGATTCAACAACCAGGGGACATAGGTTTCAGGTGCAAGGGGAAAGATTTAGTGGGAACCTGAGGGGCAACTTTTTCACTAAGGGGTGGGCGTATGGAACGAGCTGCCAGAGCAGTACAAACAAAAAGTGTAGGAAGGAACTGCAGATACTGGTTTACACCAAAGATAGGCACAAAATGCTGGAGTAACTCAGCGGGTCAGGCAGCATCTGTGGAGAACATGGATAGGTGACGTTTCACAGAGTGCTGGAGTAACTCAGCGGGTCAGGCAGCATCTGTGGAGCGAAGGAAATGGGCAACCTTTCGGGCTGAAACACTGAAGGAAATAGGCAACGTTTCGGGCCGAAACCCGGAAGGGTTTCGGGCCGAAACGTTGCCTATTTCCTTCGCTCCATAGATGCTGCCGGAACATGGATAGGTGACGTTTCACAGAGTGCTGGAGTAACTCAGCGGGTCAGGCAGCATCTGTGGAGAACATGGATAGGTGAAGCTTCGGGTCGAGACCTGTCTTCAGACTGAGAGTCAGGGGACAGGGAACTAGAGGTATGATAAAGGTTGAATCCTCCAATAATTCCTTTCTGCTTCATTATATTCTCCACCTTCTTTGCTTCCGGAGAAAACTGGGTTTGGTTCCTTACATCCATCCCCCTTTGAGAATTCACATTAAATGTTTCTCATTACTCCATTCCCATTGTGTCGACCAACATTTGATTCCATTTAAGCCGTGGCTGCATCCCTTCCCCTCCCACAGACGGCAACACTCCTCCAAGTCCATACTTTAACTTGCTCCTTTGATATTTCCATCGCTAACTCAAACCTTATGGTTATGTTGATCCACCATGTGATCTACTGTTGCCACATGGTCTTCCCAGGTTGTTCCTCCTTGCCCACTGACGCCAGGACATTCCTCCAGCACCAGTGCCAACACCACTTCACTTCCTTGTTTTTAGAAAGAAAGTTATAATGTTTTATGGAACTGATTCAAGATTCAAGAGAGTTTATTGTCATGTGTCCCTGATAGGACAATGAAATTCTTGCTTTGCTTCAGCACAACAGAACATAGTAGGCATTGACTACAAAACAGATCAGTGTGTCCATATACCATTATATACGTAAATACACACATGAATAAATAAACTGATAAAGTGCAAATAACAGATAATGGGCTATTAATGTTCAGAGTTTTGTCGGAGCCAAGTTTAATAGCCTGATGGCTGTGGGGAAGTAGCTATTCCTGAACCTTTATTATTCTGTAGCTAACGTCCTCTAATCCAAGTCCAAGTTCAAGTTGAAGTTACATTTATTGTAACGCACGCACCAATTGGTACAGTGAGATTGGAGTGACCGTACAATCCCGGCATCATTCTGGTAAACCTCCTCTGCACCCTTTCAAAAAGCCTCCAGATCTTCATTATTCTTCAAACAACATGGTATGTCACATTAGTTTTTAGTTTAGTTTCGAGATAGAGTGTGGAAAGAGGCCCTTTGGCCCACCAAGTCCATGCCGACCATGGATCACCCGTTCACACTAGGTCTGTGTTATCCCACTTTCTCATCCACTCCCTACACACTAGGGGGCAAGTTACAGAGGGGACCGATTAACCTCCAAACCCGCACGTCCTTGGGATGTGGGAGGAAACCGGAGCACCCGGAGGAAACCCACACAGTCACAGGGGGCACATGCAAGCTCCACACAGACAGCACCTGAGGTCAGGATTGAACCCGGGTCTCTGGTGCTGTGAGGCAGCAGCTCTACCCGCTGCACCACTGTGCCGCCCCTATGTATCTGAACCTAACAGTGCCTTAATATATCAGTAGAACATCATATCTAGTTTCCACATTAGTACATGATAACCTGTGTATGATATTATCATTCAGATTATAGTTAGTCCTGATCATTCAATCCTAGTTAGTTAGTTTAGTTTATTGTCAAGTGTGTACAGTGAAAAGCTTTTTTGTCGCGTGCTATCCAATCAGCGGAAATACTATACATGATTACAATCACGCCGTCCACAGTGTACAGATACAGGATAAAGGGAATAACGTTTAGTGCAAGGATAACGTCCAGTAATGTCCGATCAAAGAGAGTCCAAGGATCCCCGATGAGGTAGATGGGAGGTCAGGGCACGCTCTCCTGTTGGTGATAGGACGGTTCAATTGCCTGATAACAGCCAGGAAGAAACTGTCCTTGAATCTGAAAATAGTCCGAGGGTCTCCTTGCACAAAGATAGTCACAGGGAGAACATGCAGACTCCACACAGGCAGCAGGTTTAGAGGGATATGGTCCAAACACAGGCAGGTGGGACTAGCGTAGATGAGGCAAGTTGGGCCGAAGGGCCTGTTTCTGTGCTCTGTGACACTATGACTTCTCAAATGAATTTAGCAGCTAGAACACAGACAGGGAATGGAGTCGTGACTCGGCCTCTGTGCTGAGGGCATCAACACTGCACCAGAGAATAGTTGACTTCACAACACTGCCTTCATTCAGTTTGCACATGCTTCTCAAACGGCTAGAAAAACAAGTGGCCTGCTCCTCGTTAATCACCATCCTGAACAGAATGATCCCATCAGAGGGCAAGTGAACTCCTGAACTCCCTTAACTTCCCCTCCCCGTGCCAACCAGAGGAAGCTGCTCCATGGAAATACTGAAACCACAACGTCTGCAGAGAATAAATAACACATGCAAAATCTAGACTTCACTCCCAGTAGCTTTTACACCAACTTACTGTCCTGGATTAGAATGCAAACAGGTTACGCTGCGAGGCATCACGTCTAGAGATACAGCGCGGAAACAGGCCCTTCGGCCCACCGAGTCCGCACCGACCAGCGATCCCCGCACACTAACACTACCCCATACACACACACCAGGGACAATATTACATTTTTATACCAAGCCAATTTAATCTACAAACCTCTACGTCTTTGGAGTGTGGGAGGAAACCGAAGATCTCGGAGAAAACCCACACAGGTTACGGGGAGAACATGCAAACTCCGTACAGACAGCACCCGTAGTCAGGATCGAACCTGGGTCTCTGGTGCTGTGAGGCAGCAACTCTACCGATGTGCAATTAAACATTGTCCAGTGTTAATAAAACCAATTAATGAAACAGATCTACAGGGGATGCAATCTTGCTGGCTCTCCACTCTGCTCTCTTTGCAAACACCATCGTATCTGCCTCCACCACCACCCCCGGCAGCCCGTTCCAGGCACCCACCACCCTCTGTGTAAAGCACTTGACCCGCACATCTCCTTTAAACTTTGCCCCTCTCACCTTGAAGCTGTGCCCTCTAGTATTTGATAATGGGAAAGTGCACTACTGTGCCCTCTAGTATTTGATATTTCCATCCTGGGAAAAAGGTTCTGACTGTCTACCTTCTCTACACCACTCATAATTTAACATACTTATCCTAAGGTCCCCTCGCAATCTCCTACGTTCCAGAGAAAACAATCCAAGTCTGTCCAACCGCTCCCTGCAGCTGAAACCCTCTAACCCAGGCAGCCTTCTGGTGAACCTCCGCTGCACCCTCTCCAAAGCCCCCACATCCTTCCTGTAATGGGGGTGACCAGAACTGCACGCAATATTCCAAATACAGCCTGACCAAGGTCTTATAGAGCTGCAATGAGATGTGGCAATGAGATTGGAAAACCAAAGTAAGTTTGCAACAGGCATCGACTGCAATCTGTCTTGTGGACTCTCAAACAGGTTCGTTGCGCTTTTGCACGCTATCAAGCGGGGGACAGGCAATCATGTCTGGGTCACAACACAACAACAAGCTTGCAGTCTGATAGAGAGCACGGCGACTGCAGGCGATGCGATCTGCAGCTTAAAGTAACTGCTGAATGAACTCAGCGGGTCCAGCTCACATTACTGGAGGCAGAGTGATGGCTGGGGAAGGGAAGGGGAGATGCTTGGAGAAGATTAGGGAATGGAACAGAAGGGCAAGGGGAAGGGAAAGAAGGTTGGGGAAAGGGACAGGAGGGGACGTGGAGAGGAAGGGAAGGAAAGAAGTTGAGGAAGGGTGAAGGGAAGGCAGGGATGGGGGGAAATTCTCTGCCTCGGAAGGCAGTGGAGGTCGGTTCTCTGGATGCTTTCAAGAGAGAGTTAGATAGAGCTCTTAAAGATAGAGGAGTCAGGGGATATGGGGAGAAGGCAGGAACGGGGTACTGATTGGGGATGATCAGCCATGATCACAGTGAATGGCGGCGCTGGCTCGAAGGGCCGAATGGCCTACTCCTGCACCTATTGTCTATTGTCTATTGAACGGGCAAGGAAGGAGGGTGGTTGACAGTTCAGGTCGAGACCCTGCATCAGGATTTGGTGAAAAGTAAACTTACTTACTGTGCTTGATGGTAATTTTAATGTTGACCTTGGAACATTCAATTACTTTTTCTGCCTTGCACATAATGGGTGCAGACGGAATTATCAACAAATCTGCACTTTGTAAGGTTGATCTGAGTGATGGACCCGAACTCGAACAATGCATCAACGATTCATGCATCACGTCTGGTCAGATTGTTTTCCAAAGAAGTTAATGAAACTGCGGTTTCAGCTTGTCCCCGATTATAATGTACAGGCTGGCGTGCTCCCAAATGGGGCAGGATACCAACAGAATTATGATCATACTTTCATTCACAGGAGGTTCGGGGGCGCTGCGAGGAGCCTGCCCTGCCAGCAGCGTGTTCGTTATTTTGACTTTTTGTTTTTTTTAGTGTGTCCAAGTGTTTTGGTGTGTCTTATATGGGGGGGGGGGGGGGAGGGGGTGGGGGGAAAGGGGGAAACCGTTTCTCAGTCACTTCCTTGATGGAGAGGCGACTTTTTCCATGTCACTTCTCTGCCTCCCCTCTCGCGGCCTAACAGCTTAGATTGGAGCGGCCTTTCCCAGAGTCGGGTCCAGAGCTTCAGCAGCGGGCGCAGCGTGGACTTTTCCATCGCGGAGCGGGGGGGGGGGGGGGGGGACCCTTGCCGGGGGTCGCCAGAGAGGATTGCTCCGATCGCTGGCCTGGTGACTTTGGCGTCATGGGGCTGTGGTCTGCGGACCTTCTAGCCTGGGGATCGCCGGTGAAGAGCTCCGCCCGCCGGCCTGCGTCCTATAACATCGTGAAGCCGCGGTCTCCGGTAGGAAGCGGCCGATTCGGGAACTCCAAGCCGCGGAGTGACCGTCCGTTCCGACGTCGGAGTTTGGATCATCCCGACGAGAGGGCCTGTACTTCGGGCCACCCGTAGCGACGACTACGGAGGGTTCATGGCCCCGACCACGGATGAACAAAGGAGGAGGACTGACTGAACTTTATTGCCTTCCAGCACAATGAAGAATGTTGATTTCACTGTGGTGGATGTTCATGTTGTATTCTATTGTGTATTGTGCTCTATTTGTATGTGTGGCTGCATGGTAAATCAAATTCCACTGTACCTTAATTGATGCATGTGGCAATAAATGTGAACTTGACTTGAAATCAAAAATAAAATGAGCTAAGCTGCTAAAGATAAGCATGACCGTGGATGTAAAACATGAAATTGACTGTGTGGCTGTAGAACATTGAACGTAGAACAGAGGGTGGTGGGTGTATGGAACGAGCTGCCAGAGGAGGTAGTTGAGGCAGGTACTATAAGAACATTATAAAGATATTTGGACAGGTACAGAGCATTCAGAAAGTATTCAGACCCCTTCACTTTTTCCACATTTTGTTACGTTACAGCCTTATTCTAAAATGGATTAAATTCTTTTTTAAATCATCAATCTACACACAATACCCCAAAATAAAAAAGCGAAACAGGTGTTTAGAAATTTTTGCAAAGTAATTAAAAATAAATAACTGAAATGTCTAACGATTTACGAGGTAGGCAAGGGATAAGTTTACCTATTATGTGCAGGAAGGAACAGCAGATGCTGGTTTTCACCGAAGATAGACACAAAATGCTGGAGTATCTCAGCGAGACAGGTGGCATTTCTGGATGAAGGGATGGGTGACATTTCAGGTCGAGACCCTTCTTCAGACTGAAGAAACGTCACCCATTCCTTCTATCCAGTTTACACATCTTCCCTATTTAGCCATTCCTGGCATGTTCTCCATGGAGTTTAGTTCAACTTTAATGTATCGGTCTTTTGACTATTCACAAGAATGTTTTATAGTTGATGCCAGCAATAACTTGGGCCCTGGTCAGTAAACTGTAGATGTTGGTTGCTGAGTAACAGGGCAACTCTGGAGCCTTACTTTAACGAGACAAAAGTAAGATGATAAAAATAATTCACCTTTTAGATTTCTGTAAATGTAGACCAGCAGAACAGAACAGAACCAGTTCCTTCAGCCCACAATGTCTGTGGTGAACATAGAAAATAGGTGCAGGAGGAGGCCATTCGGCCCTTCGAGCCAGCACCGCACTTTATCCACATTTGCCCATTTTTCCACATGATGTCAATTAATTACAAATGTAGATGACCAAATGAAGTTGAAAACGCACACATCCAGATTCAGGGACAGTTTCTTCCCAGCTGTTATCAGGCAACTGAATCGTCCTCTCATCACTAGAGAGCGGTCCTGACCTCCCATCTTCCTCATTGGAGACCCTTGGACTATCTTTAATCTTTCATCAGACATTACCGGATCCTGCACCACCCTTTACCCTGTATCTGTACACTGTGGACAGCTCGATTGTAATCATGTCTAGTATTTTTGTTCTTTGACTAGCACCCAACAATAAAGCTTCCCACTGTACCTCATCACACGTGACATAAACTAAACTCCTTGATCTCCACGTAGGAATAAACAGGTCCCTGTCAGAATGGCAGGCAGTGGCGAGTGGAGTGCCGCAGGGCTCGGTGCTGGGGCCGCTCCTATTTACAATATACATTCATGATTTAGATGATGGGATTAAAAGTAACATTAGCAAATTTGCAGATGACACAAAGCTGGGTGGCAGTGTGAACTGCGAAGAGGATGCTAGGAGGTTGCAGGGCGATTTGGACAGGTTGAGTGAGTGGGCAGATGCATGGCAGATGCAGTATAATGTAGATAAACGTGAGGTTGTCCACTTTGGTGGCAAGAACAAGGAGGCAGATTATTATCTCAAAGGTGTCAGATTAGGAAAAATGGAAGTGCAACAAGACCTGGGTGTCCTTGTACACCAGTCACTGAAAGTAAACATGCAGGTTCAGCAGGCAGTGAAGAAAGCTAATGGCATGTAGTCCTTCATAAAGAGAGGATTTGTGTATAGGAGTAAAGAGGTCCTTCTGCAATTGTACAGGGCCCTGGTGAGACCACACCTGGAGTATTGTGTGCAGTTTTGGTCTCCTAATTTGAGGAAGGACATCCTTGCTATTGAGGGAGTGCAGTGTAGGTTCACGAGGTTAATCCCCGGGATGGTGGGACTGTCATATGAGGAAAGATTGGAAAGACTAGGCTTGTATTCACTGGAGTTTAGAAGGATGAGGGGGGATCTTATAGAAACATATAAAATTATAAAAGGACTGGACAAGCTAGATGCAGGAAAAATGTTCCCGATGTTGGGGGAGTCCAGAACCAGGGGCCACAGTTTAAGAATAAAGGGGAGGCCATTTAAAACTGAGATGAGAAAATACTTTTTCACCAAGAGTTATGAATTTGTGGAATTCTCTGCCACAGAAGGCAGTGGAGGCCAATTCACTGGATAAATTTAAAAGAGAGTAATGGGCCTGCCAACTTAGGCGATTTTTCAGCGGACTTCCAGCGACTGTCAAGTTGCCGGCAGTCGCCTGAAAAACCGGGAACTGGAACGGCGACTGTCGGAGCGGAACACACACACACATCACAAAGGCGGGGGCCAGGGCAAGCGGGGGAGTGCTGTCTAAAAAATTCCCATGGTGCAAAGCCTAGTTTATACAGACACACACCGCGATGAACAGGAAGGTTGGCGCTGTAATTAAGACAGCTAAAGCACAGTGTATGGCAGGTCCTTTAAAAGAGGGCGGGGGAGAGGGGGGAGAAGGAGTGGAGACAACTTTAAGAAGTCAGAGATACACGGCTGTGAAGCTCGGCGGACATTAACATTACCGGTCGGTTATCCTTGGTTCTGAAAACTACTGCTTACCTTTTTTTTTCCCCAATGAGCCAATGAAATTCACTGGTCAGCACCGGCTACAACCTACGAGAACCTCAGAGAACCTTCGACCTCCTGGCGACCCACCGACGGCACGAGAATTCTCGCCACTCTCCATGCGGCTTCATTCTGGTCGTCGCTAATGTTTCAACATGTTGAAGAATTTGCGGCAACCATAATGAGGCCGCGACTAGTTCCCAGAATGCGGGAACTCCTCACGACCATGAAGGTGACTACCCGGCAACCACCCGCGAACATGTGGCGACCGCATAGTCTCCTGCAGTCGCCTAAGTGGGACTGGCCCATTAGATAGAGCGCTGGGGGCTAGCGGAATCAAGGGATATGGGGAGAAGGCAGGCACGGGTTACTGATTGTGGATAATCAGCCATGATCACAATGAATGGCGGTGCTGGCTCGAAGGGCCTCCTCCTGCACCTATTTTCTATGTTTCTTTAGGGTGGCACAGCTGTTAGAGCTGCTGCCTCATAATGCCAGAGACTTGGGTTTGATCCTGATCGCAGGTGCTATCTGTGTGGAGTTTGCACGTTCTCCCAGCGGCCACGTGAGTTTACTCCGGTTTCCACCCACTTCCCAAGGACGTGCCCGTGCGGGTTTGTAGGTTAATTGACCCCTCTGTAAATTACCCCTAATCATGTGTAGGGAGTGGATGAGAAAGTGGGACAACACAGAACCAGTGCGCACAGGAGGTCGATGATGGAAAGGACTCGATGGGCCGAAGGTAGACAAAAATTCTGGAGAAACTCAGCGGGTGAGGCAGCATCTATGGAGCGAAGGAAATAGATGATGCCCTTCTTCAGACTGAAGGACCTGTTTCAGTGCAGTATCTCTAAATTAAACTGTCGGATGTGATCAGAAGCTCTGCCACAATTTTAAATCTGGTAATTGTTCAAGCCTTCATGTTAGAACAATTATTGTTGGCATGTCAGGGTGGAGGAAACAAGATGATGTTAGAAAGGGTTTAAAAAAATGGTTCAAAGAAATTAATTGACTGGCTCATTAATTAATGGTTCATTTGTGAAATTTTGATTGTCACCTCTGTTTGATTTGTTCTTTCCTTTCCTCCTTGGTATTTTGGTTTGGCAGCTTTATACAGTTTGATTTATAAGTTCCTGACTTCTTTTTAGTTGTGACTCACATTTGTTCTCTGAATGTCAAACTTGACTTAATCAGTGCAGCTGTGATATGCTGCTGAAATACTATAAAGGACGGATTAATGATCAACAAACTACCCACAGATTAACCCATGAAAATTAAATAAAACTACTTTATAAACATCTCATGTTTTAAATGGTAATGTAGGAAAAAGAGCAATAAAATTAAATGGAAAATTCCAAGGCGATATTTTAAGCAGAAGGTACAAGATCATTACAAAACATTTAAATTCCCAAACGTAGCTGTGTTTCAAAACTGTGACCTAAATAATTTGAGTTCCCTCAGACGTGAATTTCATGAGCAATAAATGCAGAAAATGCTGGTCGTACACGGGTGAAGCAGCAGTTGAGTATTTAGAACAAGTCTAAATTTCATTCCATCGTTTAAGAAACAGTTGGGCAGGTACATGGACAGGACAGGTTTGGAGGGATATGGACCAAGTGCAGACAGGTGGGACTAGTGTAGATGGGACATGTTGGGCAGTGTGGGCAAGTTGAGCTGAAGGGCCTGTTTCTACACTGTATTACTCTATGACTCGAAGTCTGGAGAAGGGTCCCGACCTGCAACGTCACCTATCCATGTTCTCCTGAGATGCTGCCTGACCCGCTGAGTTACTCCAGCACTCTGTGAAACGTCACCTATCCATGTTCTCCACAGATGCTGCCTGACCCGCTGAGTTATTCCAGCACTCTGTGTTCTATCTCTTGATGCCCAGCCTCAGAAACTCTAATTGATCAAGTTCAGCTGAAGCAACTGCCCACTCATTCCCACCACACATTTCCAACAAAGAGCAAGAGTGTGTGTACTCCACACACCCTAGAAATGAAAGGAAATACGTAGAATTCATATTCCCTACATGAATTTTTTTTCCCGTTAATCGAGTGTGCTGGTATAAATTTATTTTTCAAACATGTACAATTTTGAAACAAATAAAAACGTTTATGAATTCCACTACAGAGTGATTTTTTAAAGGTATATAAAGCAGGACTAAGGTCACATAAAATAGGGCCCGTTTCCATGCTGTATTTCTAAAGTCTAAAGTATTTTGGGTAAACCAGCATCTGCAGCTCCTTTTTTCTATCATTACCAATATTTGTTTGTTCTTGCAAGTGTTTAATCGACTACTAGAAATTAAACCTCCCAGCTAACCCCCTAAAGCAGGATTCAAACCCTGGTCTCATCATCAATTATCCAGGTGCTCATTTATTAATCAAAATGATTATTCTCTGATTTAATGAATTGATGGTAAATTGGTTCAGGCAAAGGGTAAAGAACAAGAATATCTCGGTGGAAAGTAAGAGTGTCTGTGAGAGGGGAAGGGTGGGGCGTAACATCCCAAGATGATATTAAATCAAGCAAGAACATGGCTGTTGTGTTGAATCTTGGCAGACTAGTGTTGTAAGTACACTTACATTCATGTGGTCTCATTTATGTCTTCAGAGTGTTCTAAAATACTTTACAGACTTTGATTTTCGAAGTTATTCTGGGAAAACACGACAGCCAATTTGTTCTATAAACACCAATTACATAAATACCAAGATCATTTCTAATTGAGAAATAAATGTTGCTCATGATATTTAATCTTCAAACAAAAGTAAAATGTGAGAATGGTGTTTAGATTTAACCAAACCATGTGTTTTAGAGTGTGGCACAGTGACGCAGCAGGCAGGGCCACTTACTCCCAGCGCCAGAGACCCGGGTTGGACAAAATCTCTGGTGCTGTCTACGTGGAGTTTGCACGTTCTCCCTGTACCCGCATGGGTTCCTCCGCCATCCCAAAGACGTGAGGCTTTGTAGGTTTATTAGCCTCTGTAAATCGCCCCTAATGTGTAGGGAATGAATGCAAAAATGGGATAAAAACGAACTAGCATGAACGGGTGATCGATGGTCGGCATGGGCTCGGTGGGCCGAAGGGCCTGTTTCCATGCTATATCTTTCAATGATTGAATGAATTTGTACTTGTGATTTTTTAATTTTGATATCCATGATTATTTGGTACCATTTGTACCTGAGCTATAATGCCACGTATGATCCTCCACAAGGGCCTCCGGGTATTGCTTTGTGCTGGACTATGAATGAGCAGATTAATTGATGCCACATTGTATTGGCAGCTGGACTCCCTTTCTAGAACATCGGTGAGAAGCCCACCCTCGATTTCAGAAAGATTTGAGCCGGGCAATATTTCTGTCCAGGACTGATGGACCTGGCAGTCAAGGGTGTTTTATTGTCATATGTCCCGAAATGGAAAAAATGAAATTCTTACTTGCAGCAGCACAACAGAAAACAGTTTAGTGTATATATATATTTATAAAGTGTGTGTGTGTGCGCATGTGAGTGAATATATATATATGTGTGTATATGTACATATGTGTGTGTGTGCATGTGTATTTATATCACTGAAGAAGGGTCTCGACCCGAAACGTCACCCATTCCTTCGCTCCATAGATGCTGCCTCGCCCGCTGAGTTTCTCCAGCTTTTTGTCAACCTTATATAATAATAATAGATTTTATTTATATAGCGCTTTTCAGGACTCAAAGTCGCTTTACAATTGAGAGTCAGGAATAAACAAAACAAAATAGAGCAGTAAGACAGAGGGGAGGGGAACATGGGACTAAGGGTATGCAGAGGTGAAGAGATGGGTCTTGAGGCGGGACTGGAAGATGGTGAGGGACTCAGAATTTCGGATCAGTTGTGGGAGGGAATTCCAGAGCCTGGGAGCTGCCCTGGAGAAGGCTCTGCCTCCAAAAGTGCAGTGTAAATATATACACACACACACACACACACAAAAATAAATATAAATGAGTCTGAAGAAGGGTCTCGACCCAAAATGTCACCCATTCCTTCTCTCCAGAGAAGCTGCCTGTACCGCTGAGTTGCTCCAGCATTTTGTATCCACCCACACACATATATATATATACTAGACTAAGTGGGACCCGTTGGGTCCTATGTTCACACGGGAGGGCTGGTCCCTCGATGCAATATTCCACCTCACCACCAATTCCAATATTGGTGGCCAGTGGTGGGGGGGGGCTTTCTGGAGCGCTGGTATGGGTGTTGTTGGCTGCAGGGACTACTGGTCTTCAGAGGGTTAGTATGGACAGTGTGGGCCAAATGGATTCTTGGGGTGGCAGCTCAGTTCCTCAAGCCTGATGTGCTGGCAGCTCACTCACGGCTGGTGGGCTGGCAGTTGACTCACAGCTATTCCTTGAAATTCCATTTCAAGCAGAGTGCAAGGCCAACAAATTCAAATCCATTTTCCTACCATTTCAAGCAGGGTGCCAGGCCACCAAATTCAAGTGCAGTTTCTTACCTCTTCGAGCAGGGTGCAAGGCCGCCAAATTCAAATCCATTTTCCTACCATTTCAAGCAGGGTTCAAGGCCACCAAATTCAAGTGCAGTTTCTTACCTCTTCGAGCAGGGTCCAAGGCCACAAAATTCAAGTGCAGTTTCATACCACTTCAAGCAGAGTGCAAGGCCACCAAATTCAGGTTCAGTTTCCAACCACTTCAAGCAGGGTGCAAGGCCACCGAATTCAAGTGCAGTTTCCAACCACTTCAAGCAGGGTACAAGGCCACCAAATTCAAGTGTAGTTTCATACCATTTCAAGGAGGGTGCAAGGCCACCAAATTCAAATGCAGTTTCATACCATTTCATGCAGGGTGCAACGACACCACATTCAAATGCAGTTTCATACTATTTCATGCAGGGTGCGGGGTGGGAGATTGCAACCTTCACGTGGTCCACCCTGCTTCAACGAATGCAATCAACCTGGCGTGCACAATCAAATAAGATCAAATAGAACAAGTTGTCCTACAACTTTAGGCTGTGCACGCCATACGCAAGAAGAAGATGCAGGGTGCAAGGCCTGTAGTTCAAATGCAGTTTCATACTATTTCAAGCAGGGTGAAACCATCATAAAAACCACCATAAAACCACACAGAACACCACACTCACAGTTCAGTAGACATTCAGTGTGTTCAGTTGATTCACAGCTCATACAGAGTCATGACCTCTCCCTCGCCCATCATGCAGAGACTGAGCCACACCCACACTTCCGGGTTTTATAATCCCTCCCCCTCCCACCGGAAAAGGTGTGGCCTTCATGGCGTGATTGACAGGAGAGAGATTCTCAACATTTTTAAAATACTAAAAACACTTTCGTTTTTTATTGATGGGAAGAATCCTCTGCACCTGATGAGCGGAGGGGGACTGAGTAAGATGGCCAAAAATCACAGCCATAAGTGGTAGCGTTTTATCCAAAATCAATATAGTGCAAACAGGAAGTTGTCAAGTTTAGACAAACAACCATTTGCAGGCAGTGCCTTTTCACTTCAACCCAAACCCCCCCAAACAACCATTTGCAGGCAGTGCCTTTTCACTTCAACCCAAACCCCCCAAACAACCATTTGCAGGCAGTGCCTTTTCACTTCAACCCAAAGAACCATTTGCAGGCAGTGCCTTTTCACTTCAACCCAAACAACCATTTGCATGCAGTGCCTTTTCACTTCAACCCAAACCCCACAAACAACCATTTACAGGCAGTGCCTTTTTACTTCAAACCAACCATATTTGCATTTTCAAACCACATTAAGGGCACTCACAGTTGAGTAGACATGTGTTCAGTGTTATTCAGAGCTCAGAGAGACGCGACCCTCTGGCTTCCTCCATCTTGCAGACACTGTGAGGCACACCACTTCCTGGTTTTATAGTCCCTCCCCCTCCCTCCAGCAGAGGCAGCAAAGAGAATGGCAATTTTTTAAAAAACCATTAATATCTCTCTGATTTTTTATCGATGGGGAAAATCCTCTGGTCCAGGAAGGCGGAGGGGGGCTCTGAGCGAGGTGGCCAAAAATCACGGCCGTAGGTGGCGTTCTCTCGGAAATCACAGCACAGTGAGCCAAAAGCGGTCAAGATTAGACTTTTAGTAATATAGATATAAAATAAATAGACAATAGTAGTGCCAAGGCAAAAATAATACCCCAAAGTCTATGTTTGGAGCCTATTTGCAGGTTTTGGTGCTTAATACCCCGATGGTTGTAGGGAAGAAGCTGCTCCTGAACCTGGACGTTAGTTTTCAGGCTCCTGTATCTTCTTCTCGATGCCAGGGGTGAAATGAGTGCGTGGCCAGGGTGGTGTGGGTCTCTGATGATGCTGGCTGCCTTTTTGTAGATCCCTTTGATGGTGGGGAGGTCAGTATCCGTGACGGAGACGTTCTCATTGAGTTCGGAGTAACACAGCGCAAGATGTCTGTTTTCATGTTGTATGTCTAAAGCTAAAAAATCTAAGTTGAATGTCGAACTCAATACCTGTGATCCACTCCCACATTCAACCAGTCATGGAAAAAATCTAAAATTCTGCTGCTGTTGGAACAACGAATTAATGCCAGAAAATTGCAGTTATTTTTACTGAGCTTTTTGCTTGCAATCTAATCAGATGGCTTTTAAATTCCAGTTTTGGTTCAGGAGTTGATGTGGACCTAGTCTCCACAAAAGCTGTTTATAAGATATAAATGCTGCTTTTTGTCTGCAAGTAAATTGAATAAGGAAATGGATAATTGGTGCTTGAGGGCACACAGGAGATGATATGGCAGCAATGGCTAAAACAGAATTGTGAAGAAGCAATTGGGCTCGAGACCCAGTTCTGTACACACACGGCAATTAGAATTTGTCAGCAATGCTATTTTAAAAGGAAGTTGTAAACAATCCAAATGCCTCAGTAAATAAACTGAAACAAACTGTGTGTCCAGGAATGTCCCTGGATGTGTGTTGAGTCAGCCCCGTTTCCAACTTGCAGTCATCACTCCATTTCCTGAGAGATCACCTCCCTGTGATAATATGCAGGAAGGAACTGCAGACTCTGGTTTGAACCGAAGATAGACACAAAATACTGGAGTAACTCAGCGGGACAGGCAGCATCTCTGGCGAGAAGGAATGGGTGACGTTTCGGGTCAAGACCCTTCCTGGTCAGTCTGAAGAAGGGTCTCGACCCGAAACATCACCCATTCCTTCTCTCCAGAGATGCTGCCTGACCCGCTGAGTTACTCCGGCAGTTTGTGTCTACTTTCCCTTGATAGCCAGGAAGTTCACAGATATATTTCAATGCGTTTCCATTAACTTTTAAATATTTAAATTATCATAAGTGATGGTACTGCAATAATATTTCATATACGCACATGTATTGAGTACAGATTTTCTGGTGATAAATTTGTGGAGTATATTGCCACAGACGGCTGTGGAGACCAAGTCAATGGATATTTTTACGGCAGAAAATAGATAGATTCTTGATTTGTACGGGAGAACATGCAAACTCCGTACAGTAGTATCTATAGTCAGGTTCTTGATTGGTACAGGTGTCAGAGGTTATGGGGAGAAGGCAGGTGAATGGGGTTAGCAGGGAGAGATAGATCAGCCATGATTGAATATCGGAATAGACTTGATGGGCCGAATAGCCTAATACTGCTCCTATCACTTATGAATTAGTTACATTTCTAGGATTTGCAGTCATGCACGGTATGATTTGAATGGATAACACATAAACAAATGTTTTCACTGAATCACAGTACACGTGACAATAAGAATGATAAATCAATAAACCAGTAATAATTCTTGACTGTGAGATAACTAAAGATTCATCTCATACATAATATTGGATTATAAAATAGAACATCCCTTAGTTTGTTCAACCTTATTTCAGTCGTCCTAAAGATGATGAGTAAATGCACCAAAACGTAACTTTATATGGCTAATTACAGTAATATACTTAAAAGAGACACAAACAAAACAATATTTTATATTCACTCATAGTGTTTAATGGGCACTAGGTATTCAGAGAGCAAAAGCAAACTCTGGTCTTAATGAAAGAGGAATATAAAACCATTTTTTAATTAAAATATAAATATGGAAAAAAAATGTGCTTCTGATATTAATTCCAGGAGAAAAAAAAACAAGAATAAAGATGTAAATAATGGTAGGTTATGACTGCTGCGCTGGACAAAGGTCATCTTGCTTTCCTCCAACCATTCCCAACAAGGAGATTGTCCTTTGGTCTGAAAGCAACATTGGAATGTGGGATATACAGGGATGTTGATTTTGGCTTTGCTTTCTCCTTCAGGGTTGTTTTTTTAATGTTATCTTCTGAACATGGCGCAGGTATGGGTTTCCATGGAATTGGATTACAGTAGCTCGGAGCTGGATATGAACATCCATCATAGTACCCTGTATCAATTACAAAATCAACGTAAGCTTTGCATTGCTCAAGACAGCATTCAATACAGTTAATACACTGCAGGAATTGTCTCCAGTGATAAAATCTCTTCAATTTAGCAAGAAAAAACCCCATGTGAAACAGTGGGATATTTAATCTCTCCAGCAGCAAAGCAGAAGCAGTGCTTGAGTGAAAGCCATTAAGAGATAAGAGAGTATAGAATTGTACAGGACAGAAACAGGTCTCTTGGCCCAACATATCAACCTTTTTGTCCATCCAGCCTGATCCAATTTGCCCCCATTAGGTTTGTATTCTTCTATGCATTGCCTATTTAAGTTCCTGTCTAAATGCCTCCATCTTCTCTGGGAGTGTGTTTCAGATATCAACCACACGGCGTAAAAAACTTTCCCCATTAAAACTTCTTCCTCTAACCTTAAACCTGTGCCCTCTTGTTTTTAATCCCTCAACCACGGGAAACCTTCTTATACACTTTTATAGGTCACACTCTGCATCCTTTGCTGGAGGGAACCGTGGACCTGAAACTAAAAGTCTCCCCCAATGGTCTTCAGCAACCTGCCGTTTATTGTGTATTGTTGCCCAAATCAGATGAAACATCAGTTTCTTCACGCCACAGTATTATCAGCAATTTCCAGAAAACTATTCGTACAAGTATAAAGTTATTCATAGACCCACTTTAAGGACCAACAAAGACTAGAGGGCATAGCTGTAAGGTAAGAGGGGCAATGTTTAAAGGAGATGTGTGGGGCAAGTTTCATGGGTGGAGAAAGCAGAGCCGAGGGTGACGGTGGAGGCAGATATATTTGTCACATTGATAAGACTTGTGGATACACACATGGATATGCATGGAATGGAAGGATATGGATTATGTGCAGGTAGATGTGATGGTCTTGGCATCATGTTAGGCACAAGCATTGTGGGCTGAAGGGCCTGTTCCTGTACTGTCCTATGTTCAAAGTACTTCTTTGAAACAAGTCAATGTTTAAAAAAAGCTAGAATATCCTCCAAAATGGAAGGAAACAAACTTGAAAATTAGCTCCATAGAAGCCTGGTAGACAAAAATGCTGGAGGAACCCAACGGGCGAGTTGGGTCTCGCCTCGAAACGTCACCTATTCCTTCGCTCCATAGATGCTGCCTCACCCGCTGAGTTTCTCCCGCATTTTTGCCTACCTTCGATTTTCCAGCATCTGCAGTTCCTTCTTTAAGCATAGAAACCTGGGTATCTTTACAAAATATTCATGGAAGCTGGAACATGTTTCAGTCACATAAACTGGAGATTGTTATGCTTGTAAATCAAAGACGGGTTGAGAGCACTGAGCAGCCAGAGGGCAACCACGGGGCAAGCTCAACACACACAGCACAACAGCTAACAGTCATGAGTAACTGCAAACTGCTGATGGAAACAACTGCTGCGGATAGGTCATCAACTGGGGAGAATATCAAAACACAAAGAGGACAAACACTGGATACTTGTAGTAAATATAATGGTATCTTTGGGCAGCTCTCTGATATCTGATATGCATGAGAAGCAAAAAGCAATGGAATGCAAAAAGAATGGAAGGAGGGAATCTTCTAGTGAGCATCTGTTAAATACTTTCAGCCTTTCAGATATTCTGTTTATATGTGGTAGTAGAATTTACAGCAACTTACAACAGTGAAGTCATCTTTTTTTTTGCCTAATTTGTTACTACTCAAATTCAGACAAATTGGATCTAAAGTAGAACATTCCTTAGTTTGTTCAACCTTATTTCAGTCATCTTAAAGATGAGTAATTGCATCGAAATATATTTACTTTTCAACTTTATATGCAGACAAATTTGACCAGTCATGCAATTATTCAATAGGCAACGTTTCGGGCCGAAACCCTTCTTCAGACCCTTTTCGGCCCGAAACGTTGCCTATTTCCTTCGCTCCAGAGATGCTGCCGCACCCGCTGAGTTTCTCCAGCACTTTTGTGTACCGTCGATTTTCCAGCATCTGCAGTTCCTTCTTAAACATTTTGTTTACTCCACTGCGAAATCTCCTCAAGGTATGAGTCTGAAGAAGGGTTTCGGCCCGAAACGTTGCCTATTTCCTTCGCTCCATAGATGTTGCCGCACCCGCTGAGTTTCTCCAGCAATTTTGTCTACGCAATTATTCAAACTTTATTTTCATCTAACATTCTGCTTTACAACATGGAAAGTCATACTAAAATACATGTATAGTACGTAGAAGTTATGGAATTCACTTGCACATACAAATGATATTACAACCAATTTTATTTCCAGCCTGAAATGGGGACACAAGAAACTGCAGATACTGGTTTACAAAAAAGGACACAAAGTACTGGAGTAACTCAGTGGGTCAGGCAGCCTCTGGAGAACATATATAGGTGATGTTTTCAGTTGAAACCCTTCTTCAGACTGATAGTGGTGGTGGGGGAAGGGGGTGGGGGGTTGGAGTGGGGGGAAAAAGAGGTCTCTTCCAGCTTCCTCTCCCCATAGCACCACAATCAGTCTGAAGAAGGGTTACGAACGAAAACATCACCGATATATGTTCTCCAGAGATGCTGCCTAACCCCTCTGAGTTACTCCAGCATTCTGTGAAACGTCACCTATTCATGTTCTCCACAGATGCTGCCTAACCCCTCTGAGTTACTCCAGCACTCTATGAAACGTCACCTATCCATGTTCTCCACAGATGCTGCATGACCCACTGAGTTACTCCAGCACTCTGTGTCTTTATTTCCTGCCTGAGTGGAAGCCAGTTGTCTTTTGCTGCAACTTATGGGACTCTCATGAGTATGAACGCACAAAAAAAAGGAAACTTCTTTATTTTGATTTATTTTGCAAATAATAGGCATGGGGATGTATAGCAAGACAGTAAAGTACTTCAAGATCGAACTGTTCAAGAGTTATTAAATACACTGTTTAGCGTGCTATCTCAGCCTTTCAACATATTTGTAACATACTCCTGAGGCCAAACTTAATTTACAATATTCTTCCAGAATTGAACTTTGTAGGGTGTATGCTTTCAGAAAAACAAATTCTAGGAACAACTTATGATTTTCTCCTGCTTCAATGTTAAAAGTACGTAACATGTTGTTTATCCGAATTCCATTGTGGCGACATATAGCTTCAACCGAGGAACATTGTAGTAGCATTTAGTTCTGTATTTATTTTAAAATTGGTACTGACCTGTGAGTTTACCATTAGCATATCCGAAGCTGCTTGGAGCAGTTCGCGGTCTCGTTTTCACCTTTTCTACCCACTCGCAGAAAACCATCTCTGCCTTCTCTTTCCTCTCCTGTGTTTCCACTATTTTTTTCTCATCAGCATCCTGAACATATAAAATGAATATTATTTACAATATTGCAGAATTACTGCTTACTGATCCAAATAATATCTCCATGACAGGCGAATATTCTCCTAAGTGAAGATAGACACAAAATGCTGGAGTAACTCAGTGGGACAGGCAGCATCTCTGGAGAGAAGGAATGGGTGGCGTTTCAGGTCGAGACCCTTCTTCAATCTCCAATATTTTGTGTCTACCTTCGATTTAAACCAGCATCTGCAGTTCTTTCCTACAGATTCTCCAAAGTGAAGTGTGTTCAAAGTGCAGGAAGAATGTATTGCCATTTAATTTAAGGCTTCAATGAAATAGTTCAACACTACAGTTTAGTAACATATAATTCAGAATCAGTATTTCCACTGGAACTTAGTAAGATTAACTTTATCCAGAAAACGCACACAAAGCCTTATTTAACGATGCAGAAAAGACGCAACAGTTAATATACAGTTGTCGTGTTTAAAAAAAAGGAAATTGCACTCTGAGTTATTAGCTTGGCAGTTACAGCTTAATCTGATGCCTGTCAACAGTATCAGAACACATTTCTGAGAAGTAACAGGATTAGTTATTCTACCTTTTCAATCTTCTTCATCTTCATTTTCTGAAGCTTCTTTTTCTTCAGCCATTCCTGAAATCTTTGACTGGCTTTGTCTGCAGCACATTCTCTTTCTTGCTCCTTGACACTTTTTTCCTCCTGTTCCTTGTGAAGTTTTTCTTCTTTTACCAACTTTTCCTATAATAGTCAAAAATTGCTCACAATAAGCACGTGTTCAGATTCATACAAATCTTTACCTTGTTCCAGCAGCTCTAGAACAGATTAATGTTGTGTCTTCATGCATTCCCATTATCTGCTAATGCCACCTCCTTGTGTCACCTTAAACCATCTATTCTTCCACTCTCGCACTGACTAAAATCAAGAACTTGGGCACTGTATTCATTTCTGTTGTAAATCAGAGCAATGGTCTTATCATAGACATTGGCAAGATATGATTGTAACAGATTCTGCACCAATGTTAGATTTATACAGAACCTTCAGTTCTATAAACCTACAAAACAATTTAAAATGTTGCATCACACGTTTTTCTTTAATGCAGCGGCTTTAAAGATCAACTGAGAAAATATTTTTGTTTGCAGAAATTCTAGACTTGCAGTCGAGCCAATTCAATTCCCCACCGTGGCTCTTTACAACATTCCAGCATTAATACTGAAGGTGTAGAAGGAACTGCAGATGCTGGTTTACACCGAAGAAAGACACAGAATGCTGGAGTAACTCAGCGGGACAGGCAGCATCGAGAAGGAATAGGTGACTTTTCAGGTCGACACCCTTCTGCTTAATCTTAATAACACTGAAGGGTTTGGTCCAGAACTTAGTGCTCCTGGCCAAGCTCTTCCAATACCGTTACAACAATGTGCATTGAGATAATTTATTTTTATTTAATTTGGTTATTCCTGGCAATTCCCTCCAACCTAGCTGTTCTGTGAGGTCAAGTCACGCAACACACTCCGAGCAGGGTGCTTGTCCTCAGTTCAATGTGTATGCCCAGGAACCCTTCACCATTGATGTAGACGAAAGCATGTACTCCACCCTGCTTCCTTTTGTCGAGAACTTGCTCCTTTGTTTCAACAACACTCCAAACCTTTGAGAGAAGATTAAGGAGAGGACCTGATATATATAAAATGATGAAAGGTGGAAACTGTGAGAAGCCATTCCAATTGGCAGATGTGTCCTTAAGGAGAGGGTCAAGGTTCAGGGTCATAGCACGGCACACAACACGGAAACAGGCCCTTCAGCCCAACTTGCCCATGCTGACCAAGATGCCCCTTTACACTAGTCCCACTTGCCCACGTTTGGCCCGAGTCCCTCTGAACCTTTTCTATCCAAAGGTAGGAAATTTTGAAGGAGATTTGAGGAAGATTTGTTTCACCATTAAGTGAATCCCCTAGTGGGTCGATGTAGGCTGCATGCAAGTCGGTGCTCTCTACATTTTTGCAAAGGTATTGTCTCATCATATTAAAATCACCTCTCCCCCACTTCAGGACCTAACGTTTACATCTATTTTTGTCCTTATCCATAGCAACCTGAAAACATAAGAGAGTTACGGTCACTACTTATCACTTTCCAGCTCTACTCCCAATGATTGTGTCCAGCACTCCCCATGCCTGGTACAACTGTCCACATACTGGCTCAACAAGCTCTGCAGGGCTCACTTTAGATTTCTATTTGAAAATTCTGCCGCTCTAAACCTTTCACCCTGAGATGATCTCAGGTGATATTGGGGACGTAGAAATCCCTTCCCACTATTACACAATTATTTTCACACTTCTCTGATTCGTACATCTGTTCCTCAACCTCCCATTATTTAGACTTGCAGGATACACCAACAGAGTGAACATCAGTCTGGAGTTTTACCTCCACTGCAGCCCAGGAAGTTTAGACGAGTGAACTCTTAGAAACAGTTTCAAATAAAAGCAAATTTGTATCGCTTGCCTTTTCATTTTTCCTCTGCACCCAATGTTTATGCTCTTCTTCTGCACGAATTTTTTTCTTTTCAAACTCATCATGTTCTTTTAATTTTGCTTGTTTCAATACCATCTCCTGTAAAATATTTCTTAGAGATAAACTTTAACTGAAGAAAAGCTGGACACTAATTACGTGTAGAAAGGAACTGCAGGTACTGGTTTATAACAAAGATACACACAAAGTGCTGGAGTAACTCAGCGGGTCAGGCAGCATCTCTGGAGAAAAAGGATGAGTGATATTTTGGGTCGAGACCTTTCTTCAGACTGAAAGTAGATCGGAGGGAACTGGAGGTAGGAATAGGCCAGAACAAAGCATGGCCAGATAACAATTATCCCTTACTCTATATTTACTTGTGGGGTTACAATCTTAAAGCCCTGTCTCACTGTGCGAGTTGACCCACGAATGACCCCGAGTGAAAGACTCGTGGTTGCGTACGAGACTCCAAGTTTATGATCAAGAGATTAACCGAGTTCCCACGGGTATGTCTAAGTTTGCCGTTTACTTCTCATTTCTGCAATGTTCCAAGTTCGTCTCCCGAGTGTACCAAGTTCCTCTCCCGTTAATCTTGAGGCAACAATGTATACCGACGTGTTGAAAAACCATCACATGTTAAAAAAATGATGTCATGCTTTTTTTTTACATACTATAAAAAGCCCGTCTTGTTTAAATTGGCTCTTTTGGAAAAAATGTCTGCAAGAAGGCTATTGGAGTCCAGGATGGTGATGTTTTTTGTTCAAGTGCTGTATGCAGCAGCCCTTTATGTGATGCAAGGACGCTTGTGTAATGAAGGCAGAAGAGAGAGAGTAAAGAGGAAAATTAAGAAGAGGTCTCAGTGGGTGAAGCCCCTGTTTCAAAGGAGATCTCTCTTGGTCAGTATGAAAAGCTGCTTAATGTGCTGTGCGAAGAGGATAAATCTGCATTTAAAAATGTCATCAGAATTTCACCTGAGCTCTTTAATGAGCTGAAGAATAACAAGGTGGATGTGAAATCTCACCTACCTGTTTCAGTGACAGGCACCCGCAGCCAGTGAATGAAGACACCCCCATCTGTCTCCCCCTCCTCTCCCTCCACTCTCCACCCTCTCTCCTCCACCCCCCCCCCCAATTTGGAAATGTCATCCCATCACCCATTCCTTCTCTCCAGAGATGCTGCCTGCCCGCTGAGTTAAAGAGTTCCCACTTGCAGCAGCATAACAGGCCAGTAAACACCATACTCGTAGATAATATACTAAACAAAGATAATATATATTTAAAAATCCACTATTATTGCAAAAATCCCAAAGTCCTTAGTGCAACCAAGGCAGTTTATAGTTCATAGTTTAGTTAGCATTTGTAGCGTTCAAGAGCCCGATGGTTGTTGGGAAGAAGCTGTTCTTGAACCTGGAGGTCATGGTTTTCAGATTCTTATACCTTCTGCTCAGCAGGAATGAAATGAGAGCATGGCCAGGGTAGTGTGGGTCCATGACAATGCTGGCTGCCTTTTTGAGGCAGCACCTCCTATAGAACCCTTTGATTCAGTAAAGTTCAGTAAAGAGATCGGGAATCTGGCATCATGGCTTGAGAATAAAACCCAGCCTTTAACATCCGCATAATGAAAGAGTTGGTGTTGTCCTACGGAACAGGGGTGCAGGAGAGGTGAACACAACCCTGTCTTCTTCAACAGCACTGGTAGAGATGGCTTCTGGACGTGACTGGCAAACCTCAGATTAGGCTGCCATGAATTGTCATAAAATGTTCTCACGCTGTTCCTCAATACTGGCTTGTCTTAAGGTTGTGAGCTCCGTCCCAAATACACAAAATCAATATATAAACTTCAAGCAATTTTTTCTTTTCAACCCACTCTGTCACCTTATCAATAACTTGCTTAACTTTGTTAAGCAGAATTAGTCTTTAAAAAGTCTATGTTGGTGTTCCTTAACTGATCCATACTTATCCAAGTAACTGATATTTCTGTCCCTGATTATTGTTTCTAAAAAGAGTTCCCACGGTAGACTCACGAGTCACAAAGGTAAACGCACGGGCCACTACGTTCTTACAACGAGTTTAAATGTTTCAAATTTTAACCTCAAGAGTACATTTTACTCGTGGAAAAGTTTAAACATGTTTGAACTTTTTCAAGAGTTAACAAGTTTCACGGGTACCTGCCGTTAGCGCCAAGAGTCGCTAAGTTGCGTCCACGAGTTCCGACGTTCCCGCTACGTTAATTGTACGTGATTACCACGAGTTAAATTTGTTTTAAACTCGGGGTACCTCGTGGGTCAGCTCGCACAGTGAGACAGGAGTTATACAAACAGTTGTCCAAAACAAACATGTAGTTGTAATTTATTTGTAGTCTATCAATCTAACAAAGAATTGACATTATTTTCAGCAGTTTTCAAATATTTTTTATCCGTAAACCTTAGATTTTTGAGTACTAAACTGAAAGCTAAGAACAATAAGATGGCAATATGATTTACTCTAAATTTATTAAAAGTGATTCGACTTTTAAAAGTACTGACACTAACATATAATTGAAACACTTGCCTGCTGAGATTTCTTTTGCAATTCAACACGTTCTTCCTTAGCTTTCTTGATAAGCCACTCCTCCCATGCAGTAAGCTCAACTTCCTGTAAATGTTGCTGCTCCTCACTTAGTTTTGTCTTTCTTGCAGAAGTTCTAGGTCTTTAGAACAAAGTATTACTTTATCTCAAAATGCCACCATTATGTTGTTTGCTACAGACTTTAGTGAATGAACATAAACAAATTAATAAACAACAACAAACACTGATGTACAAGTACGTTCACTCAAAGATAATTCATAAATTTGAGAGGACTTCTGCTCTAACTACCATTAGCAGACCTGTAGATAAACATCTTGGCTGCAAAACAGTTCCACTAGCTGGCTCGAGCTCAGGCCTGTCAGGCTCACAAGAGCTCAGTTCACACGTAATTATCTGAGAAACCTCTCTCGCAGCCTTAAAGTTAAACCATGAGAGGAAATGCAAGCAATGGAAAGTAGTTTAGTAGTTTAGCAAGTATAATCAAATGCAGAAATTCCACGCTAAACTGGCAGCAGTGTGGACAGTATGAGCTGTGACGCCCATGGAAATATTTATTTATGCCGGGAGTGGATGGGTAATTGATGTTTAGATTCTGTGCCGGGTTAGATCTAGTACAGAATTCTCAAAGGTATTGCAATAGGGTTTGTAGGGCAGAGCAGAAGAATGCCAAGGGGGTGGCAGGTTTTTAAATAACATTTTCATTGCAATTTTCTAATGTCTCTAAATGCTGGATAATTAAATGCTGAATGTTCTGGAGAAGAGGCTACTTCATTGTGCATTGAGATAGAGAGTCCTGTACTCCAGTATGATGAACCTTCTGTATACTGACCACGCAAGCAAGATGCGTAGGAAGGAACTGCAGATACTATTTTACACCGAAGATAGATGCAAAATGCTGAATTTGTAGCTCAGGCAGCATCTCTGGATAGAAGGAATGGGTGACGTTTCAGGTCGAGTGTGAAGAAGTGCCTCGCCCGACACGTCACCCATTCCTTCTATCCAGAGATGCTGCCTGTCGATTTTGGTGACTCTGGGTGACAATTGCATGCTGCAAACCAGCAAAATCTGCACGGGCATGCAAGCAAAATGTGTAGGAAAACAAAAGGCTACCACTGAAACTGGTTTTACATTGAATTAGCAAAGTGTTGCAATTTTTAATGTTGTATTAATTTATTTTTATAAAAATCTTTAAAATTCATGAGCCTCATCTACCTACAGAAACAGTATTCAGGGATGTACACACAAGCTGTTGAACAGCATTTGATGCTGATAGATGTAGTGATTTATTTCCTAACTATGTAATTAAAAGATCACATTTTACAACTAGAGTACCTCTTCAAAGGGAAATGCAGGATCAGTCTTGATGCCCATGTGGGGTGCACCAAGCTACCAATGCTCCTAGTAGCTACTTTAATCAGATAGTCAATTAGTACTTCAAAAGACCTGTACTTAATGACACAATCAAATATTTTAATTTGCATTTTTAGTTAAACCTTAATTATTCAATGATGTTAAAAAGATGCAAAGTTGAAAAATTAAACTGTAATGTATGTAACAAATACATGATGGAATATGTACCTTGGAGTTTTTGATCTGACTGGAGTTAATATTGCCAACTTTTTAGTCAGGGTTTTATTTGCAGTGGATGCAATTTCTCCATTTGAAATGCTGCTGGCGGGCGTCTGGGAAGCCTCACTCTCACCCTCCTCACTTTCATAGCTGTCATGGTAAATAGGCGAGAGCAGAGAAGTCGTGGAACTTTTGGAAAGCTCCAAATCACATCCCTTGGATGACGCATCTCTCTTCAAGTGGATGGTCTTTCTACATGGATTCAAAATTGGCGTTTAGCATTTTCCAGACTCGATTTGAAATTCACTTACTTTACACTTTAGACACTACAAACTTGTACGTCTTTGGAGTGTGAGATGAAACCCGGAGGAAATCATGGGGAGAACGTACAACCCCGTAGACACCACCTGTAGTCTGGATCAAACATGGGTCTCTGGTGCTATAAAGCCGCAGCTCTACCTCTGTGCCACCGTGCTGCCCTTGCCTTACACGTATGGCTTAAGTAAAAGTTTGTCTCAATAGGCTTTCTCGGTCATAACTTTGCCTCTAATATGAAAGATACTGTGTCAACAATCTATGATAGAGTCATAAATCAGTGCAACTTTAATCAACAGGTTTCTAATAATAAATATAAAGCTCTCAGTAGGTGACATAAAAATAACAACTTTATTATATGACAGAACCATTCTCCAGCTAAATTACACAGATCAGAAAATAAATTAAACATTTCTTCAGGTATGAAAATGAAAACACAAAACATGCATTATAATGCAATCACATAAAAAAGAAAATTGCTCTAATGAAATATTAACAACTTGCAACCTGTGAAAACAGAGGTTTTAAAACAAAAGCTATTTCAGTGGTGGATTGTAAAAGTATTCAAAAAAGGCCACAAAAAAAGCACGAAAAGGGATGAGTGTGCATGATTGAGGAGAAATGGTGAAAGAGGTCGGAGTGTTGAAAGCTGGCTATTGTGTCTACCAATCTGACCAAAGGAATGGACAGAATACGGACTATCCTCTGCCCAGAATTATTATTGGCAAATAAGTCATCCTATATCCAGTTTTTCAAACCAAACTCCCTAACCTCAGACACAAGCAGCTCCCATCCCTCATCATCCATGGTCTTTGATGACACCAGTCATTGTTCTTGAAGTACTTGAAAATAAATAAGAATAATAAAACGCTCCATTCAAAGGTCTAAAAATAAGAACAAGAGGATGATCCATTGGCAACGTTTGAGCTACAGGTAACATAGAAACATAGAAAATAGGTGCAGGAGTAGGCCATTCGGCCCTTCGAGCCTGCACCGCCATTCAATATGATCATGGCTGATCATCCAACTCAGTATCCTGTACCTGCCTTCTCTCCATACCCCATGATACCTTTAGCCACAAGAGCCACATCTAACTCCCAGAACAAAATGATGCATTCTATTACATAATTCCCACATTGTCTGCTGTACAGTGAAGAGATTACAATGAGCAGCAAATACAATAAAGGGTAGCGAAAGTTCTTTATTAAAGTGTATGGATGCAAGACATATATTGCTGAAATGAATGGGCAATGAGCAGAGGTTAAACTTGCTGTGTTTGTGCAGGAGAAGTTTTCAAATAGATTCAGCTGAAATTGTAGTTGTTGCACATTGAACTTGGGACTAAAACTGGGTAAGAAGACTTATTTTGTTTTGTAGACATAATATAGTAAGCAAAAGCAGCAGGTAAACAGACATAGACACAAAACGCTGGAGTAACTCAGCGGGACAGGCAGCATCTCCGGAGAGAAGGGATGGGTGACGTTTCGGGTCGAAAATCGAAGGAGCTCAACCCGAAACATCACCCATTCCTTTTTTCCATAGATGCTGCCTGCCCCGCTGAGTTACTCCAGCATTTTGTGTCTGTCTTCGGTTTAAACCAGCATCTGCAGTTTCTTCCGACACAGGTAAACAGATATATTCAGCGAGTGGCAGAACAGATGGTAAAGAAAGGGACAGATGGAAAGGAATGGGGCAGAAGGTGAGAACAATGGAAATCCAGTTATAGTTGTAATGGAGGAGGAGGAGGAGGAGGAGGAGGGAAGCTCAGAAAGAACCAGAGAAAATAATCACAATACCTAATGTCCCTTCAACTAATGATGGAAGAAAACAAATCTGATAGAGAAGAGAACAATTTATCTGTAGTGGCCACACATATACCTGGATTGTTTTTTTCCACTTGGAGTGGAAACCACTTGTCCTTTTAAGAAACTATCTTCCCTTCTCCTTGGAGTGGATTCTGATTTTCCCCTTGGAAGTCTGTCGGCCTGTTTGTTCAGTGACTCATTCTCCTCATCTTCACTTTCATAACTTTCATGGTAAATGGGAGACAGCAGGGAAGAAGTGGAACCGGAGGAAGAGGATAATTCACAACTCCTCGGCTCAGCGTCATTTTCCAACTTATTATTCTGTTCATACAGATCTGATTGTGAATTTGATTCCACGTTTATTTTCTCCAAGGATCGCGAAGACATTCTTCACAGAAACGTTTCTGTTCAAAACAAAATATCGGAAGATCAGATCTTCAAAATTGTCATCGTCTTAATAGAGATCAATACAAAATAATTTCACAACTCATGACTACAAACTGCATTTGGCAAATATCTGGTAAAAGGAAGATATGAAGAGTAATTACGACACAATGACATGAATACTGAAAGGGAAAGGGTGGGGAAGATGCGCTTAGTCAGAAAATCTTGTTGAAAGGATCAACAGAAAATTGCAAAGGCTGGGGGAGTGCAGGGTGGGACTAGGGAAGTCCTATGCTCTATGCACTACATATGTGGTGACAGTATTCCCCCAGTTCCTCAATTGTTTTGTTCCCCCCACCCCAGTGCACCCCCATTCCTCCAGCCTATCCCCCCATCATACACTCAATTCCCATCCTGAGTCCCCATGCCTCTCTTTTATCCTCCTTCCCCCCTCCCTCCGATATGCCTCCCTCCTGCTTTACTCCTCCTCCTCTTCCATCACCTCCTTTCCCCCTCCATCGACACTCTCCACTCCTCCTCCCCTTCCATCTTCTCCAATCCTCCATCCTCCTCACCACTCCATTATCCTTCCCCACCCTCAACGCTCCCGCTCCTCCTCTCCCGGTCATAAGTGATAGGGGCAGAATTAGGCCTTTCGGCACATCAAGTCTACTCCGCCATTCAATCATGGCTGATCTATCTCTCCCTTACTCCATTCTCTTGCCTTCTCCCCATAACCTCTGACACCCATACTAATCAAGAATCTATCTACCTCTGCCTTAAAAATATCCATTGACTTGGCCTCCACAGCCTTCTGTGGCAAAGAATTCCGCAGATTCACCACCCTCTGACTGAAGAAATTCCTCATCCCCTTCCTAAAGGAACGTCCTTTAATTCTGAACCCGACTAGTCCTAGACTCTCCCACTAGTGGAAAACATCCTCTCCACATCCACTCTATCCAGGCCTTTCACTATTCTGTACGATTCAATGAGGTCCCCCCTCATTCTTCTAAACTCCAGTGAGTACAGGCCCAGTGCCGACAAACGCTCATCATAGGTTAACCCACTCATTCCTGGGATTGTTCTTGTAAATCTCCTCTGGACCCTCTCCAGAGCCAGCACATCCTTCCTCAGATAGAAGAAACGTCTCGACCTGAAACGTCGCCTATTCCTTCGCTCCATAGATGCTGCCTCACCCGCTGAGTTTCTCCAGCTTCTTTTGTCTACCTTCCTCAATATGGAGCTCACAATATTCCGAATGCAGCCTAACCAGCGCCTTGTAGAGCCTCCCTACTGCCATACCCTCCCCATCATCCATACTCTCCCCTCACCACCACCAGCATCTCTGCCGCTTCCAGCCTCCCCACTCCTCTGGCCCATCCTCACCTCTCTGTCCCACCCCGCCCCGGTACCTCAGCCCCTCAGCCCCTCTCCACTATCCCCACCCTATCTCCTCAACACTCCACTCCCACTCCCTACACCATCCCCGGTACCTTAGCCTCCTCTCCCTCTCCCTAGTACCCGAGTCGCCTCGAACCTCCCCACTCCCCTCCTCCCTCCCTCACCCCGATACCTCTCTCACCTCCGCCGCCGCCAACATGGCCGCCCCCATGCCGGCCGTTACCCGCGCTGCCCCGCGTTGCCCGCCGTCTCCATGGCAACGGCTGCGGCCTACGCGCCGCGGGACAGCCTGTTGCAGCTACTTTTGTAGCGTCGGCAGAACTCGAGTGTGGGCATTTGTTTATTTCAAAATCAAACTTTATTCAGAATAAAAGAAACACGAAAACTCTGCATACATTCTCAATCCAATAGTCTGCGAAGAAGGGTCTCGACCTGAAACGTCACCCATTCCATCTCTCCAGAGATGCTGCCTGTCCCGCTGAGCTACTCCAGCATTTTGTGTCTATCTTGAACATGAACTAATTAGGCTTAATTATCCCCATCTGAAGAAGGGTTTCGGCCCGAAACGTTACCTATTTCCTTCGCTCCATAGATGCTGCTGCACCCGCTGAGTTTCTCCAGCATTTTTGTGTACCTTTAATTATCCCCGTGTTCTGTCTGATCCAGCATTTTGTGTCTATCGCTAGTGTCATCATCAATAATGTTCACACCTGTATTTAAACAAAATGCCAGCCCTTCAATGCTTGAAGGAGTGAGAAACAAAGCCAACAGTCAAGAACATCGCAAGGATTTCCAATGGATTGATCAGTCCTAGACTGGCTGGATAAACTTTAAGGCCACTTATGAACTTTACAGATCCATTTAGGGGGAAAAGTTATGATTGGCAGATGCACATTCATAATGGACACCAGCAGTTCCTATGGATCCTTCTACAGTCTAAGTACAATTTTCAAGCCGATAATATTCTTCCAGAGTTATTTGTGTCACATCACAGAAGGAAGCAAAGATACTAGAGGAGCTAGTATCTTTGGAAGGAAGCTTCTCTGAAGGAATGAAGTCAGGCACACGTGCATGGTTCATCCCTAGCTGCAACCAGCTTGTAAATAAGATGAACTAAAAATGGACTGAAGATGAGGGGACACGTAATAGATAAAATATACATTTTGTTCACCACTGGGAAAACACCAAAACTTACTACAGGATGGACCGGAACTCATTTAGATTTGGTAGAGCCAGAGATTGTCACTACTGTTTGGCAAACAAAGGAAGCAGAAGGAACAGTCACCCACAGGCTTGTGATCACGATTTTAAGCTAGAATATTTGCCAGAGGTTTCCACATCTCCTGAAACCATTGTATAGAAGACAGCCACACTTCGAGATGGGTTAGTTACCATCTACGGGTGATATTGCTGCACTCCTGAACAATCGCTCTCTGTTGGTGAGAAAACGGCAAGATACAATTAATCTGTAAAATGGTCATTGTATTTCGTCTATAATTTTATGCAGATCTTTATCCTGTTTAAGAGAGAAGGATTGGTGCTAACTTTTAGCCCCAAATAAAGGTGACTTAAATAAGGATAAAGTGTTTTATGTCATTATTATTCATTGTCAAATTTATTGAAAGTTTCCATTGCGACAGAAGCATAAAAGACTGTGCTAAACAATGCACCCTTTAACAATAATGTTATACGGACTCTTTTTCCAGCAGTCGGACTTGCTATTTCTTCACAATATTTCTTATTTCAAATCTTTTGTTTTTTTCTTTCTCAATCCTTCAATTTGAAGAATAACAAAAGTGAGATTTTTTGTAGATTTATGTTTTCGTTTCTGAAGAAATGGAAGGACTGAGACTCCTAGTGACCTATGCCACCTCTATTTTACTAAAACACCCCTGCAGGTAACTTCCATGACCTCACCTCATCCCACAGAGAACTATGCTGGCTATCTTATGTATAAATGCATTTGCCAGAGTAATGACTCTGAAAATGAAATCATCTTGGCCTTATCAAACATAAGGTTTAGCACGACACACTACCAATCCCAGCTGTGGAGACATTGGTATAGTTGTTTCAATGTAGGACATTGATTTAAAAACAATTCTTGATCTTAAACCATGTATTGTGTTTTGTATGTTATTTATTGTGCTTTTGCAAGTAATTTACTGTGCTTTTGTATGTCATTTATTATACTTTCGCGTGCAATTTATTCGATGTAATGTTTTGTCTTTTACCTGGACCTTGATTCCGTCGTAAAAAAGTAATTAAGTAATTGTTGAATCGCAGGCCCCTATAAATACAAGACCTGAACATCATCCCTGCTCTATGTTATAGAATGGGATTTTTTATTTACATTCACACTGATTTAATACTTCATGTAAAAGATTTTAACTGCAACAAAGCAGCACGCACACTCAGTACTGCCTGGAAGAATGAGCCGCGATTACCTGCTCAAGCGTGTTTGAGGAGTGGTTTGAATCCACCACCTCCCTACACAAACAAGAGCGTAATGCCTCCAAATAAAAGGCTTACTAATTTCTGACTTCTTAGCAAGACTGGTACCTTTGTACACAGGGAACGCCAGAGAAATAAATCGTCAAATAGATTTCTGCAAAGCCTTCCTTTGATGATTATAATTTCAGGCCATCAAATCGCATTGCATTTACGAAAGACACTTGTTAAAATATTTTGCCTCTGTCGCTGATACAGTATTGAAATAACCATTTGGTTCTAAAGATTGTTGTATCTGCCAGTATAGAATTAAGGGCATCTTGTTAGAATGGTACAGGGTACCAATGAGGCAAGACCTGGAGAACAGAGTAGCACTTTGGTCTTTTATTCAAGACCATACTTGCACTGAAGGCAGTTCAGAGAAGGTTCACTAGGTTAATTTACAGGATGAGATCATGTGTACCAAAGTACAGTGAAAATCATTTTTTCACATGCTATCCAATTGAACCAGATAATATTATATTTAACTACAATCAAGTCAAACTTGGGTACAGTAGATTAAAAAAAGGGGAAGAAATGGTGCTACAATTATAGGTTTAAATGAGTAAAATGATTGTATCAGATGACAGAATATCCTTCTCTGGGAAGAGCATGCAAAAAGTAACCACGCTTCAGCACCATCTTCTTTCTACAATTTCTATATTTCTTAAGATAGCTATGCAATATTCTGAGAAGATTTGACAATGTAGATGCCGAGAGATGGTCATTCTCATATATGGGGATATAGAACTACAGAGCTAGAACATGGTTTCAGATTACGAGACCACCTATTTAAAATGGATAGAACATGTAATTTCTCCCCTGGAATATGGGTGGTGAATCTGTGGAATTCTTTGCCACAGAAGGCTGTGGAGGCCAAATCAGTTGGTATTTTTAAGGCAAAGATAGATACGGGTGCCAGAGATTATGGGGAGAAGGGAGGAAAATGAGGTTAGGAGGGAGAGACAGATCAGCCATGGTTGAATGGCAGCGTAGACTTGATGACTTGACAGGACAAATGGCCTAATTCTGGTCCTATCACATGACCTTATAACATGAATCTTTGGCATTCTCTATCCCAAATAACCTTCAGTCATTAAATACATTCAGGGGTGAAACTGACGCAAATTTGTCCACGGGGACAAAACTAAAACAAACCAAGCTTGGAGTGTGACTTAAGGACACAAATTGCAGGAGTAACTCAGCGGGTCAGACAACATCACTGGAGAACATGGATAGGTGATGTTTCACAGAGTATTGGAGTAACTCAGTGGGTCAGGCAGCATCACTGGAGAATATGGATAGGTGATGTTTCACAGAGTATTGGAGTAACTCAGCGGGTCAGGCAGCATCACTGGAGAACATGGATAGGTGACGTTTCACAGTGCTGGAGTAACTCAGTGAGTCAGGCAGCATCTCCACAAACATGGATAGGTGACGTTTCACAGAGTGCGGGAGTAACTCAGCAGGTCAGGCAGCATTTGTGGAGAACATGGATAGGTGACGTTTCAGGACAGGATCTTTCTTCAGACTCAACACCTTCTTCAGGTGTAACTTGACGTACTCCAGCTCCTGTTTCTTGTATTGTTAGTGTTTTGACTACGTTCCTTTAATTCTAAACTGACATACCATATTGTAATTTATTTTCAAACAAGTGTACTTTATAACATAAAACACAAATTACTGAAGTAACACGGCAGGTCAGGCAGCATCTCCAGAGAACATGGATAGACAAAGTTTCGGGTCGGAATCCAAAGTTCGAAGGTTGTGACCAGAAATGTCCTCCAGAGATGCTGACTCACCTGCTGAGTTACTCCAGCATATTCTTTGGTCAATATACCATCAACCTCAGATCCTTGTGTATCCTATTTTATGTGCACATTTTGACTTTCTCTGTGAAACAGTGGTAAATTTTACACATACCCGTGTTGACATTCCGAGCAATTGGATAAATTACGATAAGGAAGACACCCAATATACGGACAAATTATTAGTTGCATTATTAGTATTCAACATGAAACAAGCGAGGAATTTATGAAATTATAATTTTATACTGAAATCATAAGCCACTGTTCAAATATCCTCGTCAAAAATACTACCAAAATATAAGGCTTATGTTAAACTTTACAAAGACGGTTAATAGCACAGTAATATTTAAATAACCAGGAAATACAGTACTAACAATGTTAAAATGTTAATTATATCACATTCATGCTACATAATTGTGTAACTTTGTATTTAAAGATGGTTATCACAAATGAAATTTCAATTTTGTTAATTAATTTTCTGATGCCTGGTTATTTTGAATGCCTGCCTTAATGTATTGAGTTCTTTTTAAAGAATATGTTCTTCAGAAACAGGTTCTTTAACCCATCCAGTCTGCGCCATCCATCGACAACCCATTTACACATCCTATAATAACCCTATTTTATTTTTAATTTCACTACATTCTCATCAACTGTCCAGATTAGAGTCATAGAGTGATACAGTGTGGAAACAGGCCCTTCGGCCCAACTTGCCCACACTGGCTAACAATGTCCCAGCTACACTAGTCCCACTTGCCTGCGCTTGGTCCATATCCCTCCAAACCTGTCCTATCCATGTACCTGTCTAACTGTTTCCTAAATATTGGGATAGTCCCTGCCTCAATTACATCTTCTGGCAGCTTGTTCCATACACCCACCACCCTTTGTGTGAAAAAGTTACCCCTTGGATTCCTATTAAATCTTTTCCCCTTCACCTTGAACCTATTTCCTCTGGTCATCGATTCCGCTACTCTGGGCAAGCGACTGTGCATCTACCCGATCTATTCCTCTCATGATTTTGTACAGAGGGTGGTGCATATAGAAGAGGTAGCTGAGACAGATACAGTATCAGTATTTAAAAGATTCTACCACTCATTACACATCAGGAACAATTCAGTTACAATTAACCAACCTACCATAAAACGCACACCACCATACTCAGGGACAGCATCTTCCCAGCTGTTATCAGCCAAGAATGGACTTTTCAGAGACTTGGAAGTTGCAAGATGGCGCCAGTACACGAGGCTCTCTGCATGCTGTTCCAGATGATCTATTGTATTCATGTGTAGAATGATTTGACTGGACAGCATGTAGAACAAGCATTTCACTGCATCTACGAGGATGATGGGCTGAGCAACAGGGAGAGGTTGGACAGGCTAGGACTTTACTCCTTGGAACACAGCAAGCTGTGGGGTAATCTTAGTGTATAAATATATGAAGGGAATAGATAGGATAAATGCAGAGTCCTTTACCCAGGGCAGGGGGAATCAATGGTTTAAGGTGAGGGGAAAGATTTAGTAGGAACCCGAGGGGCAACATTTTCCACTCAGAGGGTGGTTGATATAGAGGAGGTAGTTGAGGCAGGTACAGTAACAATATTTAAAATATACTTGGACAGGTACATGGATAGGAAAGGTTTAGAGGGATATGGGCCAAACATGTGCAATCTTGGTGAGCATGGACAAGTTGGGCCAAAGGGCCTGTTTCCGTGCTGTACGATTCCCTGTATGAGTGACAGTAATAACCCAGCTAAACTATTAAAACATTAGTTTCGTCACTGTCACTGTCTTATGCCAGTGCATGATAATAATTTTTTGACAAAAAGGAAAATGCCAACTTTGTCTCAGTAAAATTACGACAGAACTGGAAATAGTTACACTCCAGAAGAAATGCAGCATCCTGGCCATGTTCACCACTTTAAGAAAACTCTGCTCCCATTTCTTAAATTCTAATGTTTCTGCCAGGAGACTCAGCTCAGGCAGTGAGTGGAGAGTTATCAGTTGTAGAATGAAAATTCAGAACGCTATCTTTAAAAAGAAACTTCACTGATTTGATAGTTGAAATATGTGAACCATCTTAAGACATGTTTGAACTCCTTAATTCTGCCTGCAATCAATACAATCAACATCTTGCAGGAAATTCCCTTCAACTTTGTCACTGGAGATGTTTAACCTGTTTGGGCAATGAGTGGCTTTTCTTAAAAGCTTTTAACCAGTTATACATTTACTATTATTTTTAGTTATACTGTACTCAGACAAAGTGAATTTATGTAGGGTTTTTTCTGAAAGCTTTGTGATCATAAATTAAACACAATTGAAAGCTGAAGATTTTAAAACATTTTACTATTGTATATTTGGTTTAAAATCACAATATTAATAATCTCTTCAACATGGTTAAAAACTACAAAAAGTTACATTCCAATATTGATTTACAAAGATTGCTTTATTTTTATAACATGGTGATAATGTACATCCAAAACTATTTACAAGATTTGTTAAAACCATGTACTGAATATAGACAAAAGTCGGATAAACAGCTACTGGTGGCTAACTTTTATTTAAGAGGTAGTTACCATTACTTAAAACGAGTACATAAAATCACACCCCTTATATTTTCAATCCAATAATTTACAATACAAATTTTAAAAGGTATCATATGCACAGTATCTACAATCCATGCTGAAATTTCAGTTTTGGAAGTAATGTTTTTGGCATCTCCTTACCACCTGAGGAGCTACAAGTAATGAACCCAAGAACATGGTATTCACATTTGTTTACACCAACTGTGTGGAGCTTCTGTTTATTCTGCTGCGCAGGCAAATGTTAAGTTACTCTGTAGGGAAACTGCTTAAAGGAAACTGGCAGTGAGTTTTCCACAAAAAAAAAAGTTAACTGTGGCTGTAAGCAACCAGCCAGCCACACGATGCCCAGAAACACAACAAATGACCGTGAAGCAGAATGGACCATAAAATAGCTATTTTAAAAATAAATCTTCTCGGCAAGTTTACAAATACCTTTGTAAATGTTTGTAATTATATAACATACACACACAGTTATTCTGTTTGGGTAATTCTTTTTTTTTTTTGCAACAGATGGCTCAAAAAAACTTACTGAATGTGATTCCCTTTTCTTATGACAGTTGTCAGATTGAAGAAAAAGTGCTTCTCAGAATAAAAGTTCACACCAAGAAAAATCTGATTGTTTCCAAGTGTCCATATATGTACTTTCCTGGTATTACGTCTTGTGCAGTTAGTCTTTGATCCTTGGACTATTGTATGCATAGTGGACCAAAGGAAATCCCCGACTTTGATAGAAGCAGGCCCTCCCACAGGCCTGTACTTGGTCAGAACTATCCGAAACAAATGAGTCCCCTTCATCAGCGTATTCTGAGTGAGCCGACTGAGTGCCACAGTCTGACCAGTAGCCGCTGGGCCTCTGGCATGGAACCACCGCCAGAGCAGGGCAGCTATGCGACTTCACTAAGTGTTTGCACGTCGAAGGCTTTGTCAGTAACAATGACTCACAACAGTCACATACAGTCAGATTACCATGTAGGTGGCTGTACATTCCACACTCGTAGAAGAACTCTGGGGTCACACAGCGACTTTGAGAGTTCATTGTCACTGCAATCGATTTGTCTTTTTGCTTTGGGCGCCATCTTAACATGTTCCAGTCTTCCTTGAATCGCGGATTGAAGAACACATACAAAACAGGGTTCAGACAGGCAGGCAGTGGAAAGAAGATCAGTGTTACGGACTTCATTATTTCAGGACTGATGGAGATTGCACTGATGAGAGGTGCAAATGAGAAGAAAGCAACAGGACAGAAGAAAATACAGTTGGTGAAAATTAACCAGGCAACATGCTTGATCATACTTGACTGAGAAGTTTCTGCAAGATCCTCTTTCTCCAAATTGCAGTAGAGCTTTGTGTAGACCACTGCCATTAGCAGGAAGGCTATTGAGTTTAGCAGTACCAGGGTGACAGTGTAGCCCAGGGAAGGAGACTCGCCAGTGGGGAAAGGTAAACAGAGTGGAGAGGCAGAAAATTCACCAATATGAAACAAGGGGAGACAAGCTATCACGACAGCAAACAAAACAGCAAAGGCCGCAGCCACCTGGAAGTGTGTCAGCCGGTGGCTCTTTCCTTTTTTGATTAAGTCGCGTGCGGTCATAGTCCGTTCAAAGGATGCCAAGGTGAGGAAAAAGATGGATGCTTCAGAAGAGAACATAGCGAGGAATCCGGCAACTTTGCAGCCACATCCCGTCTCCCACCAGGCACCAAACTGAGCAAATCTCCCCCAAGACACTGAATCTAGAACGGTCAGGGTACCAGTATATATTCCCATCAAGAGATTGGCTGCTGCAATTAGACCCACAAAGAGCTTGGCAGAAGACAATGGCGTGCATGATGCAAATGTTGTTACCACAACAAGCGTATTGAAGATCAGCGCTACCAGAAAGATGAACCACACAGTCAGACGAATCATCCAACTCCCCAGCAAATGTTGGCATGGTTTGAATGCACCTAATAAGAAGAAAATTAAACCATTAATAAATAATAACTGATTTAGCAAAGTAAGCTTATTGATGTATACAACTCTTCAACAAAATAGCTTTTCCTCAATCACTAAAGTAATAGCATGCATAATAAGCAAATTGGAAATAGCAGGTTATTTAGTTTTCCACAAGCACTGGGGCGGGGACAGTGGGACGACGGTTGAGTTGCTGCCTCAGAGCCAGAGACCTGGGTTCGATCCTGACTATGGGTACCGTCTGTACAGAGTTTTTACGTTTTCTCTGTGACTGCTTGGGTTTCCTCTGGGTGCTATAGTTTCCTCCCACACTCCAAAGAGGCGCAGGTTTGTGGGTTAATTGGTTTCAGTGAAAATTGTAAATTGTCCCTAGTGTGTAGGATAGTGCTAATGTACAGGGGTGATCGCTGGTCGGTGTGGACTCGGAGGGCCATAGCATTCTACCACCATCACATGCAAAGTCATTTGAATGTGTTTTGTTAAGTACCTGGGGATGGACTGCAGTGCACGATGGGCTGAATCTTTTCTTCATCATTCTTAATTTCATTGTCAGCACTTTGGTCTGCAGAAAAGATAAAAAGTTAAATGATTTTCTCCAAAACCTCAAACATTTAAAAATACATTCTTGCAGGTAATTCTTTGGCGGGTTGAGCATGCTATGATGATGCAATGGGCTGTGAATACCACAAGCAAGAACACCATCTATGTCCAACTTCTAGCTGCGCATTAGGCGGCATTGTGAGCAGCTTCCTTGAGGTATTGCGACCAGGCAGACAGGTAGAGAATTCCAGAATATTGTCCCATGGAATGATGCAAGAGTTATGGCCCTGTCCCACGGGCAGGCGGTTACTGGCGGTGAAGCTCGGTGTAGCAGGAAGTGGGGACCGCGCGTTGACCGCTAGGGGACCGCGCATGGCCGGTCCCACGCAGATCGCCGGAACCGTATGTAGTTGGTCCCGACACCGCGCGATGCTCAGAAAAACTGACACTGTCCAAAAATCTCGGCCTGCCGCCCCACTGCTGCCACTTCGCCGCGAGCACCGCCTGTACGCCGCGAACACCACCTGGACGAAGCGAGCCGTCTCTACGCATCGCGTAGCGCGTTGCGCGATGACATCATCACCCGACGCCGCGCTCGCCGCATGCATTCGCATGCTCGTGGGACAGGCCGTAGGGTAAACACTCGGCCTCCGCACGGCAACCGCTTCCGGTTAGGTTGCGCCTGCCGCATGCTCGTGGGACCGGCCGTACGGTGAACACTCGGCCCCCGCGCGGTCCCCGCTTCAGGGGACGCCGCGCTTCACCGCCTGTTACCGCCTGCCCGTGGGACAGGGCTTTTAGGACGCAAAATGCTGGAGTAACTTCGCGGGTCATGCAGCATCTCTCATTCTGAAGGGTCCTGACCCGAAACTCAACCATCCATGTGACCCGCTGAGTTACTCCAGCACTTTGTGGCCTTTTGTGTATACCAGCATCTGCAGTTCCTTGTTTCTACATTATCACAGCAGAGAGTGCCATTGCTGAAAAAGATAGACTAGCAAAATTGTGTACTTAAAAAACAAATGAATGTCAAAGTTAATGAAATGTCAAATATTGAGGATACAAACCGATCTGCCAAATTATACATTGGTAATCCTCACTTTGTAGAGCAATTACTGACGCACCTGGGAGAAAGGCATTTTATTAGTTTATCAATGCAGGATCATGGAAAAACTGTTACAACACTTCCAGGAACAGAAAGTGATGGTTAATTTATTTCTTGGGGTGGGAGATTGAACGGACATGTCAGAGAGTAAAATGTCAACAACATACACATGGATTTCACGACTGACGGTGTTAGATTGCTGCGTCAATAAGTAATCTGGGAGAAAAGTAGCATCGTGATGGATCCGAGCGATTTATGATTAGTGTTCGCCATACTTTTTTTCTTGTATTTTATAAATAAATTGGTGGGAATCACCATTAAGATTTCAAAATCCCCCAAAAAGTTCGAGGAGAGGCACAAGAGACTGCGAATGTTGGAATCCGCAGCATAATAAGGGGGTAGAATAGAATAGCCAGCAGTGATCTTAAATAAGTGTGCCTGATCACACCCATGTTGCATTTAGGATCTAGTGCCCACATTAGAAACCATGGCAATAAGGTATTTGACAGACATAGCAATCAATTTCTACCATTCTGCACGCAACACATCCAGGCAAGAACGGGAGGGATCCACCAACAGAAAATTCAGGGAATAACACACGTTCAAGATAATTTAAAAAAAAAAAAAAATTCAGATAGAACATGGATATCGCTAACAAAGCAGGTCTCCAAAAGTTCACAAGAATGCAACCATCATGTCCACAATTACTCAATTGGCATACCTCATGGCACAAATTGAAGTTCCACCAAAAAAAAGAATGAGAATCTGACACAGCCATATAATGCATTTTGATTAGTACAGGTGTCAGGGATTATGTGGAGAAGGCAGGAGAATGGGGCTGAGGGAAAGATAGGTTGGTCATGATTAAACTGCGAAGTAGACGATGGGTTGAATGGCCTAATCCTGCTCCTACCACTTATGGCATTTTTTTTGACTAGGTTACATAACGGAATGCAGGGAACAGTGGGATATGGATCACGTGCAGGCAGATTAAATTAGTTTAACTTGGCATCATGTGTACTGCTCCATGTTCGATAAAACTTCTCATCAGTCTTACAAAGGGCAAAGCATAATTGAAAGGACTCCACTCTCCATCCTGTCCATCCAACATGATTAATGCTTCTGAGGGAAAGATTGATCAGCCATGATTGAATGATGGAGTAGACTCGATGGGCCGAATGTCCCAATTCTGCTCCTCGAATTTATGAGCATGGTCTTCTCCGTGGATTGTCACCTTGTCATGGTGGAGAAGCTTGTGTGGACCTGAGATCCTGAGAGCGATGCCGTCTGGAGCTATGCTCCTGGTATGGCTACCCATGGCGGTAAGGTTGAGGGGGAGGTCTCTGACAAAGAGCAATCCAACCAAGACCTCAACGGTGGAACAGGCGGTGGACGATGGCTGACCTTAGTGGAGCGTCACAACTGCTAGGAAGGCGGATGAAGGCTGCAGCAAAAAAGGGTCTCCGGTCGCCTTGGACTCCATGCCACTGGATACTGACCCAGATCTGTCAAGGACCGTGTGGTGGCTGTCTGTGCACCAGTCTCCCCACGTTAAACAAAGTCACGCACAGGCGTCCTCCATCTAGGGAATAACACCCTGGAGACACCCATGGTCAGCCATGACCGAGGGGAGGGCCTAAGAAGAGGTCTTGTATTTGCTGACTGCCTCAAACTGGTGGTTTATCAAATGAGGAAAACAATGAACTAATTTTCAACATCTAGTTAATTGTACTCACCAGTTTTCTTTTCTAATGGAGAGATGCTGGCTTCCTGACTTTTAATGCCCTCAGTATTGGCAGTTTGGAGTTCGCAGCTACTAAAAGCACAGCACTGGTAGGCATAAGGAACCATCAAAGTCCTATGAAGTGCAAAGCATTTCAAACTAGTTTAAAGTAAAATATTTGTACATTTTAATCACTACCTATTGTGTCTCTCTATTATATTCAAAAACTGAGCATGGTTGAGCATAGAATGCCAAGGAATCATGTTCTCTCCATTAAGGTTCAAAGTTTATTGCCCTCCAAATTGTACTTACAATTGGGCAAGCTGGGTTAGTGACTTTCTCAAGCAATATAGGTAGGTTTCTCCAGACTGTTCAGGCAGGGGAGAATACTATGGGTCACCGATAGCCATTGAATTAGATTCTCCTTTAAAGAAGTTTGAAGCTGATTGTCATTCATGTGATTTTAACTCTGACAAGGCCACAATGCAAGATGAATGTGCATTTGTTCAAAGGCATTAATCTTTCAGGAAAGACTAATAAAAATATTATGCTGCTCTAATCTTACACCAAGGCATTCAGTTTTGCATTGCAAGCTACCTTTAGACAAACAGATTGCGATTCAACCCTTTCTTTAAAATCAGACCTTGACAAGAAAGGACATGAAAGGTTTTTGGTTAACTCAAGCATAGACAACAGCTACTGAGTTATTGCTGCCTCGTACTTTGTGCATGATTTAGTACAGGAGCTATGCACAAACTGGGCACAAAAGGAAATCTATAACAGAAACAACAGTGACCAAAGTTCTAGTAAATAACCAATTCCTGGACACTTGCCATGGCAGCACTTGGTCATTGTGCAAGTGGTTCAGAAGGGCATCACATCCCCAAACAAGATGTAACACAAGTGATCTGACTATGCTAGAAGTTAAGCTATCAAAGTTAAATCTGAAGAAGGGTCTCGACCCAAAACGTCACCCATTTCTTCTCTCCAGAAGTCCCACTGCCTATCTCGCTGAGTTACTCCAGCATTTTGTGTCCATCTTCGGTTTAAACCAGCATCTGCAGTTCCTTTCTTCCGACACAACTATGCTAGTGTTTGTTTCTTTCAGTTTTCCCTTTGTGATTGGTCGCAGATCACATTCCTTTTTTATTCGATTGGCCAAACAATATTTCATCATTTACTTTTTAAAAACTTTTCCCTCTCCCTCTCCAGCAGCTCAGCACTCATTTTATTACCCCATCTTCTGGATATATCCTAACAGAAAAAAAGGGTTATTTTTGTGGAAAATCTCAAAAATAACCTCTATCCTAACGTGTGAACAGCCTCCTACAATTAACCATGAACACCCCGTATCATTCTTGTTAAAATATCACTTCAAGCCCAAATTATCCTTCCCCTGATGGAATGCTGCACCAACCTGCTATCAAATGAGAAAGTTTTATAATTCCCCATTCCTAGGAAGCAGTCGTATAAATTATAAATCATAGAAGGAGCATTATCAGCATTTATTCCGAATTCTGTAAGGTTTAGTACAGGGTAATTAGTAATGATAACTAAGTGAATGAAACTTAATACAAATGGCCAACCTTAGGTTCTGGAGGTCTTTTACTTTCAGCAGTTCCTTGAGAGCAGGATTCCCAGAAAGTTTAAGTTGACTTAGTCCTTCTAAACCAACCGTTGGGAAATAATTTAATTGATTTGAACTCAGGTCTCTGAAAATATAAATTTGCACATTCTAAATAATAAATCTGGCACAAAATGCTGCTTTACAAATACTGGCAATAAACTTGCCATATGTCCAATATTAAAGTTACATTCCATAAAATTAGCTAAGATCAGCAGTGAATTTGACAACTTGAGAACTGGATGTTAATCTTGAAAAAACATCCACAAATCAGTAACGATTTTCAAATTCAAGAATTGCTCAACAAAATTCAAAGCGTTATTTCTTCAAAATGAACCTTTAACCTTGAAATCTTAATGCAAAATCAATGCAAAGTACGAGAGTCACTTACAAATTCGTCAGTTCAATCAAAGAAGTCAATGCATTCTTGTGAATTGTCGAGATCTGGTTTTTACTTAAGTCACTATAAAGGAAATGGGAAAAAGATGCATATAATATTCCAAATGGAACTGGAATGTCTTGCGATTTTATTAAATCTAATGATAAGCTGTTATTTTTTTACAAATTAATGACAATTGTGGTATGTACTCTATTAAATATAAATTGAATAGATACCATCTTTAATATATCTAATGATAAAACTTGCAGAATAATGTTCCTCCATCCACATTGCATATGGTCTCATAGAAAGTATCTTTAGGACTCCATAGTCCTGTCTGGCAATTCAAACAGGACTTCCATGCCCCTGTACAAATTAAAGTTTACTCAAACAAGACAATGATCCATGTATAGACATTTCAGTAGAATTTGCAGCAGAAAAAAAACTCTTACAGAGAAGACAAAGTTTTTTTCCACGATTGAAAGTCTGCTTTAGCTTCTATAACATTGAGATGAAGAGGTTTTTTAGGAAGAAATGTGCACTCACAGAAAATGTAGGGAGACCAGTCCCTGGAATGTGTCTGCTCGGATCTCTTTAATTTCATTGTGCTTCAGGGAACTGTGAAGATAATTTTAAAAACAGGGTTTGGTTAAAAGTGTGAATATAAAAATATGTTGTGGCTACCACACTTTGAAACATACACATTTAGCTTTCTTTTTGCTCATGTTTATCATGTTATCGTTATTCTCAACACGGAACTACAAAGGAAGACAAATTGCAAGCTTCTCTGTTGCATGTAGAGAACTATAGCATATTGACATTGTGGGATAATACACACAATGCTGTTAATCGTGGCTAAATTGGAGAGGCTAGGACTTCAAAACAGGGTAACGGTTTCAGGGTTGCTGGGAGATTTGGTCTATTTGGAGTTACTCTCTGCAGAGCTGGGACAAGCTGTGAAGAGGTGCCAGTGTGTCTGGAGCTTAGATACAATTTGCAAGCAAAGAATGAGAACATCTACAAACCCTGTCAATTAGGTGCAAAATGCCTAGAATGGATTGGACGGCTGCAAACCTGACATACACCTTGTAAATAATTGTAAATAATGTTGCAGAGCTCGACTTTACCGAGTGTTGATTGGATGAGGTATTGAGCCTTGTCAGGGTTTCTTGCAGATCAGGGTAAATGTTTCGAAGTTCGCTTCCTTACGAAGTCCGGTTTGAATACAATGTATTGAGCTGTTGTATTATTGGGTTTGGGGAATGTCTGTTATGTATGGGGTTAATCGATATCTGTAATTGGGTTATTAAGAGACCACCCCCATGTGGTTCGGCCCCTCGAGGTCCCGGGACATATAAAAGTCCGTTGCCACGAGGTCCAGCGTCAATCTTCTGGGAGAACGCTTGGGACTGCGTGAACTTCTGGAGTGTCTCTGTCTGAGCGAGGCCTAGAGGGCTTGAATAGGCAGATACGAGGATCAAACCCGCGGTGGGATAGGTACAGTAGTTGAACCGTGACGCGCTTTTGTTAAAGTAAAATGTAGTTGTTTCAAGTGGTTGATTCAGCATTTTTACTGAAACTAGACTGGGGGGAAGCTTAGAAACGAGAAACTTAGAATCAATGCAAGCAATGAGAACACAATAATTAAGATACAAATAATAAGTACTGTCTTGCTTTTATCGTGCATCCCGTGAAGAAAGGTGAAGAGATTAAATATTGTGGTTACTATAATGGGCTTGTACCTTAAAGCCAACTTTGGGATTGCATATTCATTTGACAGAATCGTTCAAAAATATTTATAATTGAAAAGCTAACTTACATTTCTTCCAAAGCTGAACAACCGTGGAAACTGGGAAGTTCTTCTATCTGATTGTAGGATAAGTCCCTGTGAAGAAGCATACAATTTGTACTTGTGTTTTACAAAAAAAAACATAGCCCACTCCAATTATTGAAATCTAAAATCAAAAATAATAAATGTGACATCATTACCAGAACAATTCTGCAAAGTTTTGCCTTCTGTTGTGACTGTCAACTTAGGTCAAGTTTAATTTTTAAAAGGAAAACAGAAAATGCTGGAAGTGCCCATTAATTCAGCTGGCATAGCATCTGAACAGTTCCCTCTCGTTCCTTCAGCAATGAAGAATTAGCTCAAATGCAATATACGTCACACAACTTGCCGATTTCCATACTGTTTCACCTCAATATACCCTATAGTTCTTGTAGGATTATAGAGCAGTGATTGATTGGATTGTTTATACAAATGCTCATTCAAATAGTGACATCTGCAACTGAGGAGATTGAGGTTTCTCAGTTCTTGTTAATAAAATCAATTCTGTTGCAATATTCAATATAATAACATCTCCAAGTTTGCGGATGACACAAGCTGGGTAGCAGTGTGAGCTGCGAGGAGGATGCCATGAGGCTGCAGGGTGACTTGGATAGGTTGGGTGAGGGGGCAGATGCATGGCAAATGCAGAATAATGTGGATAAATGTGAGGTTATCCACTTTGGTGGCAAGAACATGAAAGCAGATTATCTGAATGGTGTCAGATTAGCAAAAGGGGAGGTGCAACGAGACTTGGGTGTCCTTGCACATTATTCACTGAAAGTAAGGATGCCGGTACAGCAGGCAGTGAATAAAGCAAATTGCATGTGGCCTTCACAGCGAGAGGATTTGAGTACAGGAGCAAGGAGGTCCTACTGCAGTTGTACAGGGCCCTGGTAAGACCACACCTTTTTTTGGAGTATTGTGTGCAGTTTTGGTCTCCTAATTTGAGGAAGGACATCTTGATATTGAGGGAGTTCAGCGTAGGTTCACCAGGTTAATTTCTGGGATGGCGGGACTGACATATGATGAAAGAATGGATCGACTGGGATTGTATTCATTGGAATTTAGAAGGATGAGAGGGTTTCTTATAGAAACATATAACATTCTTAAAAGATTGGACAGGCTAGATGCAGGAAAAATGTTACTGATGTTGGGAAGGTCCAGAACCAGGGTTCACAGTGTAAGAATCAGGGGTAAGCCATTTAGGACTGAGATAAGGAAAAACTGGTCCACAGACTCTGGAATTTAGACTCTGGAATTAAGAAGGATGAGGCAATCTTATTGAAACATAAGATTATTAACGGTTTGGACACACTAGAAGCAGGAAACATGTTCCCGATGTTGGGGGAGTCCAGAACCAGAAGCCACAGTTTAAGAATAAGGGGTAAACCATTTAGAAAGGAGATGAGGAAAAACTTGTTCACCCAGAGAGTTGTGAATCTGTAGAATTCTCTGCCACAGATGGCAGTGGAGGCAAATTCACTGGATGTTTTCAAGAGTTAGATTTAGTTCTTGGGGCTAACGGGATCAAGGGATATGCGGAGAAAGCAGGAACGGGGTACTGATTCTGGATGATCAGCTATGATCATATTGATGGCAGTGCTGGCTCGAAGGGCCGAATAGCCTACTCCTGCACCTATTTTCTATGTTTCGGTTTCTAATTTACCCCTGCCTTAAGGACAATTGAAAAGCAACTAAAACCTTGATGCTCTTGCTTTATAATCATGACAATTATAAGATCAAGGCATTTGAATACATTCAATATTTGTCATAAAACCTCAATATGTTTACAAGATTTTTAAAGTTTTGAAACTCAATTTGAAACTAAAAAAAGGCAATATTTCAAACCCAACTTTATACATCGAAAATTTGCATTTTTGATAATAAATATTTAAACTTACAAAAATCTAAGCATCTTCAGTTGTTGGCACAAATCTGGTGGGATTCTGCTTATTCTGGTTCCTGTCAATGTCCTGAATTACAGGAAGACAACAATACTAATATATTAGTATAATGTCCCACTGCATGGGAGGACAAGAGGCTTTTAGAACACTTCTGTTTGTCAAATAAATGAATTTAATCAGGAGAAATTATGTACGGGGTGATGGTTGGTCAGCACGGACTCGGTGGGCCTAAGGGCCTGTTTCCGCACTGTATCTCTAAACTAAACTTTGAATGTACACAAGGTTTAGTTATTGTATTTGCAAACAAGAACTAGACTATACTGCCAGAGACAGGAGGCCCCTGCCATTTACTCCATGTGTCCTACAGGAATATGACGGCTTTATTCATTGTCTTATACGTCCATCTGTCACTGCTCTGCCCAGATTTCTAGCCGATCTATGTACTGCTGTATCCTTAGATAACTGTTTGCTATCTATGACTCCAGTAATTTTATATCACTTGTATACAAGTGCCCACATGTCTTTTAAATGTTGTTTTAGTACCTGGCTAACTACCTCCTCAGGCTGCTCATTCCATACACCCACCAGCCTCTGAAAAAGTTGCTCCTCAGGTTCCTCTTACATTTACCCCTCCCACCTTAAACACATGTCCTCTAGTTGATTCTCTAACCCTGGATAAAAGACTCTTGGTTCACCCCATCAATTCTCCTCATGATTTTATTCCCTTTAAAGATCAGTCCTCAGCCATCTGCACTCCAAGGAAACAATTTATGGATTCATAAGTGTGTTTGGGTCATTACACTTCAGTAAAATAAAAATTAATAATTTTAATTCTGAGATTGGAACATACTGCTTATGACAGTGGAATAATAAGATTTTATTATTTTTTTCTCCAGTTTATAAGTTTAGTTTATCGTCACAGGTACAGTGAAAAGTTTTTTTGTTGCGTGCTAACCAGCCAGCAGAAAGACAATACATGATCATACATTTTAGGTTATGTCAATGGGACTGATGCATTGCTGAGAGAGCTAACATTGACTCAATGAGCTGAATGGCCTTTGAGTTGGTGAGGAATGTAAATCATGAAAAATATGAAAGTACTCCTACTCACAGAGACTGGAGTTCAGACAGATTCTGGAAAGCGGAAATTCCCACAGACAAGATTGGATTATCATACAAATGTCTGGAAAACAAGAAACCGATCAGCTACCCAGACACAAGGGAGGCTCAGGGCAAAATCAATCAGGGCAAGAATCAATGTGGGTAATACTCTACTCACATGGTCCGAAGCAAAGGATTCCCACTGAAAGCTTTATCTGGAATGACAGCAATGTTGTTGCTGTGGAAACCACTGCACCAAGCACAAACAAATAAGATCAGTTTTAAGCTCATTAAAGTTAAAACAAAATAGAACATCACACATTTTTATTTAGACCCAATAACATTTCAAAATTTGTACAAACATACAGAAGGCGGGAGAATGGGGAGAGGGAGGGAGAGATAGATCAGCCATGATTGAATGGCGGAGTCGACTTGATGGGCCAAATGGCCTAATTCTGCTCCTATCACTTATGATCTTATATGTTAAACAAAAGCAAGCGACAGGTTTTAAAACTAACTTTAAACCTACCAATTTTATTTATACAGTAATTTGATGTGTTTTCTACTCTAAACTTTAATTTAGTGTTTTAGGTCACTCATTGGACAATCTGTAAGGACAATTATGAAGTCTGGTTTGGGCGAGGTTATTGGAAAGAGGGATGTTAAATATATAATTAGTACCAATATGGTTTGTGACCTCTGGCTGCCCACGCTCCCCTTTCACAATGTTCTACATGCTGCAACACATCCCTGACCCCAGCAACAGGAAGGCTAATAAATGCAGGATTTTTAACTCACAGCTCTTTCAGATGAGGAAGAGACTTGATGGCTTCAGGAAACTCCATTAAGTTGTTGTAGTTCAAGTCCCTAATAAATACAAAAACTACCATCAGGTAACAATTCTTATCACTGCAAGTTTTGTGAACAAGGACCAACTGAAGATAAAAATCCAGTAAGTTTCATCATGGTGAACGTATTGTAAATTTCAAATGACATTCCAATTATCCAAAAGCAAAATATTATTCATGCTACAAATTTGAAATAAAAATGAAAAATGCCAAAAACACTTGAGGGTCAAGCAACATCTGTGATGAGAAAACATCTGAAGAAGGGTCTCGACCCGAAAAGTCACCTATTCCTTCTCTCTAGAGTTGCTGCCTGCTCCAGCTTTTTCTATCTATCTTCGGTTTAAACCAGCATCTGCAGTTCTTTCCTACACATATAATTAATGTTTCAGGCTGTCAAACTCTGAGAAATTGTTGATCACCAACCTGTGATGTTACTCTGACCAATGTGTACATTTCCTGTTACTCAGATTTATTGTTGATGTTTTTGTGCATTGTGAAGTTCACCATGGATATGCAGTATATGCACACAATACATGCTCTTTCCTTTCTAAAGGCTATACAAAATTTGTACATAAATTAAAAATGAACACAAGTGCAGTCAACAAAATAGTACCTGGGATTTTGCAAAAATGAGTGAAAATCCAGAATTAAAAAGATTTCTAAAATTCAGACAATCAAAATTGCTTCCAAAATATAATTTAAAAATCAAATATATTAACATTCAGCTAATATTTTACATTTCCATTTAAAATAATGGGCATTACAAAATTCCAGTGTTTACACTCTGATATTCCTGTCCATATCCTATAACTGATGAGGTCTAAAGGTCATCAAAATCTAACAAGTTAACAACAAGAAACACCCAGAAGTGAAATGGCTTCAGCAATATTCCAATATACTCTGAATCAATTTTTTTTGATAATTCCTCTGCCGTTTAAGGCACAAGTTAATTGTACAAATCTGGCTGCTTGGCCAGAAAACACAAATGGAAAAATTAATACTTACAGTGTCTCAAGATTGTCAAGCCCATCAAAGCAGTGGATATCTAGTGTGTTAATTTTATTATTGTGAAGATGTCTGTAGAGAAATGAAGAGAGAAAGCAGGACGGTCAACATTTAAAAGGTAAAATCATTTTGTACTTTAAATTACTTAACACTTCAACATATTTGAAACACAGTCTAGTGCCACACAGAGTGTTTTAACCACAAAATGCAGGAGTAACTCAGCGGGACAGGCAACATCTCTGGAGAGAAGGAATGGGCGACGATTTGGGTCAAGACCCTTCTTCAGACTGAAAGTCACGGGAAAGGGAAACGAGAGATATAGGACAATGATGTAGAGAGATATATAGAACAAATGAATGAAAGATATGCAAAAAAAGGATGATAAAGGAAACAGGCCATTGTGAGCTGTTTGCTGGGTGAGAACGAAAAGCTGATATGACTTGGGTGGGGGAGGGATGGGGAGAGGGAATGCAGGGGTTACTTGAAGTTAAAGAAATCAATATTCATACCACTGGGTTGCAAGCTGCCCAAACGAAATATGTGTTCCTCCAATTTAGCCTCACTCTGACAATGGAGGAGTTCTAGGACAGAAAGGTCAGTGTGGATAGACACAAAATGCTGGAGTAACTCAGCGGGACCGGCAGCATCTCTGGAGAGAAGGAATGGGTGACATTTCGGGTTGAGACCCTTCTTCAGACTGATCAGTCTGAAGATGGATCTCGACCCAAAACGTCACCCATTCCTTCTCTCCAGAGGTGCTGCCTGTCCCGCTGAGTTACTCCAGCATTTTGTGTCTATCTTCACTTAGGAGAATATTCGCCTGTCATGGCGATATTATTTGGATCAGTAAGCAGTAATTCTGCAATATTGTAAATAATATTCATTTTATATGTTCAGGATGCTGATGAGAAAAAAATAGTGGAAACACAGGAGAGGAAAGAGAAGGCAGAGATGGTTTTCTGCGAGTGGGTAGAAAAGGTGAAAACGAGACCGCGAACTGCTCCAAGCAGCTTCGGATACGCTAATGGTAAACTCACAGGTCAGTACCAATTTTAAAATAAATACAGAACTAAATGTTACTACAATGTTCCTCGGTTGAAGCTATATGTCGCCACAATGGAATTCGGATAAACAACATGTTACGTACTTTTAACATTGAAGCAGGAGAAAATCATAAGTTGTTCCTAGAATTTGTTTTTCTGAAAGCATACACCCTACAAAGTTCAATTCTGGAAGAATATTGTAAATTAAGTTTGGCCTCAGGAGTATGTTACAAATATGTTGAAAGGCTGAGATAGCACGCTAAACAGTGTCCGCAGTTCTTTCTTACACAAGGTCAGTGTGGGAATTTGAACTAAAGTGTTTGGCAACCAGGAGATCAGGTAGGTCCAGACAGACTGAGCAAAGGTATTCAGCGAAATGATCGCCCAGTCTACGTTTGGTCTCGCTGATGAATAAGAGTCCACATCTTGAAACACGGATACAGTAGATGAGGTTGGAGGAGGTGCAAGTGAACCTCTGCCTAACCTGAAAGGACTGTCGGGGTCCACATTTTAACCACATCTCCCACACTTGTCAATGTTGACTTTTACAATAAATTACTTTGATTTATTGTAAAAATAAATCAAATTTTTATTTTTACTTGCCTTGCGATAGATTCAAAGGCAGTACAGGTCATACTGCTATACAGTGATAGCTGTGTTCCTAAGAAAGCTCACGCTATAGAATATCACACCAAAAAAACAACTGTCAATGGGGGAAAGTTGGTTAGGGTCTGAAGAATTTCAAACTCACAATAACCCTTTGCAGCACTTTCACAAATAAACAGTCTTTTTAATACCTGTAAGTTTATTTTTGTTACTGCAAGCTAAAGATACTACAGTCCGTGTTTCATTGTTTAATGGAGTATCTTTGCACAAGTGATGGTTTGAAGCAATTTTGGGGGTATTTTAATAATCTGTTTACTGCGGGGAGTTATTTTCCATGGACTGTTTTTGCAAGCCAGCTTTTTTTCTGTCTGTCAATTTCCTGTCAAGTAACGGTTCGCAAGTTCCTGTCAAAGTAGCATTATAAGCAATTTAACCAGCACAGTGTAAATAGTGTTCTCCAATTCATCAGCCACGTTTTATCCAATTAGCTTTATGGAAACGCGTGCTACAGCAGAACTACCTGTCGTCATTTAGCAGAGAACAATCTTTGACAAACAGCAGTTTGGTGTGCAATTATTTTTGGCAGCATTAGTTGGGAAAATAAATATAAATAAATAAAGATACCAGGAGAACTCCCTGCTCTTCATGGGATTCTCAACATCAAAAGCAAGCAGAGGAATGGGAAAACATACTTCCAAGGATAGCACCTCCAACAATTAGTACTATTCTGAAGTGAGTCAAGATGCTTAAGCTCACAGCTCATCTTCCCAGTGCTAAAGGCCTGGGAAGCCAATTTCAAATTAAATATATCAGAATGAAAGGCTGATATATGATCAAACTCAGATTAAAAGGCTTCAATTTACACATCAGAAATGGGTATTGACAATGAAGCATGTAAATCCTGCAAGAAAAGATCAAACGGGTGGAAACACAAAATCAAATCTTCCACTGAAACCATGATCACATTAAATGGCGGTGCTGGCTCGAAGGGCCGAATGGACTACTCCTGCACCTATTGTCTATTGAAACCCAACTCTACATTAAATAATTCCAAGAATTGCTTTATTTGAATAAATACTTCAAATATTAACCCTTTCAGAAGAAGCCCTCTCTAAGATCTACCAGGAACTTGGGAACTTATTCTCAGTTTTATACCCAACTTCTCTTACTGCAATCACAAGGGAGTTCAAACATTAAAGCATTTTTCAATTCCTCTGTATTGTAGACCTGGAAAAGTTCATTCTCATTCTAATCCCATAATTCAGATTGTTTAATAATTATGTCCCGTGTGCACAGGCATCCGTGGTGCTGCAAAATTGATAGCTGTACATGGGGACAGTGGAAGTCTTCTGTAGATGGTTTCCGACCTCTGGATTCTGAAACTTTTGCCCAAGGGGAGGAGTTACTGAGTTATCTGAACATGCACATAGCAGTTAGTGTCACCCACGTTATCATTGCATTACAGCCTTAAAACCAGTACTACATTCTTGATTTGATATTCAAAAATATTAATTATATATCATTCTGCAGTTCATGTATACCCAGCTTTGTATATCAAGCCAGAATTAAAACATGAAGTACGGCAATATTTTTATGAAATATCAGAATGTGTGTATCCTTTGCTGCTCCAAAAAATATTTTTAAATCTCTTCCACCAGCCCATGAAGAACATATGCTACTTAAAACTACTTAGAGAACACACTTATTAATAGATGTATAATTTAGAAAGTTGGCACTTACAAGACAACTAGGCTGGAGAGATTTACAAAGGCGAAGTTGGAGATGTGTGTGATTTTGTTTAATGCCAGCGTCAGGGCTTGCAGTGCAGGTAGCTTGCTCAGTTGATAAATAGGAACTTGCGTGAGGCTATTATCATCGAGCCAAAGGTGCCGCAATTGGATCAGTCCCTCAAAACTGTCTTCAGGGACAGATGTGATATGGTTTGCATCCAAACGCCTGCCGATAACAAACAAAGCAATAAGAAAACATGTTCATCCTTTCAACTTGTGATGAAGCCCAATCACCATCTTGCAATACATTGGCATAATGCTTGAACAGAAGAGGAACACGTTCCCTAATAAGGTTTAGCAAACGTCATTCCTTTTAATAAGGCTTTAAAAAAGTAAATTTAATTTCCACAATGGTTAATAACATCAATTTCATAGCTGTAACATCGAAAATCTCATCATTCTATTCATAAACAAACAAGAAAGTTTGTCAAAATGTTATGAATTCAGAAACAGCTTTTCTGTGCCAAGATATCTTGGTCCAATTTCCACTTCTTTGTGCTTGCATGTTAACATCAGACAGCAATTGTGAAAATGGATTCTCTGCACCATAATTTGCTTGTTTATGAAAAGAAATCAGAATGAAACTTCACGGCATTACAAATCTCTTTCACAGTAAACACAACTTCTTCCAATCTTGCAATAATAATGGTTCTGGGGTGGTTCTCTCAAATGGAATGCCTAACCAAATTCCACTTGTATCACAAGACCGACCATAATTACTCAGAATTCTACTTGAAACAATAATCATGCTGTACAACGTCGATCACACAAATATTAGTGGAGACCCATAAATGGAGATGGTAACCTAGGCAGATTCCTAACAATTGCTGCTGGCTATGCCAAAGCTCAGCTGTGGACTCAGTTATGGTGTCGATTGAGCCTTTGCCTTAAGAATGAATTGTGGTCATCGAGGTGAAGGATCAAGAATTCCACAAACTACACCCAGCAAACAACTTTGCTTTAAATAGCATCTTTAGTGGAGGATGGCTCCCTTTTATTGACTCTATTTACACCTTAAGTTGCCTTGGCAAGGCCAGCTGCATAATCAAGGATGGGTCACACCTTGGCCACCCTCTTCTCCCCTCTCCCATCAGGCAAAAGGTACAGAAGTGCAAAAACACACACCTCCAGATTCAGAGAGTTTCTTCCCAGCTGTTATCAGGCATCCTACCACAACTAGAGATCAGTGCTGAACTACTATCTCCGTCTTTGATGACCCTCAGACTATCCTTCATCGGACTTTGCTGGCTTTAACTTGCAATAAACGTTATTCTCTTATCATGTATCTATACACTGTAAATGGATCGATGGTAATCATGTATCGTCTTTCTGCGACTGGTTAGCACGCAACAAAAGTTTTTCACTGTACACGTGACAATAAACCAAACTAAATATTTGAGAACAGAAGCGTTTATGGAAATGAAAGACATAAAAATATAAAGACAGCAATACCTCTGCAGGTTAAAAAAACATTACCAGACACACCGGAAAACCTTCATAAACAAGCTAGCCGTCAAGACTATTCACTGACTAAATGAAAATAGGCTACAGCCCATGTGTGAACAATAGAAATCAAATGAGCTGTTTGATAATGCTGCCCTGCAAGATGCTGGTTGAAAGTTATGCAACAACCTTGCTGACTGAATTCTGTCCAATGCCTTGAAGATCTAAGACATAATTTCCAGTGCCTGGATAGAAGCTGGCAGAGATGTGCTAACAAATACTCGAGCACCACCCATGCAAACACTTTGTACAAGCACACAATGCTAATAAAATATTTGGAAAGTAAAATGATTGAACTGAATGCCGGCGGATCTCCCACTTCACATACAAACGATGTACCCATTGGGCTCAACACTACAATGAACTCCTGCTCACTTGGAAATCCTGATCATGTAACATCAGGCTCACCAGACAGTATATGTTGCCCTCTTTTCCCATGCTCTCTTCCCCTTACAGGGGCCCTGGTGCCAAACTCATTGAATGTATTTGGTTCACTGGAAATATACAATTGCAGGTGTTGGGGTTTTAATAGAAATAGCATCCAACAGGCTGGAAAATCTGACATTCAGCAATGCCAAAGTCCTCAACGTGCCAGATTAGAGCTACTGTAAGATGGAAATAAACGAACGCCTGGCTTGCTGACAATATGCCGGCCATTAATCAGATGAGAATGCCCTAGCTGTGCCACTAGTTCAAGCAGACTTCAGCAACACAAGCTGCAGAGGTTTGTTTGCTGCTCAGTACAGTACAGAAACCTGCACAACACTGCTCTACTTGCGTTAAGTCAAGCTCCACCCACTCTCTCTGGTAGTAAAAGTCCTCTTGGCAGTATTTCAAAGAAAAATAAAGGAACAGATTCCCAGTGTCCTGGTCTCATTTAATATCACATAAACAAAAATTGGCCACATTCATTCAGTCGATAGTGGTAACTCTGTGTTTCGTTTTTATTTGGCAACTCTTTCAACCATGCCAAAAAGCCACAAAGACAGCCTTTAAATTAGTTGCAAAGTGATGGTTTGAGGTTAACATGAACTATACATAACATAGATTTTTATAAATCTTAAGGGCCTGTCCCACTTGGGCCGTCATTTACGCGACAGGCCGGTAGTGACTGACGCACGACGGTTGCGCGCGTCATCATGCGTCCGCACAGTCATGTGGAGCGCGTGATGACATTTGAAGATAGACACAAAATGCAGGAGTAACTCAGCGTGACTGGCAGCATCTCTGGAGAGAAGGAATGGATGATGTTTCGGGTCGAGAAGGATCTCGACCCAAAACGTCACCCATTGCTTCTCTCCAGAGATGCTGCCGGTCCCGCTGAGTTACTCCAGCATTTTGTGTATCTCCAATCGTCTTGGCCCCGCTCTAGGAGTAGGAGTGGGGGCGGATCCGGATCCGCAACGGCCGTGAGCCCCAGGCCGAGCTCAGCGATCGTTTGCCTGCTTCTGCTGCTGTTGGAGGTGAGACGTTGCGCCACGCCAGGGTCTTGGGCCTGTCCCACTTTGGCCGTCAGCTACGCGACAGGCCGGTGGCGTGCAAAGATTTTGTGCAGGACGAAGTCCACACTCCTCCACACCATGCGGCCGTCCCACACGCTAGCAGGTCGCGTAAATGTCGCGCGAATGACGGCCAAGTGGGACAGGCCCTTTAAAAGAACTTGTATTGAAAATTACAAACCTACCATCTTTGTTTTTTTCAGTAATGCCAGTAAGAGGAAATAAATGCTTTTCAATTAATTTATTGCACATGCAAAAATTGTCCAAGTATAAAATGAGACATTACCTCAAGAATGTCTGTATTTTATTCACAATATTAGTATCTACAATAACTATAATTCACACTAATCTGCCTTATCATTTTGATGTCCTTCTCTATAATTTAAAAGGCTATATGATGATCACTATTGTCCTGATGTCCCTTCACTTATCTAGGCAGCATGGTGGGGCATCTGGTAGAGTTACTATCTCACGGCTTCAGCTATCCAGATACAGTTTGTGCTGAGTTTGCATACCCTTCCTTAACAGTGAGCTTCTTCAGGGTGCTGTGTCTCCTCCCACTTTCCAAAGAGACACAGATTGATAGTTTATCTGACCATTGTAAATTGCCCCTGGAGCAAAGTTGAGAGGTAGAATCTTGGGAGAGTGAATGGGAATGTGAGCAAATTAAAATCAGATTGATATATGTGAGTTCCTGCTAGAAGGTGCAAACTCAGTAGGCTGAAGGGCCTGTTCCTGTGCTGTAATCCTGTGTGCCCATCACTGAATCTAATACTGAACCTTTCTTTTTTGCATTTGTTTTTTGTGTTTTGTAAATACATTATTATAAACTGCTCCTATTCCTACTTGTCCACAAAATTGCGGAGAAAGCCTCTGATAGACATGCAAAGCCATGTTCCCAGGTTTAGAATACTTCAGAGTATGTTGCAACATCTCTGGAATTCAAAAGTAATCAAACAATATGAAAAATATCCTGCAATCAATAATATTGTTTTCTTCCTTGGTAGCTGTAAAATCATCTTGGAAATGAATATGCCTATGGATTTTTTATTTTATTTTATTTTATTTATTTTATTTATTTATTTATTCCGAACAAGTAAAGACATTAAAGACATTAATATTAACAAAATCGAAATTATCAAACAATTGGACATTACAATCAATATTTACAAAGCAATGAGAAGAACAAAATCAAAGTTCCAATGTCCAACTCTGTGTCTGTACAAGCTCGAAAAGGAGTGAGAAGAAGAATAACTTATTAAATCTCACCCCTTTTCCCCAACACTTCTATCATATTTAAAAATCAATTCATTACTAATAATAATACTACCCTAGGCAATTTCCCATAATACCTACAGACATATATATACATACAACTATTATGTACATACAAACTTCATATCTGAAGTACCCAAACATAAGTAAACAATAGTAAAGCAAGATAAACATCAACCCCCACTTGTCAACCATCCCCTCCATCCCTGTACCCCTTGAGAATTATTTTTATATATATCATTTTAAAATGATTCATGTTTGTGCATTGCTTCAATTCCCCGTTCAATTTATTCCACACTCCTACTCCACAAACCGAAATACAAAAGGTTTTTCTAGTCGTACGGACTTTTTGTTTCTTAAAGTTAAATATTCCTCTTAAATTGTAACCCCCCCACACGCTCGTTAAATAATTTTTGAATGTTTCCAGGTAAATTTTTATTTTTGGCCCTAAACATTATCTGAGCTGTTTTGAATGTGACCAAATCTTCTAATTTTAATAATTTTGACTCTAAAAATAATGGATTCGTATGACCCAGATACTTAGCATTATGGATAATACGAATTGCTCTTTTTTGCATCATGGTTAATGAGTGTATCGAATTTTTATAATTATTACCCCAGACTTCTGCACAATAATTTAAGTAGGGTAAAATTAATGAACAATAAAGAATACGGAGTGATTTGTAATCCAGAGCTTGCTTGGCTTTGTATAATACAGAGATACTTTTTGACAATTTTAATTTTACATGTTTAATATGTGATTTCCAGCTTATTTTATCGTCAATTATAACCCCAAGAAATTTATTTTCATGCACTCTTTCAACTTCCACCCCATTTATCTTTATACTTACTAGTGTATTTATTCTACAATTACCAAATAACATTATTTTAGTTTTACTCAGATTTAATGAAATTTTATTCCTATCAAACCATATTTTCAATTTACCCATTTCTTTTATTATTTTATCCAATAGCTGTTTTAAATTTTCCCCAGAACAAAAAATATTTGTATCATCTGCAAACAAAACCAGCCTCAAGACATTGGACACATTCAGTGGCCTGTCTCACTATTTTCTGTTTTCCAACGTTCCCTAATCGTGCCACCTTTGCCTTTCACCCTTACTGGGACAAGCTGGCCCTGAACTCTTACCAATGCTTTTAAAAGACTTACTTATCAGCTGTCTGAAGGGACCAAACCTAAAATGCAGTCTGAAGAAGGGTCCTAACCCAAAACTCAGGCTGCCCATTCCCTTTACAGATACTGCCTCTCCTGCCAAATTCCTCCAGCCCTTTGTGTTTTACTCAAGATTCCAGCATCTATAGCTTTCATGTTTCTCACTTGTCAGCTGTTGTTTTACCCACTCATATCTGCTCCCAATCTACATTTGCAACACGTTCCAAGATCGCTTTGTTCCTCCACCCGGTGGCAGGGGCTGCACGGTGGCACAGTGGTAGAGTTGCTGCCTTACAGCGTCGGAGACTCGGGTTCGATCCTGACTACGGGCGCTTGTCTGTACGGAGTTTGCACACACTCCCCGCGACCATGTGGGTTTTCTCTGAGATCTTTGGTTTCCTCCCACACACCAAAGACGTACAGGTTTGTAGGTTAATTGGCTTGGTTGGTATAATTGTAAGTTGTCCCTAGTGTGTGTTAGATAGTGCAGTACGTGGGGATTGCTGGTCGGCACTGACTTGGTGGGCCGAAGGGCCTCTCCGCGTTGTATCTATAAACTAAACCGCTCAATATCCTCCTGTTTATTGTTTATTCCTTTGCCTTTCTGGTACTCAAATACACCTTATTTTTCCATTGCTTAAATTCCATCTGTCACTTTCCTGCCCAACTGATCAAACCATTTCCTTCGGCAGTTTCGTGCTTTTTCATTCAAGTTCACACACAATTTTTTTACCATCTGCAAACTTCTTTACCTTGTCCCCAATACTTCAGTCTAATGTGGTAATATGTACTGCAAAAAGCAAGGACCCGAGTACAGAGCCCCAATTAATAGTCTTCAGTCACAAAAACATCAATTATCTTTAGCTTCCTGCCAAAGCCAATTTTAGAGCTATTTATCCCTCCCCTCCCCACCCTTTGACCTATTTGATCAGCTTGCCATGCAAGATCTTGTATCTTTCAAACAACCCTCATCGCCTCCACAAACATTTCAATCGATTTGGTCAAAGACTCTTTATAAATTCACACTATGCCTTAAAGTGATTCTAATAATTTATTGACATGCACTTACGTAGCTTATTTCCCAACACCTCCACTCAGTTCGCATTAACTAACCTGATCTCCCGGTGGCTCAGCACTTCAACTCCCCCTCCCATTCCGAATCTGACCTTTCTGTCCTGGCCTCCTCCATGGCCAGAGTGAGTCCCACCGCAAATTGGAGAAGCAGAACCTCATATTTCGCATGGGTAGTTTACACCCCAGCGGTATGAAAGACTTCTCCAATTTCATCTAGTCCTTGCTTTCTCCCTCCTTCCCCTCCCCAGCTCTCCCACAACCTACTGTCACTGCCTCTTCCTTTCTTTTTCCCACCCCCTACATCAGCCTGAAGAAGGGTCTCGACCAGAAACGTCGCCTATTCCTTCGCTCCATAGATGCTGCCTCACCCGTTGAGTTTCTCCAGCATTTTTGTCTAGCTTATTTCTTCTTCACTTTATAAATAGTGCACAATACACAGACCTCCAAACCTCTGGCTCCATTACTATGGCAAGGCTCAACTGAAATTTGATGAGCAAAGCCTTATTACATTCCCTTCTCGATTCCCTTTAAAAACTTGGGGCAAATTCCACCTGGAACCGAGGATTTATCCATTTTCTAAATTGCTAAACATCTGCAAACATACTTTAAAAAAACCTGTGTTTATCTTATTAAATATTTCACACACTTCCTCTTTAATGGCAGTCCTCTCATAACTCAGCACCACTTATTCATTAAGACAGCAGGCTGAGGCAGATATTACCCATTGCTACCCCCATTTCAAACCCACTCATTCTCTTTACCCAAGTACACTCTCCTTCATTGGCCATCTGTCTCTCACCTTCCACACACCACGCTGAGCCACACTCCAATTCCCTGGTCTTGTACTTTGCCACTGTCCTCCTCTTTTCTCGGTTTTCCTCTTCCCTTCTGCTCTCCACCCTCTCACCAATCCCTGCGACAGATCACCCACCACTAGTGACCTCTCCATCTTCCTCACTCGCTCTTCTGCTCCAATGGAAAGCTTGTACGCTGTCACTGAGCAGTGGATTCGGGTGCTAGACAACTGAAGGTGGCAGCCTAGTGTTGGGTGCAGCAATTGGCCCTGAAGGTGTCTCCATTCCTCACATTTCCCTCCTGTCCTTCTACAACGACATGAACCTAGCCAAGAGAAAAGCTAAACAAGGGCAGGGCAGTCATGCTCGTGTTTCCTTCCCTTAGTTGTACACAGTTGGAACTGTGTTGCTTATTCCCAAAATAATCTCCATTTCACAATAGCAGTTGCCTTAGATAAACATTAGTTTCCTTGACTAAATCTAAACGAACAAAGAACTAATGTTCTCCATAACTAATTTCACATCAATTAAAAAAAGCATCCAGCTACTCTGCCACACCTTAGTCTTCAGCTTTGATTATTCCAGTGCATTTCCAGCTGGGCTCCTTTGATCTACAGAGTTATCTTAATGTTTAATCCCTCCCGCACTCCTAAACTCACTGAGCAATTTAGCTCAAGGTTAAATGTCCCCACCATTTTCATATTCTCTTCAAATCCCTCAGTAGCTTGATCATGGCAGAAGTGACTACAAACAGCATAGCCTATGGAGGAGGAGCAGTAGATCACAGAGGTACCATTTCTAGATGTTCACATTCAATTTTACCCATGCACAGAGCTAAAATTGCCACCCGATTCAAGGAGCATGGTTGTTTCAGTCATTGTAACAGCAAAGCCCAGTTCAGTACTTACAACGATTGTAGTGTAGAAAGTCCTTTCAAGGCTTCACTTGGCACAGTTTTCAACTGGTTATTCTGAAGCATCCTATGAGAGAACAGTAGACCACTCAATTTTCCCCGTAAAGTACAATGTTCAATATCACAAAGCAGCAAAACAATATTACATTTCAATACAATACGGTTTTATTCATCACATTGCACATAAAGTGCAAGTGAAATGAATTTGCCAGCAGCGGTACAATGATAAAGAACACACAAATACACAATAAAAATTTAACACTGATATGTGTTCATATTTATTCCCCGATCATACATTTTAGCCATTGCATTTGGCTTATATAATTAGCTATGCATTTGACCAATAAATCAGTGGAGCACAAAGGACAACTAAGCCAAAATTCATCAATTAATGACTTTCCATGGACCAGTGTATTTTTCTACTTGTATTCAATCTCAGAAATGACAGTGCTCAAAGAAAATTATCTTGAAGACCCTGGAATTGATCATTGAGATTGTGCTGCTATCTGCTCATGTGGGCTAAAAGAAGCGGGGCCTTACCTGTAAAAGGGACGCGTTTTGACATTTCTAGATGATAAGAAACTCAATGTGATAACCAACACTGACAGTATACAAAGGACCGGTGACAGCCAGCACAGATGTAATGTAATGCAGCCCAGAAGGTACAAACTTGGCACAATCCTGCTGGCTCTTCTACCAACCTTGTCACCACCCTGCTCTCTTTGCCCCATGCCCCGCCGATTTTTCCTCCGATTAATTATTCAGCCAAATCTCAAATAAAATGAATCCTGCCATCCTTTCAGGCAGTAAATTCCAAATGCTGCCAACTGTTTGTGAAAAAAGGTTTCACATTTCACTCGGTTTTTCTGCTCTTTATCGTAAGCGTTGATTTGATCTTTATGTACATCTCTACTCAAAGACTTTCCCTTTAAACTTGCACTGCTTGGTTCTCATTGTCCCTCATTCTTGCTAAATGCATCATTTATGCGAGTGTACTAAACTACAGCTATATCTATCCACTTCACCAGTCTATGATATGCTGTTCATATGGGTTATAACTTTGGATATCCAGTCATCTGCATACCTTGAAATTATTCCCTTTACAGCCGTCGCCAGACTATTAATAGTTTAAAATGTTGTGGAGTATTGCCATACCCAAGCACACCTCCGATTAGCAAGTGTACAGAAATAGTCCACTGATCCCGCATGCAAAAGGCACCATCATTTAGTACCATTTTCAAAGTCCAGTCCGCAGTCTAGTTGTTACGCACGCACGGAACCTCCACTGCCCGCATGTATCCGGCACCCAAGACTGAAATTACCAACCAAGAACAGTCCCGGAGAGTTCTTTTTGAGGAGGTAACGAAGATGATTGATGAGAGTAGGGCAGTTTTCTTCCTTGGCAGCTGTAAAATCTTATTTGGAATGAATATGCATATGGGTTCATGTAGAGGGGAGGGGGGGGGGGGGAAGAGAATCTCACTTTTAGTGCAGGGGAAACTCAGTGAAGTTGTGCTATATTCTTGGGCTTCACGTGGATTCCAGTGGCACAGGACACTGACAGACTGACTTACTGCAATTATTAACAGGTTCAGGGGTTCTCTTTCAAACCTTCACGGTGCAAAATCACCAAGTTACATTTATTGGGATTTATGCAGGCATTTTGCTACTGAACTGCCGACAATTAGCAGCAAGTGATGTCCAATATAGTTAAAGACAGTGGTACTAATAACAACTGCCAGAATTTCAATGCTTGACAAAAATCTCTTAAAGAACACGATGACCACACTCCCATTGAAAACATTCAGCTGCTCAGGCTGTGGAAAGTAAAACAAACTTAACATTTCAGGCAAATGACCTTTCACCAGAACTGAGAAAAATTGGAGATTATGCAAACCTTATCAAAGACGGGGAGGAGGGGAAGTGAATATCCAATAGGGAGCCTGACATGAGAAGGCAGAGTGATTGAATGACAAAAGTGTTGATAGTGCAGGTTAAGGCAGCTGATTAGTAAATAACAGATAGGCTGCTTTGAAGCAGTTTAGACCAGGAGAAAATTCCTAATCTTGAAACCTGGTTTACCAGTTGGTTTAAAAAAGTTTTGGTGAAAGTTTATCAAACTGAAACTTTAGCATTGCTTTCCTTGCTGCAGTGCAGATTTCCACCATCCACAGTGCTTGTCTACTAAGGTGTCCTTCATCAAATGCATTGTGTAAGCTCATTGACAAAGCTAACCAGAATCTTCATAAAAACTCAAAAGAAAGCACAAAAAATTAGACTAAATTAGGCTGCAAATCCTCATCACATGATAATTGTAACGATTCAAAGTTTCACATTACTGCTGTTATTAAAAGTTTAACTATTGCGGTAAACTAAAACAGGAATATTCAACTAATATACAACTCTCAACTACTTGGAACATTTCTAAAATAGTAAAAGGAAAATAAAGCAATCGTTTAGGATGGAAACGCTGCAATGCAGAAAAAAAATGCGCATAGGACAACACGGAGGCTATTTTGTTGGAGCTGGTTCAAAGGTATTGGTTGTTTTATTATCTTAAGTGACTAAGCAGAAGGTTCAGTCACAGAAAACTGCTCATGTTTACACCTATGGAGCAAAACAAAGTTATTGTCCAGGTCAAAGTCTGAGGGATAGGCCAGGACATCCAGTTCAAATCTAAAAAAAACATAGATTTATTTGTAAGTGCTTGATTGGCATCTTTTTGAATGGAAGACAGTTCATGTCATAGGAGCAGAAGTAGGCTATTCGGCCCATCGAGTGCACTCCCCCATTTGATCATGACTGATCTATCTTTCTCAACCCCATTCTCCTGCCTTCTCCCCTTAACTCTTGACACCCGTACTAATCAAGAATCTGTTAATCTCCATCTTAAAATTACCTAATGTCTTGGCCTCCACAGCCATCTGCGGCAATGAATTCCACTAAATATTTTATCTATAATATTTAATAAACAATAAAGATAAATATTTCAGTTTTCATCCGACTATAATAATAAAGATAAATATTTCATCAGACATGCCCAGATTTGGAAATGTCATACTTTTCTGACTGGAATTAACCAGTTGCTCAAATACTGAGTCTTTGAGGGCCAGAAAAGGTGCAAAGTGAGTGGAGGCTGCCCGTTGCAACAGAGCCCCATTACAGTGGAATGGGAAGATGAAGCAGTTCATATCATGACAGTGACTGGAAATGAAAAGGTCAAAAGAGTGTAAAAGGCCTGAAAGGGGTGTCCAAGAGAACAGGGGATGTTGGAGACATGGTTTGAGCTGTCCTTCTATGCTGATTTTCTTGCTGAAATATTTCCTAGTTACAACACCTGCAAACACAAGCATAATCTTGCTGGGTAGCCAGCCAACACACCTTGAACGCTTGTGCAAACAAATGAACATTTTTAATTACGAGTGAAGCAGGTCATCACAAGCTGCACCATGAACCTTTGAATATTAGGCAACACTGCTGCCATAGGCAATAGAAGCAAGCTGTTGTTTCTCTCAGAATTGGCTCGAACAAATGTTAAAGTACAGCAGAGAATTTGTACTCGGGCAAAAAAGGACAAGCATATCTCCTCTCCATACATGCCGGGGACCCCAATGCTATATTTGAAAGAACTACACAAGCTAAAGTATCTATCAACCTTCTCAGTGTCTATATTTTCCTACCCCTAGCTTCAAACACATTCAATCCCCCAGATAGAACATCTGCAGCATCTGATTGCAGAGAGGACCGTCTCCTGTGGGGCCCCTGTGTTGCTCACTATACTTGGGAATGGGTTATCTACATACATGCTAAAAGGATCAAATTCATTCATCTAAATTAAAATAATTAAGTCATATTTTTAATTTAAATAATAATAATTTTCACTAGAATACATTATTTGTATTGCTGTTCAACAAAATAGGAATTAGTTTAAAACTACTTAACATTTTAAAGCTTAGTTAATGGGGTGACACTGTGGCACAGCTGCAGAGGTTCTGATGCCTCCCATATTCCAAAGATTTGTAGGTTAATTGGCTTCTGTAAATTATTGTATAGTATAGTGCTAGTGTGCGAGGTGATCATTGGTTGGCGCAGACTCGTTGGGCCGATAGGCCTGTTTCCACACGGTATCTCTGGAGTCTAAAGTAAACTCCAAAGTCAAATGCTCTACAGTGTTTATCTTTGTAACAAAACTAATCTCAACCCATTTTAATGAGTCATTCACCAATTTGTTGATTATTTTTGATGGATTCCCAAGAACAGATTAATACTTACAACACTTTCAGCTGGGATAGACCAGACAAAGCCTCCGGATGAATGTAAGACAGGTCATTACCAGCCAATCGCCTGAAAGGAGAAATGCAGTGGTTAAATAATCATGTTGTGACAACAGTAATATCACCAACCATAAAAATCAAACACCGTCATGTATTGCACCGTAGCTCAAACAAGTGCTCTGTGACTTTGGGTACTTTAAACACAGCAAAATGCATAGAATATACAAACACCAACAACATTGCTATCACCATACCTATCACTTGGCTTTTCAAGTATTCTACAATGCTTTATGAATTCTATTATTTTTATATCAATGAGATCTACCATTGCCTAAATCCCAACAAGACAATAAAAAAAAACACTTCCTTTGTAATGACCAAAATAGTCATTTGAATTAACAATTTTAAAATAAATTCAGATTTAACAATGGAGAACACCAATATATAATTTAACCTGATATCATGTTCAGCATGAACACTGCGGGATGAAGGACCTGTTCCTGTGCTGTTCGATGTATTTTAATAGCTCAGAATTTCTCTGTGGAAAGGAAAAATCTCCACTTTTTACCACAACCTGCAAATGTTCTGCCGGCATTGGGATCGGCCAACAGCAATCATCTGTTTTAAAAGCCTGCAACTTAGTGGCTGGTCGAATAAACTTAAAACATTTCCTAATAATTTGGAGTCTCCTATAAAACAATTCCACAATATAATAAATGGCACAAATCAAGCTAGTATTGTGTAATATACTTCTTAGCATTCATACCAATAGAACATAGTCCTTTGAGTCAAGGGCTAGAGAGAAAAGGGATTTACTCAGTGCTTCCAATTTGAAGGAAATTACCTGAAATTCGGGAAATTCTGGTTGTCTTCGGGTAATTTTAGGGAAATTAAATAATTTCGGGAAATCTGGCTGATTTTTTTTTTTATTTATTTTTTATTTTTTAGAAGTACGGTAGATTACAGTAATGTACAACACGTATATATTAATACATTTTTTGTACCGCTTCACTTTTTTAAACTTTAAGAAAGAAAAAGAAAGAAGTAAGAAAAGTGAAGAAAGTGCGCAAAGGTTGTGAAGTGCAAAAGAGTGTTGGGAAAAGAAAGCCCCTTAGAAAAGAAGTTAGAGAAGGAAGTAAAGTTAAAAAATAGACCCTAGAAAAAAAAAGAGAAAGAAAGAAGGAACAATCGCTCTATTATAACTCTTATACCATACTTCATAGAGAAGGAACTACCAACCAAGTCTGTTTTTATTTTACCTCCCATTACCAGGTCCAGATACCTTTTATTTATTTATTTGTTTTTCTAAATTACTATTGCACCTCATGCTTGTAATAGGTCCAAAAACATAGACCACGTCTTTTGAAATTGGTTGATTTGAGGGGGAAAAAAAATTTACGGCCATTTGGAGGCCGGTGACGCAAATGGCGCCATCTCTCCACGTGTGCGCAGTGGGCCCTGGCGGGATCAGATCACCACCATTTTCACCACACACATCGCCTCGACGCCTCGTCTGGGTAAGTGGGGGCGTGGAATATAACGTTGCGAGAGGGGGAGTCGGTTCGTTTTTTTTATCAGGGGCATCAAGCTTCTCCGGGCCCACGGCTTTGGTGTCTACCCGCCAGGTCCATCACCTCCATCCGCGGCGTTGGAGCCTCGCCGCCGGTTAGCCTGGCGTCCAGGGAGCGGATCCCGTCCGCTGCTGTCGGTCGATCCTGGGGGGACCCTTCTCCCGTCGCTGGGCGGGAGCAGGAACGACTGACTCTGAACCCGGTCCTGGCAGCAGCCGTGACCAGACACCAGGTGCCGCCCCCCCCACGGGGCCTCGCCTCCCGCCCCCCCCCCCCCCCGACACGGGCCCTTGAACGCTGCGAGGGAGGGAGTGGAGAGTGGGAGGTAGGAGGAGAGGGGGGTGGGAGAGAGGGGGGTGGGAGAGAGAGGGGGTGGGGAGAGAGAGGGGGTGGGGAGAGAGAGGGGGTTGGGAGAGAGAGGGGGTTGGGAGAGAGAGGGGGTTGGGAGAGAGAGGGGGGTAGGGGGGTGGGGGAGAGAGGGGGAAGGGTGTGGGAGAGAGGGGGTAAAGAGGGGTGGGAAAGAGAGGGGAGAAGGGGGGTGGGAGAGGGATAGAGAGGGAGAGGGGGAGAAAGAGGTAGGAGAGAGAGGGGGGGCAGAGAGAAGGAGGGGGAGGGAATAGAGGGAGAGAGATGGTGGAAGGGAGGGGGAAGGAGGGGGGAGAGGGAAAGGGGGAGAGGGAGCTGACACAACCCAGTAGTTTAGTTTGAGGCTAATTAGAGGGTAAATGTAACTCACGTTTCACTGTACCTTAATTGGTGCATGTGACAAATAAATAATTTGATTGATTGATTGTTGTACTAGTTATTTGTGACACTGTATTCCAGGCACACACTGCACTGAACACACAATATGCATACCATGCAGGCTAGGCTACATTGCATAGGCTACACAGTGCATAATGCCTTGCATAACATTGTACAAGTGAGTAACAGAAGCAGGCAGATACGGGGTAGTTACATAGATCTGTTTTGCCTCGTTCTTCTTTGTGTTGTTAACGTGTGCCCGTGAAAGAAAAACAACAAATAGCATGCAGGAAGCATTTTTGAAAATTTCAGGAAATACCATAAAATTCTAGGAAATTTGGGATTCTATTTCAGGAAAAATTTTGAGGTGTGGAAGCACTGGATTTACTAACACTGGTCTCAAAATAAGGTTGGGCTTTAATATAACATTTATAACAATATCCTACTTATGTTTCAGAACTGATGACACACCTTTAGATCAGTTCAGCAGGTAATTCCACAAAGAGCTATCCTTTGTTTTAAACCTGATAATGGCAAATGTATCAGTAATGTATAATCCATTAGGCTCGACACACCTGTCCCGCTGAGTTACTCCAGCTTTTTGTGTCTGTTACAGATGAATGTTTTTTTTATTTCAGAAATCAGAAAATGGATAGCCCACCTACTCAATAAACATGTGGTTTTGCAGTTGCTATGCAACAGAGTATTTAGATACTTTTGTGCCACACAATATCTAGAACTATTTACTGACGCCATAAATAAAGCCTTGCTTGCATTTTGTTGGCAGTTATATTGCAGGTTACACAATGTATTGCAGACTAATCTCAATTTATATACCTACACTTTACTCAACCCACACAATTATCAATTTGTAAAATGGCTTCATTATGAACTGCTGGTTATGTTTTAACTAGAATCAGTCACATGTTGCATCAGAAATTTTCAATCAACTTTAAATTTTTACCAATGGCTCAGTGAACTAAAGTTGACTTCCATGAACCCAAAATATCTTATTGCAAATGTAATACCAAACCATGAACTTAGTACAAACTTTTCTGCAAATATATTAATATCCCCCCTCGTTAAATCCCTCCCTACCTATGTTCAAGACACCTCAGACACTCTCCGTCGTCTCCGCGCATTCCATTCTCTAGGCCCCCATCCCCTCATCTTCACCATGGATGTCCAGTCACTCTACACCTCCATCCCCCACCAGGAGGGTCTCAAAGCCCTCCGGTTCTTCCTCGACCGGAGAACCAACCAATACCCGTCCACTGATACTCTCCTCTGCCTAGCGGAGCTGGTCCATACCCTTAATAACTTTGACTCCTCCCATTTCCACCAAAACCAAGGCGCAGCTATGGGCACGCGCATGGGCCCCCAGCTATGCCTGCCTCTTTGTAGGGTTCGTCGAAAAATCCTTGTTCGAGACGTACCAGGGCCCCATCCCCGACCTCTACCTCTGCTACATCGACGATTGCTTTGGTGCTACCTCCTGCACCCACACACAACCCACTGACTTCATCCATTTCACCACTAACTTCCATCCGGCACTCAAATACACCTGGACCATTTTGACACTTCCCTACCATTCCTTAACCTCACTATCTCCATCGCAGGTGATAGACTTCTGACCGATATCCACTATAAACCCAGTGACTCCCATGGCTATCTAGACTACACTTCTACCCACCCTGCTTCCTGTAAGGACTCCATCCCCATCTCCCAATTCCTCCGTCTAAGCCGCATCTGTTCCCAGGATGAGATGTTCCACACCAGGGCATCGGAAATGTCCTCATTCTTCAGGGAACGAGGGGATCCCCTCCCCTACTATAGATGAGGCTCTCACCAGGGTCTCTTCAATACCCCGTAACACTGCTCTCTCCCCATCCCCCCCACTCGTATCAAGGGCACAGTCCCCCTAGTCCTTACCTTTCACCCCACTAGCCGTCACATGCAACAAATAATCCTCCGTCATTTTCACCACCTCCAATGTGAACCCACCACTCACCACATCTTCCCATCTCCTCCCCTGTCTGCATTCCGCAAAGACCGCTCCCTCCGTAACTCCTTGGTCAATTCGTCCCTTTCCACCCGAACCACCCCCTCCCCATGCACTTTCCCTTGCAACCACAAAAAATGCTACACGTCGCTTTACCTCTACCCCTTGACTCCATTCAAGGACACAAGCAGTTGTTCCAGGTGCGACAGAGGTTCACCTGTACCTCCTCCAACCTCATCTATTGCATCCGCTGCTCTAGATGTCAGCTGATCTACATCGGTGAGACCAAGCGTAGGCTTGGCGATCGCTTCGCCGAACACCTCCGCTTGGTCCGCAATAACCAACCTGATCTCCCGGTGGCTCAGCACTTCAACTCCCCCTCCCATTCCGAATCCAACCTTTCTGTCCTGGGCCTCCTCCACAGCCAGTGTGAGGACCACCGGAAATTGGAGGAGCAGCACCTCATATTTCGCTTGGGCAGTTTATACCCCAGCAGTATGAACATTGACCTCAATTTCAGGTAGCCCTCACTGTCTCCTCCCCTTCTCAGCTCTCCCTCAGCCCTCTGGCTCCTCCTCTTCCTTTCTTCTTCCCGCCGCCACCGCACCATAACATATTAATTATCTACATCCATTCTGCCTTAGGCAGTCCACAACCACACGTCTTTTTATGCAGGAATTGCAACGATCATCAGGTGGCCAAGTATTTGCACGTTTTGCCTCTCCATGATATTGTGGTTCATCAAGGCAATGCAGTTAACGGTCTTCCTTCCCATTAACCATACACTTTCCTCTTGCGTTCAACAGCCTAAAGTGCAACACTTCACATTTGCTCAGGTTAAACTCCATCTGCCATTTCTGTACCCATTTCAGTGGCTGATCTATTTCTAGCTGTTGACAACCTTCTTCAGTGTCCACAACTCTACCAATTTTGGTGTAGTTTGCAAACATACTAACAAATACATCTACATTCATGCCCAAGTCTCACTAAATCCCTATTCATAACTATTTAAAAACAGGCCAGGCTCATTTCCCAGCTTAAGGTCCAGTATGGTCCCTCCTCGAGTTGGACCATCCACATACTGTTTTAAGTTTTATACACCTTACACATTCTGCCCCATTAAAGTCATTCGTACTAAATAAGTCCCAGTCAATATTAGGGAAGTTAACGTCACCCACTATGACCGCCCTGTAGTATTTGCATCTTTCTGTAACCTGTGTACATAATCTTTTCCTTTTATTGTCAACATTCCTTCCCGTGTGGGCATTGAAGGGTATCTTGGTTGGCTTGCAGGAGTTGGCCTGAAGGGCCCATTCCTGTGTTGCATGATTCCCAAATCTAAAAGTTTACTGACAATATGATGTCAGTTTGAGTTGAAGGTAGATTAGGATAAAGAATTATGGTAAATCAGAATCAGATTTTATTCGCCAAGTATGTTTTGCAACATACGAGGAATTTCACTGGCCAGGTCATACTTAAGATAATATAATATACTTTTAACAGAAGCCCTAAAATCTAATGCAGAAGCCTCCAATGAAAAGCAAAATATTTTTCCCCCAAAATGCCATGATTGAATGATAGAGACTACAGATGCCAGAATCTTAAACAAAATATCTGCTGGAGGAACTCAACGGGTCAGGAAGCATCTGTGGTGGAAACGAACAGGTGACATTTCAGATTGGGACCCTTCTTCAGACTCAGTAAGGGTCCCAACCTGACAAATCATCTGTATGATTTGATGATAGTTATATTTAGAATAGTAGTGTTTTCAAGTGTGATGAATAGAGAATTTAGCATTATTTACATTCCACAACTTTTCATGTTACCATATACAACTGTTCAGATGGATTTAAAAGATCACATGTTCAAGACTAAGCATCTGCTAGTTTTGATTAAAATTCTCTAGTTTACATAACAGATTAACTGGTTATCGAACTAATCTATTGAGACATCATGTACCTGGCAACAGTGACAATCATTTAAAAATAGTTCATTTTTGAGACATGTTGGTACACTGAGTATGCAAAATGTTCTATTTAAACAGAACATGATGTGCACCAAAGTGTCTCTGCAAAGTCCCAAGGTCTTTCTGTTTACCTGGATTGCATAAATTAAATTGCATTCCACATGGTACAGGTACACAACCCAATCAAAAGATGAAGATAACAATCTTGGCAGTAAACCACTGAACTCAAAATCCAATGAATTATGCAAAAGAGGTTGAACTACTAGACGGGGTCACTATTCAATCTGTCAATGGTGTTCCAATAGAATCTCCCAGAATTATCTTGACTACTCCAGAATAATCAATTGTGAAACCACTAAATGTTTCGCTGAAAAAAATACATTGACAAAGTTTTCACATTCACCTTAAGATTCCTCGTTGGAATATCCACGAACCATCTTAAATTCCCACCCAAAGCACTTTCTGCCCTTTCCTCAAGACATTTCTTAAAATCCATCTCTGGCTAAGCTTTGTTGCACTTTCCCTAGTCCAAACTTAAAGCACACAGTATTGGGGGTTCAGTATTGATGTGGATAGAGAACTGGCTGGCAGACAGGAAGCAAAGAGTAGGAGTAAACGGGTCCTTTTCACAATGGCAGGCAGTGACTAGTGGGGTACCGCAAGGCTCAGTGCTGGAACCCCAGCTATTTACAATGTATATTAATGATTTGGACGAGGGAATTGAATGCAACATCTCCAAGTTTGCGGATTACACGAAGCTGGGGGGCAGTGTTAGCTGTGAGGAGGATGCTAGGAGGCTGCATGGTGACTTGGATAGGTTGGGTGAGTGGGCAAACAGTATAATGTGGATAAATGTAAGGTTATCCACTTTGGTGGCAAAAACAGGAAAGTAGACTATTATCTGAATGGTGGCTGATTAGGAAAAGGGGAGATGCAACGAGACCTGGGGGTCATGGTACACCAGTCATTGAAAGTAGCCAAGCAGGTGCAGCAGGCAGTGAAGAAAGCAAATGGTATGTTAGCATTCATAGCAAAAGGATTTGAGTATAAGAGCAGGGAGGTTCTACTGCAGTTGTACAGGATCTTGGTGAGACCACACCTGGAGTATTGCGTACAGTTTTGGTCTCCTAATCTGAGGAAAGACATTCTTGCCATAGAGGGAGTACAGTGAAGGTTCACCAGACTGATTCCTGGGATGGCAGGACTTTCATATGAAGAAAGACTGGATAGACTCGGCTTGTACTCGCTAGAATTTAGAAGATGGAGGGGGGATCTTATAGAAACTTACAAAATTCTTAAGGGGTTGGACAGGCTAGATGCAGGAAGAGTATTCCCGATGTTGGAGAAGTCCAGAACAAGGGGTCACAGTTTAAGGATAAGGGGGAAGTCTTTTAGGACCGAGATGAGAAAATCATTTTTTACACAGAGAGTGGTGAATCTGTGGAATTCTCTGCCACAGAAGGTAGTTGAGGCCAGTTCATTGGCTATATTTAAGAGGGAGTTAGATGTGGCACTTGTGGCTAAAGGGATCAGGGGGTATGGAGAGAAGGCAGGTACAGGATACTGAGTTGGATGATCAGCCATGATCATATTGAATGACGGTGCTGGCTCGAAGGGCCGAATGGCCTACTCCTGCACCTATTTTCTATGTTTCTATGTTTCTAAGAGATTCTTACAATTGCAAAACTGCATTTTCAACAAATTTATCTCCTTACTTTGTGATCAAATGGATGAAATATTGCAGTTTAGACTTTTAAAAATTGCTATGCACAATATTTCATCCATCTACCAACTACATCCAAGCACCATGTCAATGAGAGATATAAACCCAGCAATGGACTGTTCCTGCTGCTACATGCTGTGAAAACAGAGAGGATGAGAAGGAGTATCTTCCCACATGCCATCAGGACTGTAAACTCTTATCTCACAAGGGACAAATTTACTGTACTAATTTACTGTTGTGTTGTGTCTTTAAAAATTTTTTTTTCTCTAACGTGTAAATACGGATTCTGTTCTATTCTGTTCTGTAGTTTTTGCACAATCCGCAGGCATTGCCACTTTCATTTTGCTGCACATCCTGTACATGTATGTGACAAATAAAGTTGACTTGACATGACTTGACTTGAAAAAAAAAGGTATCAAATAAACTATTCAGATGTCCTGAAAGGTTTGTAAATGCTGTTACCCATACCATTGCAAATGCCATGTTCTAACCGGAACTCCACGTTATGAAGAGGTTCCAAAGTATATAAATATAAAATTACACTAAGAGGCACTCAAATACATTTGACAGGGAGACCACATTTATTATGAGATGACATGCTTTCACTCTGTCAAAGGTTAAAGGCCATGGATATTACAAACCACATTTTTGGTGATAGAATAATCTTGGCAGAGGATCTGATATCCTGCAGTTGCTAAGGAGAAAAGAAATGCTGGCTAACTCTCGACCAGAGGACAGCATGGTGGCGTAGCGATAGAGCTACTGCCTTACTGCGCAAGAGACCCGGGTTCGATCCTCATTACTGGTGCTGTCTGTACGGAGTTTGTACGTTCTCCCCGTGACCTGCGAGGTTTTCTCTGAGATCTTTGGCTTCCTCCAACACTCGAAAGACGTACTGCTTTGTAGGTTAATTGGCTTGGTATAAATGTTTAAAAAAAAAAAATCAAAATCATAATTTATTAGACAAGTGTGTTTTGCAACATACGAGGAAGTTGGTTTGCCATACAGTCATAACAAAAAAGCAACAAGACACACAACTACATAAAAATTGACATAAACATTCCCCACTGTGATGGAAAGCAATAAAGTCAGTGTGTGTAGGGTAGTGTTCATGTGCGGGGATCGCTGGTTGGTGCGGACTCGGTGGGCTGAAGGACCTGTTTCTGCGCTGTATCTCTAAACTATAAAACCCCAAATTAATCAGTGATTCCATCATTTTTCAAGAAACCGTGCGTTTTGGATCTGTGGTTTCTGCTTGGACATACTTAGATGACTATTAAGATATGCACAAGCTCCTAATCTGTTTATTCACCCCTCTAGTCATTTAAGAAATAAAATAGAGAATCTTCCTGGGTGTGGTATAAAATTAATATTTCACTGTCATGTCATCAACTAACAGCATGTTACATCTCAATCATAGTGAGAAGCAATTCCAGGGAAAGGCATTAGTTTTTCCCTGGTGTGCAGTACCCATGTTGAACATTTTCCATGCTTTTACCTATTAAAATTGTAACTTTCCATAAGTAAAGCTCAGCATACATATTTAATGGTGTATTGCTGCACTCAATTCATAACATAGTTAAGCAAAGATAAATTAAGTTAAAAATCCTCAATAGCATATTAATATTTATAAGCCAATGATTCAGTACGCTAGAAGCCCAAAACTCCCAACCAAATGAATAGTAATACACAACTCTCCCTTATTTCACCTGCCAATTTTTTCTTATTGGCTTCTCTTATAATCACTAAGATTTGCCAATCAATGTGGAAGTGATATCTGTTAAGAATTGGATTGAGAAAAAAAATCAGATTCTCAACTGACAGCAATTAAGAACAGATTTTTATTCCCTAAAGTGTATTTAAACATTTCTTTTGATGGAAGAAGTTTATTCTACAGAGTCCCCACAATTCAGAAGTGTCATACTAACAATACACATCAAAGGAGTGCTTACCAAATTTCACTGTTTCACTACATCTTCTGACAGAGACAAACACAGATAAAGATAAATCCACTGTGTTACTATAATATCAGTGGAAAAAGCCACAAGATGCATTGTGGTTCTGCATCTAACTTATGCAAGTGGAATTCAAATCCTCATTATCTGGTGCAAATCTTTTCCATCAGGCAACTAGGTAAATAACAAAGGAAAAGTGGTGAACTCTGGTTTGTATAAAGGAGCTGTCCCACTTAGGCGACCTAATTGGCGAGTTTAGAAGAGTTTAGGAGAGTTTGAAAAAATGTTATGTTGAAGACCTCCTTCGACTATGTTGAAGACGAGCTTCGACTAGCTACGACTAACTTCGGGAAAATTGGACACCGAATAGTGGAGAGTGAAGATGACTTCAATCGATCTCCCTTCGACTATGATGAAGACTATCTACGACTACCTTCGACTACCCTCGATTACCTACGACTAACATGCCGGCCTACTAAGACCTACTACGACTAAACCTACGAGTAAAAAAAGTACAGATTTTTTCCCTGGCGACCTTTCTTTACTTGCGGGCATTTTTCAACATGTTGAAAAATACGCCACGACCTAGCTGAGACCTCGAGTACACGGGGACTACTCTCGAGCATGAAGGAGAGTTACAAAGACCTCCTACGACCTCGTGTCGACCATGCTGCGATTATGAGTCAAGGGCAAACTCGCCAGAACTCGCGGATTAGGTCGCCCAAGTGGGACAGCCCCTTAAACCTATAGGAGTTGTATCAAATGATCACTGTATGATTCCTAAATTCATATTTAGCATAAATAAAAAATCAGTTTTACAAATGAATGTGTGCAAATTATCCATCTCAAATACCAAAGCTGGTGCATTACTGCACAGACTGAGTTTCAAATTCAAAATTCCCATCGCTACCCGATTGTGCTTTTCGTAGAAACCATCCCTCCTCACTTCCTTAGTTCACTCCTCCGTTTCCACCCAACGCACCCCCTCCCCTTCAACTTTCCTTTGCAAATGCAGAAGATCTAACACCTGTGTCCACACCTCCTCTCTTACTTCTATCCAAGGACCTTAGCAGCCTTGCAGGTGAGACAGAGGTTAACATGTAACTCTTCAAACAGCGTCTACTGCAATCAGTGTTCCCATTGTGGCTTCTTTAATATTGGTGACATCAAGCCTGGACGAGGCGACTGTTTTACCAAACACTCAAGCTCTGTCCACCAAGGCCTGTCCTCTATCCATAGTAACCTCTGTCCTGGGTCTCCTCCATTGCCAGTGTGAGGCCACATGCAAACTGGAAACAGCACTTCATTTTCCACTTGGTGATTTTACAACCCAACAAGCATGAATGTTAAATGCTCTAATTTCAAGTAATACCCACTCCCTCCTCATTCTTCTCCATGCCCCCCACCCCACATGCTCCCATTTCTCTCACCATTTCCCAAACTTACCTGTGTCATTCTGCTTCTCCGTACACTCACCTCGCATCCCCATTTCCCTTTCCTCTTTTCCATCCCTCCAGTTTTACATTTTAATTCTCCTCTTCTTATTCAACACCCTTTTGTCCCCTCTTTGCCCCTAACCTTTGCCGTTTACTACACCCATCAGCCAATAAACCCCTCCTCCATTCCCCTGTATCCACTTAACACTTGCCAGACTTTGTTCCAACTCCCTCTTTCCCCCCCCCCCCCCTCCACCTCTCTTTTCCAACTTTTCCCCTCCCCCCATTAATTTGAAGGACCCAACCCTTCCTCCCAAATTAAGAATGTTTTGAATAAATAAAGCAATGACAGATGTCTTCAAAATGTACATCGTGAAATAGGACTTGATATCCACCCAGAGTACTTTGATTCGTCCCTAGTGGTGTAAGGGAGCAAACTGAAACACAATATGATTGCCTGCAAAGTACAGCATTACTGTCATTAAGGCCTTAATTGGACTAGGATTCCATTTTGAAGTTCATTTCATTGTAACATGGAACGATGATCCATCAGATTTAACCCTAAAACTTAGTAGTATTGTAGTAATTTGTTAAATACAACTAAAAATGTTAACACTCAACTAAAAAAGATTGAAGCCATGATTAATATTTTATTTCTAACTTATCATGGCATTTTTGGTTGCAAATTGGTGTGTAATCCTAAACATAGAAGTAATAAGGCAAATTCCTTGTATGTATACACACTTGGCTAATAAAATGTCTTCAATTCATTACTTCAATCTTTCAATCGATATCCATCACACTAAAATTGAAAATAAAAATTTGCAGACCCAAGCTTAAATCAAAAATCAAACAAATTGCCAGTAATTGCCCTAATAAGATAGAAAATATTTAGGTGCTCTAGGCAAATCCTGTTTATTAAGCATTAGGAACCAACCAACACTATACTACATTATACATCCATTTCCCAAACTCTGGCAACCCTCCAAAAGACAGGATACAACTGGTGAAGTGTGGGAGGCTCTCGCACAGGAGCTCAGTCAATGTCTACATATCATCTTTACCCAAGTTTGTGTGCTTTTTTCAACTATGGATCCAGTAATCTTTTCATCATTGCACAACTGAATGATAAATTTGGTATTGGCTGCATTAGCACGCAAACCGACAAGGTTGGGAGTTTAACAATATGAAATGATTATTTAGTTAAATGCAAAACAGATCACCAATTCACCACCTGCACCCAATAGGACTATACCCATACCATTTCAGACAACGTGCAAGTATGTTACACCAATAAATATAAATATACTTTGACAATAATCTCAACCTTTTAATATTGGAGTATTGAATGAATAGTTAGACAAAACTAAATACTTGCTATTTTCCATTTTTGTTTCCCATCTTTCAATTAGTGGTTCGTTCTTAAGTCATGCAAAGCAGAAGGCAGAGGCATTTCCCATTTTTATAGCCTGGTTAGAACCAATCAGCTTTCATATGGACACCAGATTTTCACATGTGGGGAACCAGGGGACTACAAATCGAGCCATCTATATTAGTTGCACATCGATAAACATTAGCGGGCTCAAGCAAAAGATTCAGGAAGTCAGAAGTTCAGACAACACCTCTGGAGGGGAAAGGATAGATGACCATTTGTTTGCCTCCATATTAGCAATCTAACTTCCAATTTCATTTATGGACTGAGTGGTGGTACAAAAAAAAATGTGGATTAAAAAAAATTACTTACATCAATTTGCTACCAGATTTGAGACAAAAGTTTATTGGACTTTGGTTAGGGTGCAGAGGAGGTTTTCCAGAAAGATGCCTGGATCATGAGAGGCGTTGATAGGGTGGACAGTCAAAACTTCCCCCCCCCCCCCCCCCCGAGATAAACCAAAACAAATACTGGTGAGCATAGCTTTAAGGTGAGAGGGGCAAAGGTTAATGGAGATACAGGCAGGTTTTTCTTCAATTAACACAGAGGGTGCTGAGTGCCTGGAACGTGTTGTTGAGGCAGTTACGATAGTGGAATTTAAGGAACTTTTGGATAGGCTATCAAGTCTGCGAAAAGACCATACACGATTACAATCAAGCCGTCTACAGTGTACAGTTACAGGATACACTGTGTAACGTTTCATGCAAGCTGAAGTCATTAAATATAGTTTGAGGGTCTCCAATGGGGTGGGTGTGTGGTCAGGACCACTCTCTACATGGGGAGAGGACGGTTCGGTTGCCTGTTAACAGCTGGGAATCTAGAATTTTCAAACTCTATATCTCTTGCCTGATGGGAGAAAGGAGAAGAGGGAGTGGCTGGGGAGTAATGATTTTAGCATTAATGTACCCTGCTTTACAAGCGATTAACCTAGTTTCCAAATAAAATCTGGATGCATAACACCATTCCAATCACCAAGCCAATGTCAGAGGAAAATATTTGCCAAGCAGACGTCATGGGAGCAAACTCCAAGTACGAAGCAGTCGACTGTTTGTCGTTTAATGAATTCTCAGTCATTGTGATTCGCCGCCAATCTTTCATTGGGAAAGTAAGAAACAGTGGGACACAAAAAAGCAATAAAGTATTCATTAAGGCTATGAATTTAACCTTATTTTAATATTCCAGGAATGTTTTTGGCGTACTGTAATAGCCTGAGATATCCTAAGCATACTTGCATAATGATGGCAACAATTTGAAAACATTGGGAAAAACAAACTTGGGTCTTAAATAAACAGCTCACTGCACAGGACTTGCTTATATGTAATGTTTATTCAATGAGGTTAGCAGGCTTTCAGTTTGAAAAATGCAACCATGTCTGAATAACAATTTTTTCCTTTGTGGTTCAGAATCAAAGAACTGAAACAACATTTTGTTTTGGGTGGGGCGGGGAAAGGAGTGTAGAGATGGGCTGGGGCAAAGGTTATGGTGAACCGAGAAGATTTAGAAGTGGACTGGGCATTCAAGGGATCAGCATGTTTACAAATTTATAACCATGGCCAAAAAATACTGTTGTGTCAAATTATTCTCCAAAGATGGATGTTTATCATTTCAGTACAGACCTCAATCAATTAAAACTTAATTTCAAAAATAGCTTCTCCTCAACCAATCGAATTGAGTGACATTCAGTGGGCATCGCAACCTGTCCCGTTCCCACTCCATTTTAAATGATACAGACAGTGCTTCAGTCTCTGTCATTATGTTTGGCACTGTTATTATATTATTAAGAAGTGTTAATAACCATATGTTTGCACTTAAAACTTGCAAGTCTTAAAACCCAACAAAAATCACAATCTGTTCTAATTTGATATTCTCCAAGATACTTACAGTTCTTCAAGGTATAGAAGCTTTTGGAAGGAATCAGGTTGCAACTCAGTTATGTTATTCATGCTTGCATCCCTGTAAAATAAAACATTTACAGTAAGCCACTATAAATACAAGCATAATCCCAAATATGTTTATGCATTTTTCAGTAACTTTTCAGTAAATGAAGTTACTATTCCACAGCAAATGTTGAAGCAACCACTATTTTTAAAGCACCAATTGCTTTCTGGGGCAATGTAAACCAGTACCAAGAGGTTCATACAACATAATGTCAACAGTTAAATGAATTATGCAGATTTATCTAGTTATCAGATGAATGACTAGATTATGATCATACAATGAAACCCTGGCTAGTATTACCCTTTCACTGACTAGTGGCACTCCAACTACATCCTATACGAGTTTCATTAGCTCAGTTTGGACCAGAAATAGAATGGTCTGTTTATCTCAGCTTGTCAACGGGTAAATTCCAATGAGTCTGGTTTAATATAAGAGAACCAGATGCTCCAGGCCTCTACAAAGACAGTATTCTCAAAGCAAAGAGAAATTATATCACCTATTTAAAAGTGACCTGGATTTTTAGCAGCCTGACTATTAAAAACTATTCAAGTTAGGCACACATGACTCACCAAGATTTAGCAAAGGCACAACTATTCCACTTCATTTTATACACTTGTAACTCACTTAACATGCACAATCCCCTTGCTGGAATGAGAGCATTCATGGAATTCGCACTAACATGGTTATTATAGTATAAAATCCAATTACAGTCCTCCAAGCTCATTGGAAGGATAAGGAAACCAATGTCTGTGTCCTCTCCCAGGCCAACGTCATCAACATTTAGACCCATGTTACTCAGTCAGCTACATTGTGCAGCCCATGTCATCTGATTGCCCGACATCAGACTCACAAAACAGAAAAAAGTTTTGGGATGAGATTGTCAGAAGGACAGAGAAAACGTTTTAAAGATGAGCTTCTTGAATTGCAACTCCTGGGAACCTCTCACCTGTAACTATCATAGCAGAGGAAGACATTATTAAGAAGTTGAGGCTCTGCATCAGGAACACACGAGAGGCCATGCATTATCAGTGGGAAGTGCACACCATGAAGATCCGCACAAACATTCCCCACCCACCTGCCCAATAAGAATAATGCAAAATGATGAGTTACTGATAGCAATACTGCGCCAGCGTCCTCCCCATTGCTGCACCAGGAACCTCGTGCACATTGTGCAATGAATCATCTGACTGCTGTGTGTGGAGAGGTGCCAGTGGACTGGCAGGCGGTGGGCTTCTACTATGCCCATTGTCCAGCATGGTGAACATATGTAGCTGTGAGGCACTTGCGGCACCTGCTCCGTTTCTAACAGATCATCGATCTTCTCATCTCAGCAACATCTTCTCTGAGATGCAATCGAAGGTTCAGTTTCCCTGTCTTTAGCTGCATAACCTATTATGCTTTTTAACCACAGAAATCTCTGGCTGGAGAGAGCCTGAACATGCAACATGAACACTCACATAATAATATGTTCCATTAGCTGTCAATCTACATATTGTCTTATCTACATATCTACAAAACCATGAAACTATTGGAAATACTAAATTTCTCAAAGAATGAATAAACAAGGGTCATAATTCAAGGCAATGCAAGAAAATAGGAAATAAGAGGATTTTTATTAATTAAGTGTGGCAATTACCTAAATCAACCAGCAAATCTAGAACCTTGGATCAAGTTTAATTTTGGATTGGAAAGCAACAAGTGGGATTATGGCATACAACAAATTTATCATGGAATATCATTGAGCAGTAGTTTAGTTTAGTTTAGAGATACAGCGCGGACATAGGCACTTCGGCCCTAGTCCGAACCGACCAGCGATCCCCACACATTAACACTATCCTACACACATTAGGGACAATCTTACATTTATACCAAACCAATTAACCTACAAACCTGTACATCTTTGGAGTGTGGGAGGAAACCAAAGATCTCGGAGAAAACTCACGCAGGTCACGGGGAGACGTACAAACTCGTGCAGACAGCACCCGTAGTCAGGATCAAACCCGGGTCTCTGTCGCTATAAGGTAGCAGCTCTACCGCTACACCACCATGCCACCAAGCAGGTGGACTTGATAAACCAAACATGCCCTGCCCTCCTTGCTGCTTCAGCACACGGTTGTGCTGGGAACCTGGCAGGAGCTGCTCAGATTCTTAATGATTCACTCTAATTAATAACTGCTTCCAGACTTCCAGCAACAAGAAATTCAAAGCAGACCACCAGTAAAAGAGAAGTAACAAGGAATAAAATGGAACCACTGGGGCAGAGTGAAGCAAATTATTGGAGTTCTTGAGCAGAAAATAATTTCTGATATTGAGCTCATTTTATTGCAACATTTTCAAGTAGACCATATATGCTGGACCGTACACAGCATGTTAAATATTTTGCTGGCTATTTAATGGAAAACCAAGGTCCTGGTGCGCAAGGTTATAAAAGTTCAGCTTGTTTAAACAATTAAAACCCAACCAAAACCTTTATCCGGTAAGAATTCTTGATATTTTATACTGTCAGTACAATAAATATTATTGAAGTTGCACTCCTTGTGGCCTTGCATTACATCTAACATTTCTACGTCAACTCAAAGGGGAATGTTTCATCTTTTACATTTACCTCAAAACAGAGAACATTGTACATAAGTAATAACTGCAAGATCAAAAATTCTGAATCAAATAGCAATACGTCTTGTATTGGAATATCTGTCAAATACAAACATTGAAATCTAGTATGGTCAAACGATATTCCTGGGAATTCACTGTAAATAACAAATAATACAATGAAATTATGTAAAGGCTTGGCTTAGTTCAAAATTTTGAATACATTCATGATTCACTGGATTACAATTTATAGCTGTGAACAACGACTTGAAAACCTTGAATGACCGAGTTAAACATAAAAGTACTATAAACTACATACAAAACAGAGCATTTGATCCACAAGAGAATAGTAGCTACAGTGTGTTTTTTGATTTTTCCTGAAGCCATTCATTTAGATGCCATAAAAGATTATTGCACTAGGTAAGAGTTCAAGACACTAAGGGTATAGCCATTCATTGACTCAAGATGCATTATTGTAAATTAAAACTGTTGGGGGGAATGCACTAAGTGCATTTTAGTACAGTATATTCCTATGTGGGCACAGTGGTGTGCTATTCATAAAAGCAAAAACTATTGTAAGTTATAGGAATGGAGTCAATCGCGAGTTAGCAATGTTGATAAAAAAAATTTAAACCAAGGAATTGCACGAATAAAGGATCGTCCGCCTAATTGAAAACAGACTTGGGATAAATGGATTACTTTCAGATTGGGACATCGCAAGAGTTGGGCCTCAACTATTTAAAATCTGAATGAGCGACATAGATGAAAGAACAAAGAATAATGTTACTAAGTTTCCTGATGGTAGAAAGGTGGATGTCAAATTTAAGCTGATGCCAAGAAATTATATATGGGTGAACTACAATTTGCAAGACCAAATTGAAAAATAAAAGAAGCATATTTGAAATGGAGAGAGAATACAGAATTGAGAGATATGCAGGGATCTAGGTGCTCTTCTACATGAAACAGACAGTAAGTGGAATGCTTTGTCTCATGTTAGAATGAAGGGGCATAGACACTGAATAAGGCCCTGTACTTTTAACACGAGGAGGAATTTCTCAGAAGGCAGTGAACTTTTGAAATTCTCCATCTCAGAGTTATGGAGGTGGAGAGGAATCATCAAAAATATTTGAAACTCTTGGGAAGTCAAGGGTTATAGGAATTAGGGAGGGACAGGGATCCCATCAAGAAAAATTCTGTTGATATTCAACAGGAACCAATCCGAACAAAATGATAACAAGCATTATTACAAGCAGAGATACTACTATTTGAGTTCAGAGATTCAAGAAACATCTGCTCACAAGCTCAAAGTAGGCAAGAAAAAGAATTCTAGAAGGTAGTCTTTTCCCTCCACAACTGTGAACATCACCCAATTTAAGCAACTTCCTTTTTTATTATATGCTTAGGATCAAAAACATCCATTAACTTTATTTGGTCCAACTTTGTAGTGTCAGGGTGAACAATTGATGCAAGTTGGAGTACTCAAATTTGACAATGGTACAAGGTAGGTAGACACCAAATGCTGGAGTAACTCAGCGGGACAGACAGCATCTCTGGAGAGAAGGAATGGGTGAAATTTCGGGTCGAAACCCTTCTTCAGACTGATGTCAGGGGAGTGGGCGGGGCAGAGATAGAATGTAGTCTGTGACAGCATGAATCAGAGAGGGGGAGCAGTGAGAGAAGATGTTGCTAAACTCTCGTCGGAGAGAGGAGGAGAACATCTTCAAAGTAGACATACCTTGAGGAGATTTCACAGTGGAGCGGACAAAATGTGTTGGAAAGAACTGCAGATGCTGGTTTAAATTGAAGGTAGACACCAAATGCTGGAATACTCACCAAGTGCTGGATTCTTACTGTCTCCGACAACATTCTCTGTCCCGCCCACTCCCCTGACATCAGTCTGAAGAAGGGTCTCGACCCGAAACATCACCCATTCCTTCTCTCCAGAGATGTGGCCCGAGTTACTCCAGCATTTGGTATCTACCTTTGATTTAAACCAGCATCTGCAGTTCTTTCCTACACACAATGGTATAAGGTACTCTGATTGTCAAGGACAGGTGTGGGAGGTGCGCTCCTTGTCCCTGTTAGCTTGTTACAATTGTCAGTTTTTAAAAAAAGATTAACACCTTTGCATTATGCATACTTGCCTATAGGCTCAAAACCAAATTCACTTTAATGAATTTATTAAATCTCTGAACCACTTAAAAATCTAATTATACACAGATATGCTTATCTGGCTAAATTCCCAATGTATCAGCAATTAACTAGTGTCATCCATAATATTTGGGACAAAGACCCATCATTTATTTATTTGCCTCTGTACTCCACAATTTGAGATTTGTAAAAGGAAAAAAAAAAATCACATGTGGTTAAAGTGCACATGGTCAGATTTTACTAAAGGCCATTTTTATACATTTTGGTTTCACCGTGTAGAAATTACAGCTGTGCTTACACATAGTCCCCCCCCATTTCAGGGCACCATTTAACTGCTTATGAGCACAGAGCTGAATTTCACCGGAATACCTTTTCTACAGACCTCCGGCAGATTTGATCCAAACAAGTGTAAAAGTTTAATTTCAGAGGCGAGCAGAGGATATCCACTGTTGACCTCAAGGTAGAATTATTTTTTAGCAAAAAGATGCTTTAGAAAAATTTAAATGATAGGAATCACACAAGCTTGAATCATACCTAGCACAAGGGAAATTTGTTTACACATCTTGATGGTTGTAATTGATGTTGTGAGCCTCTTAGCCTTTGCTATATTTAGTGCTCATTGTTGTTTCTTATCAGGTGTGGAATGGAATTTACTCCCATCATATCAGTTTTACCTTGAATTCTCCAGCATTTAAATTTCACCCTATCATATAATTTTCATTTGGTATTACCATTGCACTTTTTGACAGCCCATTAACTTCTGAACATTTAACCTTGCATTCCATCTTTAAGTCACTAATATTTAGTTTAGTACAGCGATACTGCGAGGAAACAGGCCTTTCGACCCACTGAGTCCTTGCTAACTAATGATCACCCACACACTAATTCTACCCTACACACCAGGGACAACTGGCAGAAGCCAATTAACTTACTAACCTTAACATCTTTTGGATGTGGGAGGAAACCAGGGAAGCCGGAGAAAACCCACGCGGTGACAGGGAAAATGAACAATCTCTGCACAAATAGCACCGGTAGTCAGGATCAAACCCAGCTGGTCTCTGGTACTGCAAGGCAGCAACTCTACCGCTGCCCCACCACAATTTTCTGTGTGTATTTTTCAGTTATCTCCTTTAATAAATTAGGCCATTGCATGTTCTGATACAATCCAACTTCTCCCAGCCTTCCCACTCTCTAGTCTTTCACTTCAAAGCTACATTGTACTTGGGGCAGATTTAGGTACTTCCAATAGGCTGTGGGCCGAGCATCAAAAATGTCTAGAAATCAACTTTTGTGACCCATTTTGTGACCACAGATTTAGATAAAATATAATTGAGAAGTCATAACTCATCAGTGCCAAAAGTTGCACGTTAATTAATTAAACTAATTAGAAAATGAGATCGAAAAAGAAAGCGCCATCTCGTGTCCAATACCCATATTACACCATGAGCCTATTTCCACGTTGCAGTCTATTTAAACCGTGTGTGTGTACCTACATGTACATATGTATATACACGTGTGTGTGTGTGTGTGTGTGTGTGTGTGTGTGTGTGTGTCTGTGCACACACGTTTATTTATATTTTTATATACACACATACACACACATATACACAAACACACACATACATGCCCTTCTCGATCATCATGGTGATAGTGGGGAGCAGCACTGCCTGGCACACCGCCCGGGTCGCCTTCAGCACCCCCATAGCGCCAGCTCCGTCAGACCACCCGCACGCTCGCTGCAACACCGGCCTACCGACAGCCCGACCAACCCCTCACAGCACCGACCGGCGGACCGACCACTCTCACCATCCACCGGCGGCCCGGCAACTCACGACCCACTGGAGGCCCGGCCTGGCCGACCACTCTCATGACACACCAGGGGCCCGGCCACTCTCACCACCCACCGGTGGCCTGGCCTGGCTGACCACTCACGACCCACCGGCAGCCCGACCGATCCTCCACAGCATCCATCGGCCTACCGACAAGCCCAACCAACCCTGACCCTAACCCTGGCTCTACATTTGTTATTTCACATCATAACTTTATAAAGATAAATCAATTTAAAAACAAAATTATCAACAAGGTTAGCATTACCTTTATTCCTTGGAAACCTTGATATTGTTTTGATGCAGCCATGATACCAGGGTCCTCGCTGCCTAGCGACCATAAAACAAAGCGCAGGATTGGTCAATTTGCATCCGGCCTCAATGTCAAACGTGCATTGATTGGACAATTACTGCTCGGAAAATTGGAAGTTTTTCTCATATTTAAACAGAATGTGCAGGTTTTGGTCTTGACGAGTTTCATGTATGATTTATATTAATTTTTTACACAATATGTTAAAAATTCAGGTAGATCCGTGAGTTGGCTCAAACTTGAACGAAAAAGCTCCTCGGCCCACAGCCTACAATCAGGAAGGCCATGCACAGCTCAGTAGAGATGTGCAACACAGCAGTGGAACTGATACACCAAAATGCTGAGAACAATATTCTCTTTTACTCTATTTATTGTACTATTGACTATTGTATTTCAATATAGTATATCTGATCTGTTTGGAAAACAAAGCTTTTTACTGTACCACACAACCTTCATACTGGATATGCAACACACCAGATAGGTACCCCACCCATCAGAATATCCACTCAATCCACCCCATTGCTGCAATGCACACCACCTGCAAGTTGCACTGCAGCAATTTCAATGGAACTTCTCTCATCTATTGCTTCCACCAACCTGAAGACCAAGAGCAGTCAGAGGACGAGTTACCCACACATGGTTGTTCCTTCACCCTCACTGGATCAAAATTGTGCAAAACAGAATGCTGTGGAACTTCCTTCCCAACACTGTCACAATTAAGGCAGGCAAGGGCCACCTGTAACAAAGCTGGTTCACTCTCCCCTCCAAGTTCATAACTCTGAGTTCAGTTCCCACATACAACGTTGATCATTGGGGGAGCATTACATAGCCTGATGTGCAGGATGATGTGAAACCAAGGCCCGTTTGCTTTTGGGTGGACAAACAAAAAATCCAGCAGTGGTTCAAAGCCCAGCAGGAGGGTTTCTTGGATAAATATTTGTTCCTTAATCAACGTTTCTAAGAATAGAATATATGGTCACAATCATTGTGCAAACCTACTTGCTGTTCAAAACATGACTGCTGCATTTCCGACATATCAAGTGAACTTTTCTTTGGCTCTAATATTCTTTTGGATTTTCTGAAAGCAATGTGAAAAATAAGACTTAATTGCAAGTCTCTCCTGTTTTTATATCAATACTAAATGCTGACCTTGGCAGACACACCCACGTCCCAGAATAGACCAAAAAGGAAAGGCTAAATAATTAATCAGCACAGACGGAAAGAGAAAGAGCAGTGGCCAACAACACCAACTAAAGCACAAACTAAAAGTTCAAAATCTAAAACGAAAATAAAATGACAAAATGATGATTACATTCTCAAGAACAGAAAAAGGACTAATTAGGTGGAGCACAAAATAATGATGAAGTAAAAACAAAAGTCATAAAACAAACATACATATTAGAGCAGCATGCCATCCTGATTTTTGTACTCAATGCCTCAATCAATGAAGGCAAGAATACCAAACATATTCTTTGCCATTATCAAATTCTGTTGCTATTTTTGGGGAGCTTGGGACTTGGGCCCCAAATATTGCTCAGTAAATCAATGCTGCTAGTGGTAGATGGATTGGTTAGTAAGTTTGCAAATTACACTAACATTGGAGCTGCAGACAGTGAAGAAGGCTGACAAAGGATACAGCAGGATATAGATCAGTTTCAAATACGGGCAGGAGAAATGGCAGATGGAGTTCAATCCATCAAATGCGAGGTGTTGCACTTTGGGTGGTCAAATGTAAGGGGAAACCAGTTATTGATAGGACCACTAGCAGCATTGATTTAGAGCAATATTTGGGGCCCAAGTCCCAAGCTCCCCAAAAATAACAACAGAATTTGATAATGGCAAAGAATATGTTTGGTATTCTTGCCTTCATTGATTGAGGCACTGAGTACAAAAATTAGGATGGCATGCTGCTCTAATATGTATGTTTGTTTTATGACTTTTGTTTTTACTTCATCATTATTTTGTGCTCCACCTAATTAGTCCTTTTTCTGTTCTTGAGAATGTAATCATCATTTTGTCATTTTATTTTCGTTTTGGATTTTGAACTTTTAGTTTGTGCTTTAGTTGGTGTTGTTGGCCACTGCTCTTTCTCTTTCCGTCTGTGCTGATTAATTATTTAGCCTTTCCTTTTGTCCAAGTCATTTATCTATAACAGAGGTCTCTGCACAGATCCCTGCTGTGTACCATTGGTCAGTATGTAGGGTCACAAGGTGGCTCCCGACCCAAAACGTCACCTATCCATGTTCTCCAGGGATGCTGCCTGACTCACTAAATTACTCCAGCACTTTATGCCTTTTTCAGTTATACATGTATATTGTTTGGTTGTACACATGTTAAGGTATGGTTTGCTTTGATGGCATGTGAAAGTTTCTCACTGTATCTCAGTAGACTTGACAATAATAAACTATGCCAAGAAATCTTGTGCAATATGTAAAGATCAGAAGAATGTTATTTGGCCTTGGGTGGATGGAGAGACTTTTTTCTGATTTTCCTAGCTGCAGGAATGTTTAACTGGTGCATACAGGTTGTGCATAACAAGGGAGATTAAATTAGGTCATGTAGATAGAACTCAAACACAATACTTGTAATAAAGGGAACAAGATTTCATATTTTGGGCCATTGTGAATCTGCTGTGTGCCTGAGATAACAAACAATATGCATGTTTAGGACACAAAAACCCTCAATATTCAAGTAAAGATGATGAAAGATTATTAACCTGAAACATTAGCGTCTTCTTTCTCCAAAGATTCTGCCTGATGTGTAGACCATTTACAACAATATCTGTATTTATTACAAATAACAATATTTAAAAGTCACTTGGACAGGCACATGGATAGGTAATGTTAAGAGGGATATGGACATATCCTTGTAATATAGGAACAATCCTCTTCTCCCCGAAAAATATGAACAATACAATATATAAGAAAAACCCAATTATACAAGATACAATAAGAATATGGAAACAAATAAAATTATCCTTAAAATTAAGAAACCTCTCATTGTTAACACCGATAGCGAATAATCCTTTATTTAAACCATCTATGATGGATAAAATATATAATCAATGGGAAAGTTTAGGAATTAAAAGGATCGGGGACATGTATGAAATGGGAGATTTATTATCATTTCAACAATTACAATTAAAATGTAAACTGAAAAACACTCATTATTTTAAATATTTTCAGATTTGTAATTTTTTGAAGACATACATACAGGGATATCAAAAAATAACTCCTGATTTACTAGAAGTAATGAATATAAAAGCTGATACACAAAAAATAATATCATATTTATATAATAGTATCTTAAATATAGATTTACCTGTGACCGAGGTAATTAGAGAAGAGTGGGAACGGGAATTATTGATAAAAATTACGAAGGCTACATGGGAAAAGTATTTGACATACATTCACAAGTGTTCGATTAACGCAAGACATAATCTAATCCAATTAAAAAATTTTACATAGATTATATTACTCAAAAACAAGATTAAATAAATTTTATCCAAATATATTGCCCATTTGCGATAAATGTTTAACCCAAGACGCAACTATAACACACGCTTTTGTTTCTTGTATAAAACTTCATGGATTTTGGAGTGATATTTTCAAAATATTTACAAAACTAGTTAAGACAAAAATGGAACCCAATAATGAATTGATTATATTTGGGGTAATGGAAGACGGGAACAAATTGAGCTCATCTCAAAAGTCAATTTTTAATTATGGTTTAATAATAGCAAAAAAATTAATATTGAAATTTTGGAAAAATACACCAATACCAACGCTCAAAATGTGGATTGCAAGTATGTTGGATACCGCACATCTTGAGGAATTGCGATTCCTCCTAATAGATAAATTTGACCAATTCATAACGAGTTGGTCTCCATTTGTCGTCTTTTTGGAAACATATGGTGCAAAACAGGTGTAAAAGGTAATCCGTGACTGCGGATGGTCAAGATTATAAATGATCTCCTTCTATTTTCTTTTCTTCTCTTCTCTTCTTTTATTCTCTTTCTTCTATTTTCTATGTCTCAACTTTCTTTTTTCATTCTTTCTTTTTCTTTTTCACACACTATATATCTCACATTTTTCTATTTTTCATTATCTAACTTTTTTCTTTTTCTTCTTTATTTCAAAAAAAAAATTAAATAAGAAGCTGTACATAAAAGGTATAATGAAAATATGATTGTATACAATTGTACTTACTTCTAATAAAATTAAAATATTTTTAAAATTTAAAAAAAAAAAAAAGAGGGATATGGACCAAATGGCACCAGCTTATATGGGGCATCTTGGTCACCATGGTCGAGTTGGGCTGAAGTGCCTGATTCCATGCTGTATGACTGACAGTGTTATTAGCAAGTACAATTAAAACCTAGCACTGTAACAAAGTACCCAAACAATCAATCAATAAGCATTAAAAAATCTGCAGGCAGTAAATTCTGGTATTCTCAATGGAAACAAAACCACATTCAAAATTCATTCAGAACAGTCAATTGCTGAAATATTTATTGCACTTTCATGATTAAATCCAGAGATTAAATTACTGCCTGCATTATGCTAATATGCAAAAACTAATGTTTGCTCAACTTCAAACACCAAAAAAGACTCGAATCAAAACGTCATCTACTCGTGTTCTCCAGGTTTGTTGCCTGATACACTCCAGCATTTGAGTCTTTACTTAGTAAACCAACATCTGCAGTTCCCTGTTTCTACCAACATTTAAAGCACGGAGTCAATATGAAATTCCAAAATTTCAATGAATAAAGGAGGAAAAGTTGAGGCTCGATCCTAGCTAACCTGGTCCTTATAAGTGGTTCTTATCCTTTTTGGCATACACAAAATACTGTATGTGGTATGTACCTTTGTTAGGTTCCAAAAAATGGGCTCAACAAAATGGATATGTTATTTATGATAACATTTCATGTCCCCCGGTAAAGCCCCAAATGATCCCCCAAGGGGGTCCCAGCCCTCAGGTTAAGAACCACTGCTCTATTTGGATGAAAATGATAAGTTCAGATTGGACATATTCCATAACATTCTCCGTGATGAGTATGGAGATCAAGAATGACCAAACTCAATGAAGACACAATAAAACTTGCTATTAAAAAATATTGACTTAAAAATCCTTAATCGCAGAGCATTTAAACATGCAGAACAAACTGACTTTAAACTTCTAAAAAGGTGAACTTCTGTGCACGCATTATTTTTAAAAACAGTACAGCTTGATTCCCATTGGATGCTGGTACAGATGAGAATTGAATTTTAAAATTTGTAATGCATAATTACAGTAATTTGCTTGCATTCAAATAATTGCCTTTTATAACTTGATCAAAGAATAATTGAGACCTGTTTTGGCAAGCACTGACTGGTAGTATTTCGCTATTATTTTAAAATATATTTAAATCCATTTCAATAAAATTAAGTTTTATATACTCAGGAATGGAATCAAACTACTGAGCCTTGCCGATGGCAAGACAGTAACCCTAGAAATGCCACAATAACTAGTCTATGATTACAATTTGTATTAACTACCTTAAGAATTGCTGCAGTCCATTGAAAAAAAATTAGTGTATTATTATAGTTTATGTAATGAGTCAACTCGAACGCACATCGAGATACAACACATGTTTATTAAATCTACATACAGCAGGGATCTGCAGACATTACATCTCCAAGCTGCTACTCATACTAACTAGTATAAGCAAGCTCCTGATAATATGAAGCACATAATAGGCGGTCACTACTAATAAACACTATATTTGGCTAGTATGAAATTGCCAATCTACATCCTTCCTTGTAGAAACAAAAATAAGCATCAGTGGCTAAGCAATATAGGTGGAATGTTAATAATACATTTGCAAAATTACACAAAATCGCCATATCTAACGGGTGGCCTGTGTGCGGTACGAGTCCACCTCGCCTCCGAGAAGATACCGGGGAGGGGATATGTTGATGGTTTCATCTGTAGATGACTCCGGCGCTTCGACCAGATAAGAGCACGGCTCTTTGGCAGGGCCGTGGATGTGTCCCAGATGTGCATAGCCCTTGTTTGTCTGGAGACGGGCCACATGTCCAAGTGCGAAAGGTTTGAGTGGCTTGTTGGATTTGTCAAAGAAGCGTTTTTGCATGTCACTTTGAATTGTAGTTGCTTCTGAACTGCAGGCGGGGAACGAACTTGTGGCTGCAAAAACTGCTGGGACATAGGCAGTGGAGCACAGGCTTGGCGAGACATCAGTCGTTGGGCTGGAGAACCCAGTATGGGATCCGGTGCAATATTCCTAAGGTTGAGCAAGTCCAGGTACACGTCTGATTTGGCAAGGTATGACCGCTCCACGAGTTGTTTTGCACTTCGGACAGCGCGTTCGGCAAGTCCGTTGGACTGTGGGAAAGCAGGCCTACTGGTAATATGAAGAAAGTCCCATCGTTTTGCAAAGTTTAAAAAAAGCTTGGCTGGTGAACTGTCTGCCGCTGTCGGACTGGATACGTGCAGGGGAGCCGTGCACGGAGAGGTGACACTGCAACTTTTCGATAACTGCTTCAGAAGTAGTGGTATGAAGTAAATCGATTTCGAACCAGCCCAAGTAAGAGTCAACAAGAACCAGATAGTGTTCCCCATGCCATTCGAAGATGTCGGTTGCTAACGTAGTTAACTTGCCAAGCTCATCGTTAAACAGTTCTTTGTATTGAGAGAGTAGCTGTTGAATGGGTCCGTTAGCGAGACAGAGTTTATGGACAGCGCGGCCAAAGTAAACTAGGCCTAGATCGTGACATGCATTGATACCGAGCAAAGTCTCTGAATCTCCCTTAACAATATAAAACTGTAAGGTCTGTTCGTCTATGGTGCACTTTAAATCGGCTTGTCCAAGTGGGTGTAGAACTTCTCCCCCGTAAGCCCGAAACATTGCGGAGGCCTTATCAATACGTTCAGAATTACGATTTTTTTTAAAACTCTTAATGAGATGACGTTGCATTTGGTGCCAGTATCTACCTTAGCGATCAAAGGCCTGTTATTCACAAACATGGTTACCTCAGGGTCAAGTTGCTCGTTAGACGAAGGGAGGAGAGAGTGGATGGCAGAACTGGTATCTGTACTCTCTGAGAGCGGTGCAGGGGATGGCATGTCAGGCTCTTGGAAATCATTATCAGTAAGCTCATGTTAAAGCAGGTGCAGGCTCGTCCTTGAAGCTACACGGAAGTCCAAGGAGTCACACGGGAACAGCAGCACCGAGCAAAGTGGTTTAATTTCTTGCAGAAATTACAGGCTTTCCCATAGGCAGCACAGAATTGACGACCCGTAGCATGGAAATTTTGACAAAGAACAGCAGACCCCGGTGCGGGGGTTGTGAGAGAAGTCTGTAAGATTGACACTATGCTGCGAACGGTAACCGAGGGGCCCAGAGTCAGTGTGGGGAGACATTATCTCAGAAATCCGACAGGCATGCTCTGCTTGTTCAAGGGTTAAGTCAGTATTACGAAGAAGCTCACCTCGCAGCTTGCTATCAAGCATTCCTCCAACAAGTTTCTCAGGTGAGCTCATCCCGTAAATCACGAAATCGACAGCGTGCAGCCATGTGCTTCAAGTCACTGATAAAACGTGTGTCGACCTGCTGTAAACGAGAATAGAACTTGGTCCTTTCAATAATGTAGTTTGAGGGCAGGTCATACAGCTCTCTGAACTTTCTGATCAAAACCGTAGGGTCGTCAATTGTCTCAGCAGGCACTCTGACCTGACAGTTATCATCCAAAACAGCAGGCGCAAAAGTGAAGTTGTCGGCACGATTCATTGCTTCAGGTCCCGCCAAATCAAGCAGTACAGAGGCACACACCTGGGGGAGGTTATTGCAATAAACGATGCGAGCATAATGAGTGTAGTCATGCTCGAAAAGACGCCAGCGTTCAGCAATGTCAGAATAAAAGATCAGAGGATTTGGATGACGACATGAATTTGCCATGATGGAGATAATAAACACACAAAATAATCAAAAGAAAATAAAACCCGATAAACATGAGCGGAGTGGGCAAGATTCACTCTGACACCATGTAATGAGTCAACTCGAGCACACATCAAGATACAACACATGTTTATTACATCTACTTACAGCAGGGATCCGCAGACATTACATCTCCAAGCTGCTACTCATACTAACTAGCATAAGCAAGCTCTTGATAATATGAAGCACGTAATAGGCGGAGTCACTACTAACAAACACTATAATTGGCTAATATGAAATTGCCAATCTGCAGTTTAGTTTAAGAGATACTGCATGGAAACAGGCCCTTTTGCCCACGGAGACTGCACCGACCAGTGATCCTCACACATTAACACTACCCTACACACACTAGGGACAATTTAACATTTACACCAAGCCAATTAACCTACAAACCTGTACATTGTTGGAATGTGGGAGGAAACGGATCTGGGAAAACCCATGCAGGTCATAGAGGGAGAACGTACAAACTCAGCACAGATAAGCACCCACAGTCAGGATCGAACCCGGGTGTCTGGCACTGGGGCAGTAGCTCTACCGCTGCACCACCGTGCCACCCTGTTGTATTTATTTATTATCAATTGTATTTACTTAATTTAGGTTTCTTGTTTACAATGAACCACATCACTAATTCTGAGCATTACAGATACCTGTGCCTGAGCACTAAAATTCAGGAGATGAGGAGTTGTGCTCCGTAAAATGCTCTTTAGTAACCACAGACACAGTTACAATCAACAGAAAATCCAAAGAACTGTTTAGCATCTGCCTATGCTCCATACCAAGGAACACCAACACTCTACTGGATTTGTTTAACACTGGATGAGAAACCTCTACCCTTATAAATCACGTACAACCATACATTCACCTCTCCAGCGAGTGGCCAGAAGTGTCCAGGCATTCAGACATTAATAAGCATTGACACCAACTTTTCATAACAAAAAGTACAGAAGAATGTTTTTACCAATGAACATAAAAATTAACTCCTGATCCACGACCATTATCCTCAATACTAGTGAGCAAATGGCAGTATGCTAGGCAATATGATATCTCTGGCCCAAGCTATAGTCATGTTTACCAGAGAGTACAGATACCTTGGAGTGTACCCGGACAGTAAACTGGACTGGTCCTGGAACGCTGAGGCACTATACAAGAAGGGACAGAGCCGGCTCTACTTTTTGAGAAGGCTCCGCTCCCTCAACATCTGCAATAAGATGCTGCAGATGTTCTACCAATCGGTGGTAGCCAGTGCCATCTTCTTCACTGTCATGTGCTGGGGCAGCAGGGCGAAGGCCGCGGACGCCAATAGGATTAACAGACTCATCAGGAAGGCAGAGTTGAATTCATGGGAGGTGGTCTTGGAGGGGAGGATGCTCCTCAAACTGCTGTGCATCCAGGACAATACAGCTCACCCCCTCCATGATACTGGTCAACTCGAGGAGTACCTTCAGCAACAGACTGGTTCCACCAAGATGCAGTACCGATTGCCACAGGAGATTCTTTCCCTCCCCCCCCCCCCCCAAATATTTGTACATCCCCAATCTTTTCTACTTGGCACTTTAATTTCATGTTTCATGTATTTTGTGTTTTATGACTATTGCCAGATCAATTTCCCTCCTGGGATAAATAAAGTTATATCGTATCGTATCCAACTGTGTTCAAGATTTAGGACCACCACTGTCGGATATTTTGTTTGCCTAAAAATGTATACAAGAGCTGCCAAGCACAGCCTTAGTTTGTAGCCTTGGCAACAGCTGAACAAGGCTTTCAGTTCCAACATGAAACTATCTTAGTGAGATCCTGTATACATAGACAGATAAGACTGATCGTTTACCCAACAGACACCACACACAAAGGCTAATGTATCCCAATACGAATTGTGGCATATCTAATATCAGAAACCTGAAATGCAATGTCTACAAGAAAAATGATTCTATCGATTCTCATTATGAGCAGTCCAAGAAAAACAATACAAAATGACATTGTCTCAAAGGTTAAAGTTGAAAACTAAAATTATTTCACAATACAAGCCAATTTTGGTCCTTTCCTCAAAGACAAGAGACGAGACATGTATTGTCACATGTACCAATTGGCACAGTGAAATTTATGGTCAACATACAGCCATACGAATAAAAAAAGAGCACAGAACACGATAGTCTTTAACTAGACATCCCCACACAGTGGAATCAAAGTTTCCCACTGTGAGGGAAGGCACCAAAGTTCAGTCATCCTCCTTTGTTGTTCACCCATGGTCGGGGGGGCTCCAGAACCCCTCGCTGTCGCCGCTACGGGCGGCGCGATACTCAGGCCCGCATGCCGGATGATGGAACTCCGACGTCGGAACGGGAGAACAATCTCAGCGGCTTGGACTTCCGAATCAGCCACTTCCTACCAGAGACCGCTGCTCCCGAAGTCCACAGGCCGAGCTGGGCAGAGATTCACGCTGGCGGCCTTCGGCAAAGGGCTCCCAGGACTCCGCGATGTTGAAGTCAGTGCCGCCCGCGCTGGAAGCTCTGCAAACCACAGCTCCGGAGCTTCAAACGGCGATCCAGGAAAGGCATCGCCCGCTCTGCAGTGAATCCAGTGCTGTGCCACTGCTGAAGCTTTGGTCCGGTCCCCGGCAGGAAAGGCCGCGCCAATCCAGTTGGTAGGCCGCGAGGAGAGGGGGGCGAGGACGCCACTCGGAGAATAGTCAAATTATCGCCAGGAAGTGACTGAGAAACGGTTTCCCCCTTACCCTACCCCCTCCCCCACATAGAAATACTAAAAAATCCTCCAAAATGTACTTTTAAACAAAATAAAAATAAAAAAGATAGAAAAACAGACAGACTGTAGGCAGAGGCTTCCATCATGCGGCGCCCCTAGTGGCACATTATTGGGGAGAGGGGGTGGGGGTAGGAGGCAGCGGGTAATTTTGCAAAATTCATTGGAGCATTCGTTCCACTAGATTTGGAATCAACATTGGATCCCCAGTAAAGGGGACTAAGACTGGGGATGTGATAAGAATTCATCATGTTTTAGTTTCAGTGACTGCCACTGATGAATATAGGACACTTCACCAACGATCACTGACTGAAGTTCAAAACCAATTTCCAAATTAGTCAAGTCAAGTCAACATTATTTGTTACATACATATACAAGATGTGCAGTGAAATGAAAGTGGCAATGCCTGCAGATTGTGCAAAAACAACAGAACAGAACCAGTATTTACATTTTAGAATTAAACAGCTACAAGGAAAATAGACATAAAATGCTGGAGTAACTCAGCAGAACAGGCCATATCTCTGGAAAGAAAGAGTGAGTGATGATTCGGGTCGAGATGCTTCTTCAGTCTGAAGAAGGGTCTCAAACCGAAACGTCACCCATTCCTTCTCTCCAATGATGCTGCCAGCATTTTGTGTCTATCTTCGGTTTAAATCAGCATCTGTACCTTCCTACACATTTCAGCTACAAGGAAAATGCACAGCAAAAATGTACCAAATGTATGGATTCAGCCAGAATAACAGTGCTTTAGCTTAATTTCTACGTATTCAAAAAGAGTCATACACATATTAATGACAATGCACTGTCCCTACATGGACTCTCTGCAGTAAAGTTCAAGTAATGTGCTTTTAATTGTCATATGTACCATCAATGGAACAATTAAATTATTTCTTGCTGCAGCTTAACAGGCCTGCAAATGCAATAACACCCAGATAATAGACAATAGATAAAGGCGCCCTATAAGTGTAATGATAAATAAATAAACAAATAATTATAAAAAATAAAATAAAAATCATCAAAATACAATAAATTAATAACCTTAAAATTAGGTAAACTATTAGTGTAAAATCAGAACTCTGCAATGAAACCAGAGACAGAGTCCAGAGAAGATCACAGTTGCTGAGATTAGTATTGTGTAGTGTTCAAAAGCATCATGGTTGCTGAGTCAATAAACAGCAAGAGTGGGCCAAATGACCAGAAGAATAAATAATTGACAAAAATAAAAAATAAATAATCTTCAGAAATAGAAATGTTACCATCGTCAATCAATGACCTTGCAGTGGAAAAAGAAAAAAGTTGGAGCTGCAATCAGATATGTTTTAAAACTACAGTAAAGCTCTGATAATGATTGTTTGGAAATCCCAAGTTTACCACCTGTCGCACTGAGGCCACCATTTGCAGAACTCCTTGTAAACTCAAAAAAGGTTTTGTTTCCCATGCCCCCTTTAAACTCGCCTGGTTCATTGCCTAACAAATAAAGATAAATAAAAGTGGGTTGTGAAGAAATAATGGCCCTCTGCAACCAGTGCTGGGCAATGGAAGATTCTGCTGTATACAACCATTGAATTTGGCAGGGCTGAGATTGGCTTTGTGGTAATGGTTGTTGAGGTGTTCCACAGAGGTAGTGGTAAAAGCAAAGGAATAACAAAAAGGATCATGATGGATGAATATAGAAAAGATTCAATAACTGCAAAATAGAGCTTGTCAAAAGGGGTTATTGGGATAAGAAAAAATATAGTGTCGGAAGGAACTGCTGGTTTAAACCGAAGATCGAAGCAAAAAGCTGGAGTAACTCAGCAGGTCAGACAGCATCTCTGGGGAAAAGCAATAGGTGATGTTTTGGGTCAAGACCCTTCTTCAGAGGGGTTAAAGGAGATGTGCTGGGCAATCTGAAGAAGGGTCACGACTGCTATCAGGAAACAAATGAGGACAATTATCATGATCTAAAAATCACCAAACCGAACACTGTGTAAAAGGTTTGAATCAAAAAAAACACATTCTACAATTAAGAAACAAAGAGCTTCAGATGATGATTTATACGAAAGATCGACAAAGTGCTAGAGCAATTCAGCCGGTCAGGCAACATCTCTGGAGAAAAAGGATAGTTGAGGTTTCGGGTCTGGACACTTCTTCAGACCTTCTGCAATGTTGGTTGTTCAGCACTTGTGTGTCATTGTAAAAATATCAACAGGGAGTCCAAGTAAACATCGGTAGTATGGAAGATTATTAGAAGAAATTCCAAAAAGGAATTTGAAAATGATGGCACTTGAAAGTGATGGTATTAGCCAAAGATAGTATGCCTTTGTTGAGACGAGATCCCACCCAAGCAATCGGATTGAATTTTTAAAGTAGATGAAGTAGAAATATAGATGTAGTCTACATGTACTTCAATAACACCCATGACAAGTTCCCACATGATTACCATATAGATGAACAATTTGGATACGAATGCAAGCTGTGACAGTTAAACTTGCAGATGACATGGAAATAGTATTGTTGATGGTGAAAGGGCCTGTCCCACTAGGCGACTTTTTAGGCGACTGCAGGAGACTATGCGGTCGCCACATGTTCGCGGGTGGTTGCCGGGTAGTCACCTTCATGGTCGTGAGGAGTTCCCGCATTCTGGGAACTGTTCGCGGCCTCATTATGGTTGCCGCGAATTTTTCAACATGTTGAAAAATTAGCGACGACCCGAATGAAGCCGCATGGAGAGTAGCGAGAATTCTCGTGCCGTAGATGCAGTGGTAGGGTTGCCAGGAGGTCGAAGGTTGTCGTAGGTTGTAGCCGGTGCTGACCAGTGAATTTCATTGGCTCATTGGGGGGAAAAAACATACGCAGTAGTTTTCAGAACCAAGGATAACCGACCGGTAATGTTAATGTCCGCCGAGCTTAGCAGCCATGTAACTCTGGCTTCTTAAAACTTGTCTCCACTCCTTCTCCCCTCCCCCCCTCTTTTAAAGGACTTACGTGACCCTTAATTACAACTGTATCTCTCGTTTCCCTTTCCCAGGCACGGAAATCGCTATCAAAATATGGAGGGGACTGGGGTACAGGGGGGGGACACAATTTCTTGGCGGCCGCACGCGAGACTTCGGAGGCTCAATCTCGCCGGGTTAACCTACAGCCCTGCCTGGATTGACGGGACATCAGCGTTGCTTCTCCGCGCTGGCTGTAAACCTGGGCCATATTTCTCGCAAGCCCAGGCAGGGCTGTAGGTTAACCTGGCGGGACAGAGTTGAAATGGATTTAGCGCTGCTTCTCTGCGCTGGCTGTGGGCCTGGGGGCACCGCACCCGTCTGACTCCCGACGTCTCTGGGGGCACTCGGGTGGGGACAGGACAGCGCCGGAGAGCCGGGATCGATCCTGGCTGTGGATGAGGCGCAGGTCTGTGCCACTCCCATTGCCTGCTGACCCTCTTGTCCAATCGGCGCCCTCTTGTCCAATCGGCGCCCTCCATCAGCAGTCCCACCCCCCACTGTCTCGCGGAAAGCGGAGATTTCACCGGGTTTTTAAATCTGGATTACAAAAAATGGGGGGGGGAGGGGACTTTCCACCCACCTCTCAAAACAGGGGGGGGACGTGTCCCACCTGTCCCCCCCCCCTCCCGGGATTTCCACCCATGCCTCTGTCTGAAGGGACACGACCATCGACACGACCCAAAACGTCACCTATTATTTTTCACCAGAGAAGCTGCCTGACTCACTGAGTTACTCCAGCTTTTTGTATCTTTCTTCGATATAAAAATAAAGGGCCACAATGAGGTCGTTTGGGGGGGGGGGGGGGTGGTGGGGGGGATAGTGAGAACATATCCTAAAGGGCCTGTCCCACTTACGCGACCTTGGCTCACAAATTACGCGACCTCATGGTCGCTTGAGGCGTATGGGCACCGTATGGCCGCGCGGGGCCGGTCCCACTTAGAAGCGCGGAGTTGTGCGGGGCTGGTCCCGACATCGCGTGGGGCTCCAAAATTCTTGCAGTGGACGAAATCTTCGCGCGCCAACGGCCTGTCCGCACGCAAGCGCATTGCGTTCGTACACAGCGTCTCGACGGCGTACGCCTAGTGCGTGGAGTTGCACGATAACGTCACCGCCCGGCGTGGCGTTGCGTGATGACGTCACCGCCCTACGCAGTGCAACGCCCAAATTCAGTCAGCCCGCCTCCTGCCCAGCTGATTGGTAAACATGACGCAAATGACGTCACGAGCGAACTTAGCGCGTACCTAGCGAGAACTTCGCATGAACTCCGTTTCCGTTTGGTCGCGCCAAACGCACGCAATCGCATGCAAGTGGGACAGGCCCTTTAGCTTATGAGGTCCATTGAGGAAAAAAAAAGAGGGGCTGCTTTTGGTTTACTTGGTGTGGAAGAGGCTGAACCAGGGATACAATTATAATGGGCAAGTAGATTAGAAAACATTAGCTTTTGACACCTCTTATGGGACAATGGCAGAAGACATTTAGAGAGGGCCCGAAGAAAAATGTCAAAAACAGTTAAAAAAAAGGAACAAACTGCCACAGTGGGTGGTGGAAGCAGATATTCTTTCATTTATATATCTTGATGAACATTTAAATCGTCACGGCATAAATGTTATGGACCAAGTGCAGCTAAGTGGGATTAGTATAGGTGTGCGCTGGTGATCGGTATGGACATGCTGGGCTGAGGGACATTTGCTTATTGCATGACTGGGACCAAGGCAGGACAGAAAGTTAAAATGACAGAATGATTAGAAACAGAAGTTCACTCTGTGCGGAATGAACAGAAATGTTTCACAAATTACTCAATCTGTGTTTCATTTTCCCTGTTGTAGAGGAGATGTATTAAATAAAAAATGCAAAGTACAATTTGCTATTTCAGCTGGATAGCATGTTTGGAGCTCTGAAAGTAGTAAGGGAGAATGTAAAACAGCAGAGGTTCATTTCCTGCATTTGCACAGAATGGTTTGTGGATGTTGACAGTGATGTGAATAAACTAGGATGATAAAAAAGGAGGTTGATTAGGTAATCACTGTCCTTTTTTGTAAACCACCATCTACAATTCCTTGTGTCTTCTTTATTTACATTATTAAACAACGGTTTCAAAAATCATTCAAATCTCCTCTTGCATTCCTTCTCCAAGGAGAACAAGCCAACATGAAATGGATCATTACTGTAGTCTTGCACCCTTTGAACCTTCTAAACAAATGTCTTGTGAATCCTCTCCAAAATGTTCATGCACGAGCCTCAATCATCATGGACGGGAACATGTACTGAATTTCCTCTTTTTGTCAAGTGCTTCAATAGACATCACCAAATGGATCACATTACTGTAGTCTTGCACCCTTTGAACCTTCTAAACAAATGTCTTGTGAATCCTCTCCAAAATGTTCATGCACGAGCCTCAATCATCATGGACGGGAACATGTACTGAATTTCCTCTTTTTGTCAAGTGCTTCAATAGACATCACCATTTTTGAATGAATGTAGCAGGAGAGCAAAACCCTGATCCGCTTCAGGGATTGCTCGGGTCCATCAATAACATGCTGCTCTAGTATCTATAGAGTCAGAGTTATACACATAGGAACAGGCCCTTCAGCCCACCATGTCTGTGCTAACCATCATCTATATTAAATCCACAATCATTCCATATCCCTCCATGCCATATCTATTGAAGATAAAGCTTCATCATCAAGTCACCATCAGGCCGTCAACAATTCAAGTAAAATGGAGGCAATCCAATAACTCACCGATTAAGTTAATTTGGAAAAAAAGTCAATGAAGAGCGTGGAGATCTCGACAGTGGACCAGGACGGGGTGGACATACATTGCACCTGGCATACTCTTCCACTCACTTCCGAAACTGAGTGGATTCGTGCCAAGAGAGACCTGGCCACCATTCTACTCTATGTGACTAGTTTTATGCAACATCACCTATTCACTGGATTTTTCCTTTAGCTTTGTTTATTATTGTGACGTGTACCAAGGTACAATGAAAAGCTGATACTCTGGTGCTGTATGGCAGCGATTCTACCGCTGCGCCACTATAAAACTATTAACGTAATAATTTTACCTATTTAATTATTTTAGTAGAATGAAAGCTCCTGAAAAATGCCACATTTGATAGATGGCTACCTTCCTAACTTTGCTACACATTGTCCCATTGTTCACTACACCCTCAAGCCAATCATCACTGCACATCAGAAACAGTGGAATCCTGGCAAAAGCTCCAGTGAGAACTTTTTAAAAGGGTCCAAATAAGTTGTCACTGTAACCTTTCCCCTCGACTGATTTTTGCATCCATGCTCCTACCTATTTATCCCATGTGTTTAATTTGGATAAAACAAAATATTTTACCTTAACATATCAATTCACTCAAAGGTGCTCTGTTCTTAACAATTCTGTTCTCTTTCATTAGCCTGAAGGGATACAGCTCCATGCGCAGCAGATGAAAGTTTCTGTAACTTAAAAACCCAGCCACTGAATCATCCTTATCGATAACAGCCTTTCCTCTGAACTTTTTGAAAGGGTCTAAAATTTCACATGAATCTCTCAGAGAAGTCCTTGCCTGTAGTTAAGCAGGGTTCCAGTACTCACCACTTACTAAGATTTTCCTCAAGGGCATTTGTATTTAATCAGCACTGCATGTTTAATATTTTACAATGACAGGACAAATAACCAAAAGTCATTCAGATCCAAGCCATATTAAAAATCAGATATAAACTACAATGGACTGCCAGTAATTTTATGGGTCTGAATTTATAGAAAACTGTTACATTTTAAGAATGCTTTATTAGAAGGAATGACCACAATAATTCCTACAGCAGAGGACAGAGCTGAACTGTCAGGAAGCCATGAGAGCCAGGATGTCAGCTGTCACCACTAAAAAGGCCACATTGTACTGAGATTGAATCCATTAGCTCTTTGCCCAACTTTCTCACAATACTCATATACCAAACTTCATTCTTTCCTACTCTGAACCATCCTCCTCCTTAATGACAGACTGAACCATTTAAAAAATAAAAAAGTTTTTTTAAGTAATTTGAAATATTTTTGAAAGTTATTTCAAAAAGCAGTATAATTTTCATTAACCAGTGAATCAAACCAAAGCCAAAAATTCAGAATTTTCCAAACCCCAAACTGGACTACCTTTCATCAATTTCTGCACCTCCCATAACCACGAGCGAAATTAACCAGAACAAAATTGAAATCCAAATAATTTGCTTTTAAAAATCATATAACTGTTACCCCTTCAAGCCCAATGCCTTCCATTTTTAAGAGGGACTGGTATGAAATTGTTCCAAAAGGCAGAAACTGCCCTCTTCTGCCTGAAGTATCAATTGTTTTGCTAACTTAGTCTAATGCTGCAAAGACAGTAGTTAATCATAAAAGAGCACCATAATAGTTTTATTCTTTCTTCACAAAAATGTACTTTCTGCAAAAAGAGCTTCTCTCCTTAACGTAAAATCAAGAGGGTCAAGCATATTGAAATTTGTTAATTCAGCACACCCACTTCTGAGTAACCTTCAAGGAAACATTCCTAAACTTCAGGCAAAAAAAATAATCTTCCAAAACAAATGATACAAGTCAATGTTTTTGCAAAAATTTCATATGAATGATCGAGCGTGAAATTAATAGCTCAAGGATCCAAAACATCCTTAATGATAAACAGACATAGTAATAGCAGTATAACAGCTCTTTGTTTATCCTCAAACTGGAATCATTTTCTCATCAGTTGTATAATAATCAAGACATTAACAGTCACTTCAGTTTTCATTAGTTTCTATACATCAAATAGCGTTCCAGTGGTCCCTTAACATCCATCTGCACAAAGCTTTACAAGGAAAACATCTTAATGATTCACTCAAATTCTCAACTAAACCCAAAATGGTTGAAAATTTCTATTTACCTTCAGTTTAATCTCCCATGCTTGCAGCTGCCCATAGAAAGAAATGCAATAATTGGCTTCTTTCACCTCTGTTAGTCCAGAACAAAAGTGTCATTCAGTTTAAATTTACAAAATGCACCAATGGATGGTCAACTAGCAGAACCAACAGGGTGGAATAACAATAACTCTGTAGCACTTTCTTCCTTCTTTTGTTTAGCTTTACAAAGCCGTTAATTAAGACTTACACAATGCACCCCCGTGGTTTTTTTTTTATTTTGGGGCATTACATGTTGTACATTATTTTGTACATAAAGGAAAAAAGTTTTATTCCCAAGACAGAAACACAGAATTAGGTTAAGCTTATTTTGCTTATAAAAACCCTTCTGTTAGGAACTGAATTGTTTATTTCACATTATATTTTGTTGAGGTGTCTATTTCACGATCTTGAAAAATGTTGGCGTTTTCCTTCGAACAAGTGGGTGGAATTAAAAGGCAGCCAGAGAGGCCCAGGACAGGAAAGGGAGATCAGGGAATAAAAGACAAACCTGTAATTTAAACTCTAACTTTTGTCTTGATAGATCCTAGACCGTTTTGGCAAGATCCTGACTGTTCTGTTTTTCTTGTTCTTCACGATGAGAGACTGAGTGACAGACTAATGTGATTGCTTCTATTCACGGTTCACTGGGGGTAGTTTGGGGGGAGGGTGCTAAACAGGAACAAATGCCTAACAATGCTTTCATTCTGAGGAGTAATTTTCAATCCGTCAAAGAGTAATCTGGCCCCATTCTATTGTAAATGTGTTTATTCTGTGGTAAGCAGCACTAGCCCCGTCTCCATGCAGCAGCATGACAGAAAGATGGAGAATGCAGGCCACAAAACTCCCAGGCTCCTTCAAAAGGAGCCAACATAACAATCAACCTCAACATAACCTTTTTTTTTGTCTAGGAATTACTCCAACTCCAGATCTAATCGTGCAAGGCTTTGAGAGGCTTCTGTACATTTCTCTCCATTGAGTCCACTAGAGTTGAGTCCTTTTAGCAAATTCAGCTATACATGCAAATGACACCCCCTGCACATTTTCTACCATTAACTTGTAATGCTCTTTTCAAAAGCAACAAATCCTATTACAGTAACATCTTTAAGAGACTTTCAAATACTTACAAATAAAGTTTAGCAAGAGGCTTAGTGACTGGCATTTAATTCGAGAGGTCTGGTTCACAATATCAGTTTCCATGTTTTTTATCTTAACTATTTTGTTGCTTGCTAACGGATTTGCAAAAATAAGCTGCCTTCATGTCAGCTTGCTGCTGGCCATAGAGTACCTTTTACTGCTGTTACAAGCCCTTTACTGGACAAAAGATGTTTGATTGTTCTACCAGCAAAAAAGCTGTCCAACTTCTCATCCACATCTTACACACAATTTTGACGTCGTAATTCAATAAAGTAACATATAACCCGTAAAATATTTGGAAGCCATTTTGGGTACAAGAATCAATAAAGGAAAAAGGAAAAAAAGTTTACAATCATACTCCACCATTGCTGGTGGAGTTTGTAATATGATATACTGCAATTAGTTAGAGCAGTTGAACTGCAGGACTAATTCAAGGAGTACAATTACACAGGGAGGGGATAGCAAAGAATTAATATTAAACCAATAGCTAGATTACTGGCAAGGGAAGAATTTGTTTTAAACTTCCTTTCTTCGAGCTACCAAGGAGTTAATTTCATCAAAATAAACAGTCAATAAAACGTGGCATAGGAACGAGTATTGGCAGTAGAAAGTTTGTGAGAAGACAATTCAAATGTAAAAACCAACACAACAGCCAATTTCCCATGATTCAATGAAGTAAATGTGTCATGTAGTTCAACCTTGAACGGAGCAATGTGGTACAATAAATCAGGAAGACACATTTTAGGCTGTTCTCATTACCTAATGGTAGGACAATGCACAACCTCATTGCTGCATTTTTTTGCTGTTAGTTTCTATATAAGCGGCTGTAAACTAATTAACACCCACTGTAAAAATGTAATCCCACCCAAATCACTAATGATAAAACAAGAAAAGAGAATTGTCCTTATTTATGAAACAACTTAAAGTAAATTAATGAACATTTTCCAGCTATTGACAGCAACATTACCAGTGCCTGCATACAATTACTTACAAGCAGAGTTTTTACGTGGTCTGTGGAAGGAAGCGCAGTGTTCCATCATATCACCTCCTTTACCTACCCATGGCATCCCATATAGTTCCTCATTTAAAGAGATTTTGTATCGCCAACTTTACATACTTTAATTCTACAAATTGATACATCAAAAGCTTTTCACTACCTCAGTACAAGTGACAATAAACTAAACAGTTAATTCAGGCAACTTTCTTTATTTAGATTCAATGCATATTAATGTCAAAATATCACTTATTGAAGACAAACAGCTAACAAATGAACTCTTAATATTAAAGAAGGAACTGCAGATGCTGGAAAATCGAAGGTAGACAAAAATGCTGGAGAAACTCAACGGGTGAGGCAGCATCTATGCAGCGAAGGAAATAGGCAACGTTTCGGGTCGAGACCCTTCTTCACTCTTAATATTAAATATTTACAAAGGTTCAGGCAGGTTAATCTGTTACCAAATTATAGATATGTAATAAGAGGGCCTGAAAGGGGAGATAACTTTAACGTTATTTTTTCCACTGGGAAGTTTGGTAGTCAAAGTTGGACTACTCTGCCAGATCAGAATAGTGGGGAAAAAAATATTTTTCTACTTTATGGCAGAAATGATGCATTTAAACATAAACCAATGTAATATGTATTCGATTTGCACTTTGACCTTTAGGACGGAACATGGGCAAATTCAATTCACTTCTTGCCTCCAAAAGTCATAAAGCAAAGCAAATCATTAATCATAAAAAAGTGTGCAGTTACTGGAACCAATTAGAGCAATGTAATTAATTTACAAAACAAAAGCTTCTCCATCAGCATTCAAACGTGATCAGAGACTACATATTATTCAAATCGAGATATATGGGCCCACTGAATTCACTAACCAGTTCTAAACCATCAGATTGAGAACCTCAGAAAAGCAAATCTTCCTAACTCAGGGGAAGAGGAAGAAGGAAAATAAAACTAAAAATGTTATAACCTTTGCCCATTCCATGAACTTTTCTCATTCTTGACATGCAGTTAAATGCAATTTCTCCAGTGTAGAAAATAGTGGGGAGGCGGGGGAAGAAAGAGTGCTAATGTACACAAAAAGACAGGACTGTTTAAGAAGGAACTGCAGATGCTGGAAAATCGAAGGTAGACAAAAATGCTGGAGAAACTCAACGGGTGAGGCAGCATCTATGGAGCGAAGGAAATAGGCAACGTTTCGGGTCGAAACCCTTCATCAGTCTCAGAAAAGACAGGACTTGTCATACAGATCAATTATAGATCATACTGTTCAGTGACAGACTGGGTGTTAAAATAATCAGGAATGCCACATTCCAGAATATTTATGTACAATAGTTTAGTTTTAGTTTAGAGATACAGCCTGGAAACAGCCCTTTGGCCCACCGCGCCGGCCAGCAATTCCAGTACAAGCTTGCCAGACCTACCAACTTGCAGGTCTTGGAGGTGCAGAATCTGGCGGACTGGTGCTCAGATAACAACCTGTCCCTAAACAGCTCTAAGACCAAGGAGCTGATTATCAACTTCAGAAGGACACATAATGGGGAATACGCTCCAATCTTTATCAACGGGGACAGTGTGGCGAGTGTGTCCAGCTTTAGGTTTCTGGGCACACTCATCTCAGAGGACCTCACATGGTCCACCAACACAGCTGCGCTGGTCAAGAAGGCACAGCAACGACTGTTCTTCCTGAGAACACAGAAAAAGACTGGTCTGCCACAACAGCTACTGACAACCTTCTACCGCTGCACCACAGAGAGCATCCTAACATATGGCATCTCTGTGTGGTAACTTAGCTGCATGGAGATGGAGAGGAGAGCTCTTCAGCGGGTCGTCCACAGAGCTCAGAAGATAAATGGGACACAGCTACCAGCCTTGGAGGGCATCTACAATACACGGTGCCTCAGGAAGGCCGTCAGCATTCACAAAGACTCCTCACACCCTTGCAACAGTCTGTTCGAACCTCTACCTTCCGGCAGACGGTACAAGGCCTTCTACGCCCGCACCTCCAGACTTAGGAACAGCTTCACCCCCAGAGCTTTAGCTGCTTCATCCCCAGAGCTGTAGCTGATAAGTGCCCCCCCCCCCCCCCCCATGAACTGTCTCCCTCGGATGGTCACGTCACACATCGACCCAGCACTGACCTATTTGCACTTTATACTGTTTTACTGGGTTTTTTAAAAATCTTGATTCTCTGGGTGTTTAAATTTTTAGTTAAGTTATTACATCGGATGGAAGCTGCATACCAAATCTCGTTGTACCCCTGTGCAATGACAATAAAATAAATTATTATTATTATTAGGAATGTAGGAGGAAACCAGAACGCCCGGAGAAAACCCACAGTCACAGGTAGAATGTGCAAACTCCACACAAACAATAGATCACATGAGATCCTAAATTTAGCTATTAAAAAAAAATCAAAAAAATCTGCATGATATTAACATTTTACTACAAATGAGAACCCAGTTATAAGCATTAGAAGTACAATGTTGTGAACAATAGCAAAAACAAATTCTGCAGCTAATGGATTAAATCCTTTAACAAAAGCTAAAGGCTCATAAAAGCCATTTTTGTCATTTTAATTAAAACAGGCAGTTTTTATAAGAACACTACGAACGGCTGAGAATATTATTAAAAGAGGAACACTGCCAGATTTTGGCCCACAAACAGGTACAAGTTATCTAAACAGGAACCTTAATTCACTGTGTGCTTTAATTGCTTACTGACTAACACTCCCTGGAAAACAAATTAAACATCCAGGCGTTTCCTGGGTGAAAGGCCATAGACCTCAATTACTGGAAGGAAATATCTCACTAGCCAAAGAGAATAATCAACCCTGCATGTCATTAACCACATCAAGATTTAAAGTCAACTTAATGAGGTGGAAAAGGAGGCAAACAAGGAACAGACAGGCAGGCAACTTCAACGTGGGTTTCAGAAAATTTACAGTGCCCTCCATAATGTTTGGGACAAAGACCCGTCATTTATTTATTTGCCTCTGTACTCCACAATTTGAGGTTTGTAATAGAAAAAAAAATCACGTTGTGCACATTGTCAGATTTTATTAAAGGGTATTTTTTATACATTTTGGTTTCACCATGTAGAAATTATAGCTGTTTATACATAGTCCCCCCCCCCCCCCCCCCATTTCACGGCACCATAATGTTTGGGACACGTGGCTTCACAGGTGTTTGTCGTTGCTCAGGTGTGTTTAAATGCTTCCTTAATGTAGGTATAAGGGAGCTCTCAGCACCTAGTCTTTCCTCCAGTCTTTCCATCACCTTTGGAAACTTTTATTGTTGTTTATCAACATAAGGACCAAAGTTGTGCCAATGAAAGTCAAAGAAGCCATTATGAGACTGAGAAACAAGAATAAACCTATTAGAGACATCAGCCAAACCCTAAGCTTAAAATCAATTGTTTGGAACATCATTAAGATGAAAGAGAGCACTGGTGAGCTTAATCGCAAAGGGACTGGCAAGCCAAGGAAGACCTCTACAGATGATGACAGAAGAATTCTATCTATAAAGAAAAATCCCCAAACACCTGTCCAACAGATCAGAAACTCTTCAGGAGTCAGGTGTGGATTTGTCAATGACCACTGTCCGCAGAAGACTTCATGAACAGAAATAAAGAGGCTACACTGAGCCGCTGAGGACTTTCCACCTGATGCCGGTGTTCCAGCTTCCCGGCGGGTGGGCCTACAACATCGGGCTGCTGTGGCGGCGACCTCAAACTGGCCCTGACCTCGGGTGGACTAGGAGGAAGAGGAGGAGGACTGGACATTTTGGTGCCTTTGCCTAAGTGGAGAGTGTCGACTCTGCTGTGGGGGGATGTTCGTGTTGAATCTCATATAGTGTGTTGTGTCTTTTTTCTACCTCTTTTTTTTCATTTATATGGATAATTTTCTCTGTAAAGCACTTTGGCTTCATTGATTGAAATTGATTGAAAAGTGCTATATAAATAAATTTACTTTACTTTAAACACTGCAAGATGCAAACCACTGGTTGGCTGCAAAAATAGGATGGCCAGGTTACAGTTTGCCAAGAAGTACTTAAAAGAGCAACCATAGTTCTGGAAAAAGGTCTTGTGGACAGATGAGAGGAAGATTAACATATCAGAGTGATGGCACGAGCAAAGTATGGAGGAGAGAAGGAATTGCCCAAGATCCAAAGCATTGTATTGTATTGTATTCAATTTATTGTCATTATCTCATAAGAGACAACGAAATGGATTTTCCTTACAGTCATGTATCATAAAAATAAATAATAAATCAATAAAAAAATAAAAAATAAAAAAGCACAAACACAGAAGTCCACGACACAACATAACCCCACAGCGGCACCAAAGTTAAGGAAGGTACCATAGTCCAGCCAGCCTCCCCGCCGATCTTCCCAGATGTTCACCCGTAGTCGGGGCCTCCCGAGCACCCGCAGTCGCCGTCAGGGGCAGCCCGATGCTCAGGCCCTCTCGCCGGAAACGGTGGAACCCCGATGGAGAACATCCTCAGCGGCCCGGACCTCCAAATCAGCCACCTCCCACGGCTCCCGAAGTCCACAGGCCGAGCCGGGCGGAGTCGCAGGACTCCGCGATGTTGGTCAGCGCCGCCCGCGTTGGTAGCTCCGCGAACCACAGCTCCGCGATGTCGGTGCAGCAGGCCCAGCACTCCGGAGCTCCAAACGGCGATCCCCGGTAAGGCATCGCCGACCCCGCGATGTATCCAACGCTGCGCCGCTGCTGCTAGAGCTTTGGTCGGTCCCAGCAGGAAAGGCCGCGCCAATCCAGTAGGTAGGCCGCGGGGGGGGGGGGGGGCGAGGACGCACACAGTGGTGGGTGTATTATGGCCTGGGCATGTATGGCTGCTGAAGGTACTGGCTCACTTATCTTCATTGATGATACAACTGCTGATGGCAGTAGCATAATGAAATAGCATAATAAAGTGTATAGACACATCCTATCTGCTCAAGTTCAAACAAATGCCTCAAAACTCATTGGCTGGCAGTTCTTTCTACAGCAAGACAATGATCCCAAACATACTGCTAAAGCAACAAAGGAGTTTTTCAAAGCTAAAAAATAATAAATTCTTGAATGACCAAGTCAATCACCCGATCTGAACCCAATTGAGCATGCCTTTTATATCCTGAAGAGAAAACTGAATGGGGACTAGCCCCCAAAACAAGCAATAAGCTAAAGATGGCTGCAATACAGGCCTGGCAGAGCATCACCAGAAGATACCCATCAACTGATGATGCCCATGAATCGCAGAATTCAAGCAGCCATTGCATGCAAAGGATTTGCAACAAAATACTAAACATGACTACTATCATTTACACGGCATTGCTGTGTCCCAAACATTATGGTGCCCTGAAATGGGGGGACTATGTATAACACTGCCATAATTTATACATGGTGAATCCAAAATGTATAAAACTGGCCATTATTAAAATCTGACAATGTGCCCTTTAACCACATGCGATTTTTTTCTATTACAAATCTCAAATTGTGGAGTACAGAGGCAAATAAATAAATGGGTCTTTATCCCAAACATTATGGAGGGCACTGTATTCTCGATGGGATGACTTATTTGGAGAGAGATGTAGATTGTTCTGTAGGACACAGAATCAGAACAGAATTCACATTTTGAAATTAAATGCTTTATGAAGGAATTCAGAAACTCTTGATGCCCCTTTGACTTCTACAGAGCATCTTACACCAGTCTGGAAAGCTGCCCTTGAAACATCTAGATTTGCTCCAAGCTTCCACAGAGAACAAAATTTGTCAATTATTAACCACTCTGTTAGTGTTTACAATCCCATATGGTGTTAAATATAGATTTTTTCCCCATCATTTATGAACAAATGCAAGGCAACCCAGGAATGTGCACATATCAAAATTGCTTCAATATAAATGCACGTTAAAGGCACTAAATTAAACTTGTCATTTCATCATATTGCAACGCAGAGCAAGGATTATATCATAAATGCATGACGTAGTTTCAAATGCCAAATTCTCGGCTGCATGGAAATGCTAGGTCAATGTTGACCCCATGTTCTGAAACTGATGGTTATGTGCAGCACAAATCACCAAGCTGCTCCAACCTAAAAAAGGAAAGTGAAATATTCCATATGTTTTCTTTGTTACCAGCAAGGTTCCTGCCATAAAGCCCACATCAGCTTCCCTGTGGAGGGACAGGGTCAAGGGCCCGTGCAACTATTCATATGCAACCAAGTGGAAGCTAACAACTCATTTCAAAATGGATACTGTGAAGCTTGCCAGTAAATAAATATATTTTGCTGCAGTTCGCTTTTGACATTTCTTGAAAATTTGCACCTCAAAATTTAAGGTATAAAATTGTTCCTGCCATTATAAAAAGTATTTGGCTAAAAAGTTATATTGCATTTTAAATAGAAGTGATTTTAAATCTTATATTCTACATCAATGTTTACATTCTTTAATACATTTTAAGACTGAGATGGACAGAAGCAACTGCTTGTAAGGTTTTGATAAAGAGCAAACAAATAAATCTACCAATGATTAATTGGACTTAACTGGCAATTTATTTTGTTCTCCAAGAAACAGCAATTTGCATTAATTCAGTTATTTCCTGCCCTCGTCATACCCCACACCCAAACCAAATGTCCAAAATAAGATCATTAATCAGATGAGTTCAATAAATTATCATTCCTTCTTGAGCCTACTACTGATCAAGTGTGAGATGTTGCATTTTGGGACGTCAAACAAGGGCAGGACCTACACAGTAAATGGTAGGCCTCTGGGTAGTGTTGTAGAGCAGAGGGATCTAGGAGTACAGGTGCATGGTTCCTTGAAGGTCGAGTCGCAGGTAGATAAGGTGGTCAAAAAGGCTTTTGGCACTTTGGCCCAAGTATTGAGTATAGAAGTCGGGAGGTCATGTTGCAGTTGTATAAGACGTTGGTGAGACTGCATTTAGAATATATTGTGTTCAGTTCTGGACACCATGTTATAGGAAAGATATTATCAAGCTTGAAAAGGTTCAGAAAAGATTTACGAGGATGTTGCGAGGACTAGAGGGTGTGAGCTATAGGGAGGGGTTGAGTAGGCTGGATCTCTATTCCATGGAGCTCAGGAGGATGAGGGGTGATCTTATAGAGGTAAACAAAATAATGAGGGGAATAAATCAGGTAGATGCACAGAGTCTTTTGCCCAGAGTAGGGGAATCGAGGAGCAGAGGTAACAGGTTCAAGGTGAAGGGGAAAAGATTTAATAGGAATCCAAGGGGTAACTTTTTCACACAAAGTGTGGTGGGTGTATGGAACAAGCTGCCAGAGAAGGTAGTTGAGGCTGGGACTATCCCGTCATTTAAGAAACAGTTAGACAGGTACATGGATAGGACAGGTTTGGAGAAATATGGACCAAGCGCAGGCAAGTGGGACTAGTGTAGCTGGGACATTGTTGGCCGGTGTGGGCAAGTTGGGCCAAAAGGGCCTGTTTCCACACTGTATCACTATGACAGTTAGTTTATGATTAATATTTCTGGAAAAAAAACGTGTAATCAACAAACCAAAAAATGGTATGTCAAATAATGCAGTTGTTGAATTAAGAATTACAAGTTTAGATATGAAATTATTGTCGACCAAGCTCAATTCACACTGTAACAAGACTGAACAAAATCAGACATCCAACAATAGTTACAGCAATAAAAATACAATTGTGCAGATTACTATCAACTGCTACCAGTGTCACCGTCTAATAAAAACAGATTAATTTTGAGAGATCATTCAGAAGTAGGTTAGGAACCAGTGATTCCGCCTTTGGTTTCTGAGCAAGCTGGTTTTAAAAGATTAATTGAAATAATGCCCTGCCCTTCTTTCCACAGCGCTTCAATTATCTTCTCTGTTCAATATTTATAGAATTCTTATTTCCAAATTACTAGCAAATCAACTTTCCCCACCCTTTTTGCCAGCACATTCCAGATGTGTCACATCAGTTTTATACATCATGTGTATTCACTTTTTAAAAGTAAACCAATCCGAAAAGAAAAATCACACAGGTATCTTTTCCACATACAATAGTTTGAGCGACAAATGTCAATCAGCTGCTCTATTACAAGGCTCACTTTATTCACAGCAGTCTTTACAATTTCAGTGAGGGAAACATTTGACTAAATTCTAACTGCTGTGAAATCAAATTATACACCACTGCAACAAAATACTTGACTGCTTATACAAATAAATAGATATTATGTACAACTTCCACTCCTTAAAATTTACAGCTATGGCCCAGTGTGACAGTTGGTGAACATTTTAAAATCAACGTCAACATTCATAGTTCAGGGTAGACACAAAATGCTGGAGTAACTCAGCGGGTCAGGCAGCATCTCTGGAGAGAAGGAATGGGTGATGTTTCGGGTCGAGACCCTTCTTCAGACTGATGTCAGGGGAGTGGGCGGGACAAAGATAGAAAGTAGTCGGAGACAGTAAGACTAGTGGGAGGTACACAAAAATGCTGGAGAAACTCAGCGGGTGCAGCAGCATCTATGGAGCGAAGGAAATAGGCAACGTTTCGGGCCACAACCCTTCTTCAGACTAGTGGGAGAACTGGAGGGAAGGGGATGGAGAGGGAAAGCAAGGGCTATCTGAAGTTAGATAAGTCAATGTTCATATTGCTGGGGTGCAAACTACCCAAGCGAAATATGAGGTGCTGTTCCTCCAATTTGCGCTGGGCCTCACTCTGACAATGGAGGATGCCCAGGACAGAAAGGCCATTCCTCAAAAAGCACATGGAAGAAGAATGATCAAATTTAAAGGTTTTTACCAAAATGCAGATAATTCCTACGTGCAACGTAGGAGTTTTAATTTGAAAACGTAAAAAGTGGTTATATACATAGTTCATCACTGTGTCACATCATGGACAATATTTTATTGTCATATTGGTTCAGTAAGCTCACCCGTGACCATTATTTTAAGCTAACCGTTTACCTAATTTATTTTAGTTTAAAGATGTCCAACTGCTTTACTGTCATGACCTGCTGGCAAATAACCATTTTAAGCTAGCTAACAATTCTAGCACAAACAACAAAATGAAAAGAATGACATTATTTACATTTCACGTTCTTGATTACCTCAGGACTTTCAATCTTCATTATTCAATGCCAGTCAGTTTAAAGCCATGTAATTATAGTCGAGTCTAAAGGCCTACACCCATACCATAAAACTGGAATCTAATATCCCTAGTTTGTAAAACTTGACTCAAACAAGTACATTCTTTGACAAACTCAAAATATATTGGAATTTATTGCATTGGGTTATGCAAGTAAAATTCCAATCCGTTCCAAATTTACTCATCACCAGAATAGTGGAAATGGCACCAAAAAAAATGGAGCCTGCCCCATGGATGGGGAAAAAATAAAATTAGTTGGCCAGGGCTTACACTGTGGTCATTTTGTAAGGGATGGTAGTTATGTGTGGACATCAGACAAGTATTGGCAAGGCAATGTTATATTTCCCCCAGATTGGAGCAGTTCACATGTGGCACTTGAATCTATTACCAGAGAGCAGCAACAACAGATGACATTATACTTCAGCAACAAGCTACAGGCAGAAGACTAGTTGAAAAAACATTCAGATCAATAGAACCACTGCACCCATTTTCATGAGCTCGTGGATACACTAACAATTTAAATGGAAAATTCAACCAAAAGACTTAATAAAATCTAGAAGGAGCATTACCTTCATGCCTTGTACATCAGCCCAATGAGGACACATAGCATCATTTATTCTGTCAGCAGATCAAAACATTATGGAACACTATCAATCTACACCAGGGGTCGGCAACCTTTGCATAGAGGGCCAGGACACGTCTGCAGAGCAGATGGCGGACCACATCTATCACGTGACATGGATCCCGCCCCGGATGGCAGGCATCAAATCACGTGTTCACACAGATCCCGCCCCTTCGAGGATGCCACCCAGAGCACTGACCCCTAGTTTCGGGCATTCACAAACATGGCATACCTACGGACCATTGCCTTGGCTCGGTCCTGAAGGCGGTGGCTCAAATACACATACTCACTCGTCCATGGCCTATTGACAACCCCGATCCCGACAGTGAAGCGCAGACACAGAAGGTGCGCAGCCGTGCCCCTGGCTTTGCGCAGGATGCGGTACAACCAGTACTTGGCGCTTGGCAGCTCCACCATTGCGGCCGCCAGCGAGACCTTCTTGCCTGGGCCCGCGGCCTCCGGCCAGGGAGGTACTGGAGATGAAGGAAGTCTGCGGACCGGACAATTACGGAAAAAAAATACACCTGTGGGCCGAATGATTTTGGGTTACGGGCCGCATTCGGCCCAGGGGCCGTAGGTTGCCGACCCCTGATCTACACCAACAACATTCTGTTCAAAGCAGCCAACTACAGTGGCAGAACAGCACATGGCTGGCGATGGACACCAAGTTCTGGGCTTGCTGGCAGCACAAGAACAAACATAATAATAATAATAATAATAATAGATTTTATTTATATAGCGCTTTTCAGGACTCAAAGTCGCTTTACAATTGAGAGTCAGGAATAAACAAAACAAAATAGAGCAGTAAGACAGAGGGGGGGGGGGAACATGGGACTAAGGGTATGCAGAGGTGAAGAGATGGGTCTTGAGGCGGGACTGGAAGATGGTGAGGGACTCAGAATTTCGGACCGGTTGTGGGAGGGAATCCAGAGCCTGGAGCTGCCCTGGAGAAGGCTCTGCCTCCAAAAGTGCAGAGGTTTGATTTCGGAGTGGAGAGGAGACCAGCTGATGTGGATCTGAGGGACCGTGAGGGTTGGTAGGGGGAGAGGAGGTCAATGAGATAAGGGGGGGCCAGGTTGTTGAGGGCTTTGTAGGTGAGGACCAGGATTTTGTAGGTGATCCGGTGGGAAATGGGAAGCCAGTGAAGTTCTTTGAGAACTGGGGTGATGTGGTGCCAGGATTTGGTGTGGGTAATGAGTCGAGCGGCTGCATTTTGGACCAGTTGGAGTCGTTTGATGCTGCTGGAATTGATTCCGAAAAGAAGAGAGTTACAGTAGTCCAGTCGGGAGGAGATGAAGGCATGGATGAGTCTTTCAGCAGCGGGGGGTGTGAGAGACGATCTGATTTTTGCAATGTTGCGGAGGTGAAAAAATGATGTTTTGACAACATGGCGGATGTGAGGCTCAAGGGAGAGGGTTGAGTCAAGGATCACGCCAAGGTTGCGTGCCTGAGGAGATGGGGAGACAGTGGTGCCGTCGATAGTGAGAGTGGGGTTGTTAATTTTAGTGAGTGTTGATTTGGAGCCAATGAGGAGAAATTCTGTTTTGCTACTGTTTAATTTAAGGAAGTTGAGTTGCATCCAAGATTTGATGGCTGATAGGCAGGAGTTGATATGGGAGAGAGGGGGGTGGTGGGGGGACTTGGTGCTGAGATAGATCTGGGTGTCATCAGCATAGCAGTGGAAGTCCAGGTTGAAGTGACGGAGTATATGACCAAGGGGGAGGATGTAGATGATGAAGAGGAGGGGACCAAGAACGGAGCCTTGGGGAACGCCTTGAGTGACAGTGGCTGTGGCAGAGGTGTGGTTATGGAGAGAGATGAAGTGGGATCGGTTGGAAAGGTAAGAACGGAACCAGCTGAGTGCAGAACCTTCAATGCCAAGGTCCCTAAGTCTGTTGAGCAGGATGTTGTGGTTGACGGTATCGAAGGCTGCACTCAGGTCGAGTGCATAGAACAGGGCAGCACAGGAACAGGTCCTTCAGACAACAAAGTCTATACCAAATCATGATGCCAAGATAAACATTTATCTCCTCTGCCTGAATTTGATCCGTACCCCTCCATATCCATATCTAAATGCCTCGAACACCGCTGTCATAACTACTTCCAAAGCCACTGGTAGCATGTACCAGGCAGCCACCACTCAGTGTAAACAAAAATTGTCCTGCACACCTTTTTAAAATGTTGCCACACGGAGTTGTGCCCACCAGCCTGATATTTTCACCCGGAGAAAAAGGTTTAACCATTTATCCCATCTGTGCCTCTCATAATTTTATATAGTTCTATCAGAACTCCCCTCAGGCTCAGAAAAACACCAGAAAAAGCAACCCAAGTTTGTCCAACCTCACTTTATACCTTATACCCCCAGTTCCAAGTAGCATTCTGACAAACATCCTCACAAGCCTCCACATCCTTCTTCGGCAGAACAAAACTGTACACCAAATGTGACCTAGCCAAAGGTTTTACAAATCTGCAATTAATGAACGAATGAATTAACTAATATAACACATACAGAAAACACTTTAAGCAAGAAATGCAAGATTGCTCAGGTATACTAAATTTTAATAAAACTGCAATCAAAACTGATAAGACAATATAGGGAAAATATTATGGAAAATGTATTTTAAGGCAATTTTATGTATTGTTCCAGTTGAAACGAATACACCTGCATTCTTGTCATTTAAAATAAAAGAATGTAATCCTTGAATAAACCTAGAAATGTCTTCAGTCTTCATCAGATCAATACATTGAAAAACTAGCTCACTTATTAGTACTTCTAGCATCTTATCTGTAAAAGTAATGACAGAAACACAAATTTTGTTTTGTTAACAATGTTTAACTACTCAACAATGTAAATATATGCAAACCACAAACTACCCCAATTAATGGCTACCAGGTGCAAATCGATACTGGAAAGCATTGACCAAATTTAGTTCTCCCTTCATACAATATTGTTGGACTACACTAATACAAGAATGCAATATATAATCATTAACTATGCTTGCCTTTATAAAGTTATCTTCTTTAGCAGGATTATTTTGAATTATGAAGTTTCAACACAAGACAATCCAATACTTGAGAGCATTTGTTTACAAATCATTAATTACTTACGACAAATAGTAACATAATTTAAAGGGAAACAAAATGGGTTATCCAATAAATCTGATAAATGGATTTAGACACCGGTAATACACAAATGGCATCGACTAAATTCATTTATCAGATTTATTGAATTTAGACTGATCTTTTTCCTGCTGAAAACGTATTAAATCATGAGATATTTTGTCAAAGTATTAACTAAAATAATAGAACATTAATGACAAAATGCCAGAAGTTTAAAATTCTTCAATACTTTTCTTACTGCACATTCTAATAAGCTTCTTTTCAGACAACAACATTTATCTGTAAGTAATAACTGCATTTTAAAATTAATATCCCACATGATGCACGTTAAGCATGTCAGTAACTATTAATTAGAGCAAGTAGCAATAATCCTTGAATATAACAAGGCTCCAGGCAGTTACTCTAGAAACAATGACGCCAAAACAATTTGTGGCTTTATAAATGCTGCATTACTGATTGACCAGAGATCAGTGGAATATTAACAGCCTTCCTGGTCCAATCAATTATTTTTTTATTGCCAAACATTTATGGTACTTATTTTTCAGCCACTTAATGCCTTTCTTGACACGAGTATTTAATTACACCAATCATCTTTCTACTAAAACCCCCCCAAAAACAATCAATACTAACAAGGTCTATGCAAAGACCTTGGAATTTTTGAGGGAACATTTAAAAAAAAAACATCATTTGGAAGAAAGCATAACCCTAGCATTGTATTGGCAGTATTTCTGTTGCAGCAAGTCCTCTTGCACTATATTCCTTTCACAATGTGATTATTTTCTACATACATCAGAAATGAATTTTTCATTAAAGCACGTAAAAAACACACAGTACCTGTTTCGAACTGACAAGCATCCAACAACTATCAGCTTAAAACTGTTTCTGTACAAAACACTGTGCTGAAAGTTATTTTCCTGTAATTCTCAATCAAATGTGTTTGGAAACATCCAACACTAATAGGATTTTAATACAATATGATAGGCCACACAAATTTGTCAGAATGCATGCTTGCAATTGCAAAGAAGGCCCATGGTAAAGTTACTGCCTGTTGATTACCAGGAGTGCCTGGTTAACTTTCAACTGCACATGTTTTAAACCATTCTTGTGTACTGAGCAGTCAACATTAAGGATTATAGATATCTCCAATTATGACTACTTTTATTTTTAAAAGACTCGTGTCTTTGGAACAATCGCCAAAAGTCCTTTCAACTCAGGACAACCAGCTTCCATTGAAAACAAATTTTCTTTTAAGTCCAACTGCAGAATTTCTGATGAGGTAAGCTTTCAAATTAATTGTATAAAAAGAAAGCTCATTATCTTTATAAAAAAATCTTCAGAGGATGCACTGAATTATTTAGAAGTATGGCATTGGGTATTAACAAAATAATTGAGTGTGTTTTATGCTTTTGCAAGCAATACATTTCCTTGCACTTATTCTGGATGTACAGAAAATAGCCCAATACAGTGGAAGCCATTTGTGGGACATGCAAATTGCATCTTCAAGTTGGAGACTCCAATGCCCCTCCACCCACTGTCTAGGCTTTCCAGACTTGGCAAGAATCAGGACAACAATAAAATATGAAGCACGAGAATCACAAACAGCCAGCTCCTCCTGAAATTAATCCTCACCAAAAAATATAATAATTAATGCAATGTGGAACTGATTGGCTTTACTTCTTACTTGAAAGTCACAAACTAAAAATAAGGGTGTTGGGCTACTGTACTTTTAATCTATTCCAGACTAAAACAAATTGAATATGTAATTATGCTGCTCTGATTTGTAAATGCATTGTGTCCAACATATATTGCAATATGTAGGCAATATTCAGCAGTAACGTGGCCGGGCAACCGGAGTTAAACTGCCCATATACATGGCTGTCTTTGGAGGTGGGGGGTTCTGAAAGGGGGCTGAGCCTCACATGTGCGGACAGAACAACACACGTCGAGCTGCCAGCATTTAATTACTGGTCAAGTTGTTATCACACAAAAGTCATTGCAACTAGTTTTACAAAATGTAACCATATGACAGACATTTTTAAAACTTCGCAACTTCAATTGCCACTTGAGAATTTTCTCTAACAAAGCTACTTCTGATAACTTTCTTCCTGACATCAAACGTCCAACTCCGACAAAAACAGAAGCGGCATTCAGCAGGTTAAAATTTGTGTGGTCCCAAGGACTGCAATGCTAAATCCAAAACACACAACACAACCGAAGCCTTGGAATAGCAAAATTCTTTAACACAAACTTCTTAGGTGAGAACTGATTGTTGGTCAGAAAGAGATTTTAAAAATAACGATCGTATACAGCAGGCTCTTACGTAAAAATCTGTTTACATCTTCGAGCCTGCACATGGTAACTTAGAACAAGTATTCTAACCACTCTTTGCGAATTGCAACATGAAACAAAGATGCAAATTGATTTGAACCAATTTAATTGCAATTTGCATATTCAACGTCAAATCTGGCACACACATCTATTGTGGCAAGTAATTAAAAGTGATAGATTGCCGAAAATATTTCCATGCCAACTTCCATTGTAAAAGCTGTAACTTATGGTTATAAATATTTTCCAAAACAAATCACATTGGGCACTGTATTCAAACCACGGGGGGGGGGGGGGGGGGGGTTCAAACACTTCCAACACGCAATAAGCATTAGGTTTGGATTAGGGTTCTTCGCAATAAGTAATAGATTTTAATTTCCTCCCAATTATTGCAAGGTAGAAAATCAAACCACAGATCTTTGGGGGGGTTGGAGGCGTAAACACTTCCAACATGCAATAAGCATAAATTAGGGTTGTTCTTCGCAATAAATGTATATTCTCTCCCAGGTATTGTAAGGTAGAAATTCAAACCATAGATTATTTTGGGGAAGTTTTAAACACTTCCAACACGCAATATAAATATGCATTAGGTTTAGGCAATAAGCTGATTTTTATTCCCTCCCCGGTATTGCAAGATAGACATTCAGAGAGAATATCTTTGGGAGGGTGGGTTTAAAAACTCTAACGCACAATAAGTAGTGGATTTTTATTCCCTCGCAGATATTGCAAGGTAGAAATTCAAATAGATTTGTTTGGGGAGGGTTTAAACACTTGCAACACACAATAAGTAATGGATATTTATTCCCTCGCAGGTAGAAATTGCTTGCATGAAGGAAGGTTGGTGCTCACAATCATTCGTGGGTTTGGTGTTTGAGACACTTGACGGACAATATAAGGAGGTGTGGAGGAGCCGGGTGACAGTCCCGCGGCGGCGGTACTTACAGAAAGAAGGTGAGGATGCCGAGGCCTTGCGGGACGGCGGCCAGCCCTCGGCCGGAGCAGTCCACCCGCTCGCCCCGGCACAGGCAGACGGCGGGGCACGGAGCCGCCACGTTCTCGGCCAGCCCGCCGCTCCAGCCGGCCCACAACAGCAGCAGCAGCAGCGGGAGCTGGAGCTGGAGGAGGCGACCCGGAGCCGGAGCCGGAGCCGGAGCCGCTCCCGGCCGCTGGCACCGTGCACACCGCCGGCACATGGAGCCCGACCGACCGTCGGACGGACGGACGGACCGGACTGAGGAGAAGGTTAACGACGCACAGAGGCTGGCCGACTGAGGAGATCAAAGACGGTATTCTATTATTTTTTTTCTTCTTCTCCCCTCACACCGACCGACCTCCCGCTCCCGCTCCTCCTCCACCTCCACCTCCACCTCGGCTGCCGCTCGGTAAACAGCTGACGCGCGGCCCCGCCAAGCAGTCGACGGCCTAAGGGCCGAGCCCCTCTCCCGTCGCCATTGGTTACGCCGCCGGCCTGGGGGGCGGGGTCCACGCGTGAGTGACGGCCCGGCCCGCCAATGGTGCCGATCGTCCCGCCCCATCTCCCTCCCCATTGGCTGTCCCACGAGTCCGCGGAGGCGGGATTAGTCTCTGACTGATGGCCCGGTTCACCAATGATAGCTCTTATCCCGCCCCTCACGCATTCCATTGGTCAGAGGGCGGGGTCCACGCCTGTGTGACGGTCCGGCTCGCCAATGGGAGCGCTGATCCCGCCCCTCTCCCATCTCCATTGGATGTACCGTCAGAGAGGGGGCGGGGTTACACATGAGTGACGACGCAGCCCCCCCCCCCCCCCCCGCTGTTCCCGCCCCATTCGCCTCCCTGCAGCTCTGAGGTGGTGGAGTCAGGCCCTTCGGCCCCACTCGTCCCTGCTGGCCAACATACCCCATCTACACCAGTCCCACCTGCCCACGTTTGGCCCATCTCCCTCTAATCCCGTCCTATAGAACTGCACTACTATTGTTTGTTTGTTTTTTGAGTATGTGTGTGTATGTATACATATATATATATATATATATATATATTATATATATGTGTGTGCGTGTGTAGATATATATATAAGGTAGACCACTAAATGCTGAAGTAGTAACTCGGCGGGACAGGCAGCATCTCCGGAGAGAAGGAATGGGTGAAGTTTCAGGGCGAGACCCTTCTTCAGACCCAAAACGTCACCCATTGTCTACATATTCTGTTGTGCTGCTACAAGTAAGAATTTCATTCTTCCATCTGGGACACATGACAATAAAACACTCTTGACTCTTGACTATCCATGTACCCGTCCAAGTGTCTTTTAAACAAACAGCTAACAATGGCCCGTTTCCTTTATCATCGTTACTTTTTTTCCATATCTTTCATTCATTGTTCTTTATCTCCCCACATCACCGCCTATATCTCTCGTTTCCCTTATCCCTAACCGGTCTGAAGAAGGGTCTCGACCCCAAAATGTCACCCATTCCATCTCTCCAGAGATGCTGCCTGTCCCACTGAGTTACTCCAGCATTTTGTGTCTATCTTCAGTTTAAACCATCTGACACAAGTGTCTTTTAGATATTGTTATACTCTCTGCCTCAACTACCTCCTCTGGCAGTCCGTTCCAAACGCCCACCACCCTTGTGTGTGAAAAAATTGCCCCTAAGGTTCCTTTAAAATTTTCCCCTCTCACCGCAAACCTATGTCCTCTGATTCTTGATTGTCCTACTCTAGGTAAAAGACATCGTGCATTCATCCTTTCTATTCCCCTCATGATTTTGTACACCTCTATAAGATCATAGGAACATAGAAAATAGGTGCAGTAGGCCATTCGGCCAGCACCGCCATTCAATATGATCATGGCTGATCATCTAAAATCAGCACCCCATTCCTGCTTTTTCCCCATATCCCTTGATTCTGTTAGCACTAAGAGCTGAATCTAACTCTTGAAAACATCCAATGAATTGGCCTCCACTGCCTTCTGTGGCAGAGAATTCCACAGATTCACTACTCTATGGGTGAAAAAGGTTTTCTTCATCTCAGTATTAATTGATAGGAGCAGAATTAGACCATTCGGCACATCAAGTCCACTCCATTGTTCAATCACGGCTGATCTATCTCTCCCTCTCAACCCCATTCTCCTGCCTTCTCCCCATTCTGCTCCGATCACCTTATGAAAAATCAACGAGGATTGAACAGTGGTTGTAGACGTGATGAGCAGAATGGCCTAATTCTGCTCGCAGAAATTATGAACTCTACATTTATAACAACTTGAACTTGCATCATGAAAAATGGTGCCAAAACACTGACTCTTGTATACTTGCCTCACTGAACTATTCCTGTAAACGTACTTACCTCGAAGATTATGTTTATGTATAGTAATACTTTTAACTGAACTGTATTTGCTGTAGTTTTGCTGTACCTCTGCACCCGTGACAATGCAGTACAAGTGAACCATCCATTGTTTCCTAAAGAAGGGGAACTGAAGGCAAAATTCCTCGTGTGATTCCAGCGTGACGGTGTGGAGACATTCCAGCATCCATGTAACACTCCTTTCACTCCGGCGTGGTGCATTCCTGGTTTGGACAAAGGATTGCAATCCCGCACCTGTCCAGGTCCTGTACAGCAGGAAATATTGGGTGTGGGGGGCGGGGGGGGGGGGGGGGATGTGGAATTGGGCAAAATGTCATCGAGTCTAAAAAATAGAATGCATGTTTTTTAGTCCAGTGCATTTAGTCTGATCAGAGGAAGTTTAAAGAAAGACCGCGTGCATGTGATGGATCATGTTTTGGACTTTCACAAAGGCTTGGGGGAGAAGAACCGGTGGAGACAGAGCCTCCTGCTCGGCACTGTATATCATCACGGTCTCTGCCACGTCTCAGCATTCAGGGAGACAGGCGTCATATAGCCGAGGATAAAACAATAAGTGACGGCTACAGGGAAAGGAATTAGCTGTAGGCAAGGGATGAGAACATATACCTCCAATGCCTATCGTGACTGCATTGCAGATGCCACTAAAACCCCACACCTCCAATAGGTGGAATCACAAGGTGATGAAATACTGTTGGTATTTATCCTGTGGCCAGGCGACAACGCACACACTTATCTCAAAGTAGAATCCCTGCTTAATATGATACTCCAAGCTCATATATCAATGGTAAAAAGTGTGTCCATTAAAAGGAAGGTCTTTCATCTGAAGAAGGGCCTCGACCAGAAACGTTACCCATTCCTTCTCTCCAGAGATGCTGCCTGACCCGCTGAGTTACTCCAGCGTTTGTGGCTTTCTTCGGTCTTTCATCAGTCAATTTGTTGTTGAAGTGACATCTCTGGGCTTGACTATTCCACCTTTCTCTTGGTCATCCTGTCAAACTGTCCCATTGGTCACGTTTTTATCGCTGTACGCCTCGTTGTCAACTTCCCGTCAACTAATTATGATCTATTCTACATTTCCCTTCAAATTTGTCCCCTTTTTTGTCTCGTTTTCACACCTTACCCCAATTTATCTCTGTGTCTCCCTCTGCCCTGACTCTCAGTCTGAAGAACTGCTGTAGATTTGGGAGCAACAGCAGCAGGAGATTAGCAAGAGATACGACTGATTGGCTCTAGCCCGAGTGGGAGGAGAGAAGTGAGTCAGAGGGGGGAAAAACAGTTGAAAAGTAGAAGCCAAGCACAGGCAGACTTTATTCAGAACTGCTGTAGATTTGGGAGCAACAGCAGCAGGAGATTAGCAAGAGATACGACTGATTGGCTCTAGCCCGAGTGGGAGGAGAGAAGTGAGTTAGAGGGGGGAAAAACAGTTGAAAAGTAGAAGCCAAGCACAGGCAGACTTTATTCTTAATAGGACCAGTTAATTACTTATATAAGATGGGTGGCCAGGAGATGTGCCAATACTGTGAGATGTGGGAAATTGTCGACACCATTGATGTAGATGATCCCTACAGCTGCAGTAAGTGTTTGAAGCTAGCGGAACTCGAGCTCCGCATTGATGAGCTGGAGACCCAACTTCATACGCTGCGGTGCATCAGGGAGGGGGAGTATTACCTGGATGTTTTGTGCCAGGGGATGGTCACACCGACCAGTTTAACTAATTCAGTAGTTAGTGAGCAGGGAAAGGAAGGTGTGGCCATAAGCGAGGCAGGTAGGGGGAACCAGGAGGAGATGCGGCAGGAGCCACAGCCCTTGTCCCTGACGAGCATGACCGAGGCTCTTACTCAATGTGAGGACGGGATCAGGGGCTGTGGGAGGGATGAGCAACCTGGCTGCAGCACCGTGGATCAGGGGGCCATTCAAGAGGGGGGAGTTAGAAGAAATGCCGTGGTGATAGGGGATAGTATTATTCGGGGGGTAGATAAGGTTCTCTGCGGCCAGCAGAACATGTCCCGAAGGCTGTGTTGCCTACCCGGTGCTAGGGCTAAGGATATCTCTGCGATGCTGGAGAGAAATTTGCAGAGTGAGGGGGAGGATCCAGTGGTCGTGGTCCATGTGGGGACCAATGACATAGGAAGGACGAGGAAGGAGGATCTGCTGAACGAGTTTGAGCAGTTAGGGAATAAATTAAAAAGCAGAACCTCGAGGGTACTGATCTCCGGATTGCTACCTGAGCCACGGGCCAAATCGGCGAGGGTACGAAAAATTAAAAAGCTGAATGCGTGGCTCAAACACTGGTGTGGGAAAAATGGGTTTGGTTTCTTGGGCCACTGGCACCAGTACTGGGACAGGGGGGATCTGTTCTGTAAGGACGGACTTCACCTGAACGGTGCTGGGACTGGGGTCCTGGCAAATCATATAACTAGGGCAGTAGAGAGGTCTTTAAACTAAGTAGCGGGGGGGAGGTATCAAGGGGGGTAATAATGGCAGGGGTAGAGGAAATAGAGCAGGGTATCAGTGGGGAAACGGAAAATCAAAATGTGACAGGAGGATCCAGAATGTGTGAAGATAAAGCTCTAGATGTAAAAGGGGCAAAAACAGAAAGGAAGGGTAGTAAAAATCATCTGAAAGTGCTGTATCTAAATGCACGGAGTATTCGAAATAAGATAAATGAATTAACGGTGCAATTAAGTACATATAGTTATGATATCGTGGCCATTACGGAGACATGGCTGCAAGGGGATCAGGATTGGGAGTTAAATATAGAGGGGTACTCGACAATTAGAAAAGATAGACAGGAAAGAAAGGGAGGAGGGGTGGCCCTTTTAATAAGGGAGGGAATAACGGCAATAGAGAGGAAGGATATTGCGTTGAAGGATCAGGATAGTGAAACAGCTTGGGTACAGATAGAGAATAACAAGGGGAAAAAAACACTAGTGGGTGTAATTTATAGACCTCCAAATAGCTGTGACGCTGTTAGTCAGAACATAAATCTGCAAATAGTTGACGCATGTAAAAAGGGAACTGCTGTAATCATGGGGGACTTCAATTTTCATATTAATTGGGCAAACCAAACTGGGCAGGGTAGACTAGAGGAAGAGTTTATAGAATGTATTAGAGACGGGTTCCTAGAACAGTATGTCACAGAACCGACAAGGAGGGAGGCAATCTTGGATCTGGTCCTGTGTAATGAAGCAGGATTAATTAAAAATGTCATAGTTAGGGACTCGTTGGGAACAAGTGACCACAATATGGTCGAATTCCATATTCAAATAGAAGGAGAGCAGGTTGAAACTCAGGCTAGGGTACTTAGTCTAAATAAAGGGGATTATGAAGATATGAGGACTGAGCTGATCAAAGTTGACTGGGATAGCAGACTCAAGAATAAGACGGTACATGAGCAGTGGTGTACGTTTAAGGATCTACTGTATAACCTTCAAGAAAAAATTATTCCTATGAAGAAAAAAAGGGGTAAGGGAAAGAACAGTCAGCCATGGCTCAGTAAAACTATAAAGGATAGTATTCGGCTGAAGGCAAGGGCATATAAGGTAGCTAGAGATAGTGGGAGGGTAGAGGATTGGGAAGCATTTAAAGGTCAGCAAAAAATAACTAAGAGATTAATTAAGACGGGGAAAATAGACTATGAAAGGAATTTAGCGAACAACATAAAAACTAATAGTAAGAGTTTTTATAGCTATATAAAAAGAAAAAGGGTGGCTAAGGTGAACGTTGGTCCATTGGAGGGTGAGACTGGAGAGTTGTTGGTGGGGAACATGGAAATGGCAAAGGCATTAAACGAGTATTTTGTATCAGTCTTCACCATAGAAGACACAAAAAATATTCCAACGCTGGATAAACAGGGGGCGGTAGGAATGGAGGAGCTAAATACTATTAAGATCACCAAGGAGGTGGTATTAGGGAAATTAATGAGACTGAAGGAGGATAAATCCCCTGGGCCTGATGGATTACATCCAAGGGTCTTGAGGGAGATAGCGGTGGGGATTGTGGATGCATTGGTGATAATTTTCCAAAACTCCCTGGAGGCAGGAACGGTCCCAGTGGATTGGAAAATGGCCAATGTAACACCTATATTTAAAAAAGGAAGTAAACAGAAGGCGGGTAACTATAGACCGGTTAGTCTAACATCGGTGGTGGGTAAAATGTTAGAGACAATTATTAAAGAAACACTAACGGGGCACTTGGATAAACATGACTTCATCGGACAGAACCAGCATGGTTTTGTGAAGGGGAAGTCCTGTTTAACGAATCTGCTCGAATTCTTTGAGGAAGTAATAACCCGGGTGGATAAAGGGGAACCGGTGGATGTGGTATACTTGGACTTCCAAAAGGCTTTTGACAAGGTGCCACATAAGAGACTATTGCTAAAAATAAAAAATTATGGGATTGGGGGTAATATATTAGCATGGGTAGAGGATTGGCTAACAAATAGGAAGCAGAGAGTGGGGATAAATGGTTCATACTCGGGATGGCAACCGGTAACTAGCGGGGTTCCGCAAGGGTCGGTGCTGGGACCCCAGTTGTTCACAATTTATATAAATGATTTGGAGGAGGGAACCAAGTGTAATATATCAAAATTTGCGGACGATACAAAAATGGGAGGAAAAGTAGGGGATGAGGAGGATAGGAAGAGTCTGCAAAAGGATATAGATAAGCTAGGTGAGTGGGCAACAACTTGGCAGATGAAATTTAATACTAATAAATGTGAAGTCATTCACTTTGGGAAAAAAAATGATAGGGCGAGTTATTTTCTAAATGAGGTGGAGCTGCGTTGTAATGCAACGCAAAGGGATCTAGGGGTAGTAGTACATGAATCACTAAAAGTTAGTATGCAGGTGCAGCAAGCAATCAGGAAGGCCAATGGAGTTTTGGCCTTTATTGCTAGGGGGATTGAGTATAAAAACACGGAGGTCTTGCTGCAGCTGTACACAGTATTAGTGAGACCACATTTGGAATACTGTGTACAGTTCTGGGGTCCATACTTAAGAAAGGATGTACTGGCCCTGGAGGCAGTGCAGCGAAGGTTTACAAGATTAATTCCTGCAATGAGGGGATTGACATATGAGGAAAGGTTAAGTAGGCTGGAACTCTACTCTTTGGAGTTTAGAAGAATGAGAGGCGATCTCATTGAAACATATAAGATCGTGAGGGGCCTTGATCGGGTGGATGCACCGAGGATGTTCCCAATGATCGGGGAAACTAGAACTAGGGGACATAGTTGTAGAATAAGAGGGGGCTCTTTTAAAACTGAGATGAGGAAGAACTTCTTCACCCAGAGGGTGGTTAATTTATGGAATTCACTGCCCCAGGGAGCAGTGGAAGCAGAAACATTAAATATATTTGTCTAAAATAGATGTTTTTTTAGCTGCCAAGGGGATAAGGGGCTACGGGGAGAGGGCAGGGATATGGACCTAGGTATGGTTAGTATAGTAAGACCTGAGTGATCTCCTGGACAAGTGTCGATCGCCTGGATTGGGGTCGGAGAGGAATTTTCCCGGATTTTTTTCCCGAATTGGACCTGGGTTTTTATCCGGTTTTTTGCCTCCCCCAGGAGATCACGCGGTTCTTGGGGTGGAGAGGGGTGATAGCGATATAAAGGGGAGGGTAGTGTCTTGTGTTCTGTGTCTTGTGTCTACTGTTTGTGGGTAAGGGTGTCTGTTTAGTGTTCAGCCATGAGCGAATGGCGGTGCGGGCTCGATGGGCCTGGTGGTCTACTCTCGCACCTACTTTCTATGTTTCTATGTTTCTATGTTACCCCAATTTATCTCTGTGTCTCCCTCTGCCCTGACTCTCAGTCTGAAGAAGTCTTGACCCGAAACATCACCCATTCCTTCTCTCCAGAGATGCTGCCCGTCCCGCTGAGTTACTCCAGCATTTTGTGTCTATCTTCGGTGCAAACCAGCATCTGCAGTTCCTTCCTACACATTTCAGATCAACCAGAACTCTAGGCGTGGATGTTCACTTATTGCCACACCCATATCCTCTCTGACATCATTAATCCTTGACTGCATCCCAGTCCTTCAGATTTAAAATACTCATCTTCCTGTATAAAATTGTGAGGGGAGTAGATAGCGTGAATGTACATGATGCATATCCCTCTGTCCCCTGCATATTCATGTGCCTATCTAAAAGCCTCCTAAACACTACTGTCGTACCCGTCTCCACCGTCACCCCCGGCAACACGTTCCAGGTACCCACCACCTTTTAGAGATACAGCGCGGAAACAGGCCCTTCAGCCCACCATGTCCATGCCGAACAGCGATCACCCCGTACACTAGCACGATCCTGCACACAAGGGATAATTTACAATTTTGCCAATAGCCAATTACCCCACAAACCTGCACGTCTTTGACGTGTGGGAGGAAACCGGAGTACCCAAAGAAAAACCAAGCGGTCACAGGTAGAATGTGCAAATTATGTGTAGACAGCACCCGTAGTCAGGATCGAACCTGGTTTCTGTTGGTGTAAGGCAGTAACTCTACCATGGCGCCACCGTGCCACCCCTGTATAAAAAAAACTGCTTCACACATCTCCATTAAACTTTGCACTTCTCACCTTAAAACCATGCCCTCTAGTCTGCAAAAAAAAGGTCCTGACTGTCTACCCTATCTATGCCTCTCATATTTTTAATATACTTTCAACAGCAGGTCTCCCCTCAGCCTCCGATTGGCCAAAGAAACAATCCATGTTTGTCCAACCTCTCCCTGTAGCTGAAACCCTCTAATCCAGGCACCAATCTGGAAAACTGAATTTGGTAATCGTGTTTCACTGCCCCTTAATTGGTACACGTGACAATAAATGACCCTTGAAACCTTTGAAACCTTTGAATTAAATCTAAGAGCCAGAAAGAGTGAAAACTCTGGAGTTTAGAAGGATGAGAGGGGATCTTATTGAAACATATAAGATTATTAAGGGTTTGGACACGCTAGAGGCAGGAAACATGTTCCCGATGTGGGGGAGTCCAGAACCAGGGGCCACAGCATAAGAATAAGCCATTTAGAACGGAGATGGGAAACACTTCTTCACACAGAGAGTTGTGAGTCTGTGGAATTCTCTGCCTCAGAGGGCGGTGGAGGTCAGTTCTCTGGATATTTTCAAGAGAGATCTAGATAGGGCTCTTAAAGATAGCGGAGTCAGGGGATATGGGGAGAAGGCAGGAACGGGGTACTGATTGGGGATGATCAGCCATGATCACATTGAATGGCAGTGCTGGCTCAAAGGGCTGAATGGCCTACTCCTGCATCTATTGTCTATTGTCTAAAGAGGGGTGGATTATCCAGATGTGAAAGGTGTGTGATGGATCTGTGGAAAGTGCAATTCAAATCATAATTATTAACAAACATTGAGTAATGGAAAAGGGTTGGAGTTGCTCTTGACAATAGTTTCTCCTTCTCACCTGATACTGTCCTAACCCCAATCACATGGATGCTTTAGTTTTGCACCTCACTCTCTTCTCCAGCTACATTTTGTCAACTGTATCTCCTGAACTTTTCTCCCAATTTGGAAGGAGGATCCCTGACCTTAACATTTAGCTCAGCGAAACAGGCAGCATATTTCGAGAGCTTTCACCCCGCAGAGGTGCTGCCTGACCCGTTAAGTTACTCCAGCTTTTTGGTGTAAACCAGCACCTGCAGTTCCTTCCTACACTTTAATGTTAACTGTTTTTTCCCCCCCATAGCAGCACAGAACCAGGCCATGCAGCCCAACAAGTGCATGCCAACCAAGATGCCCCAAGATTTCTTCCAGTATGCTCTGTTTTTGTTCATGAATATGGTTTTGGAATGAGATTTCTTCAATTATCGACCTTTGTCCTTTCCTTCTGCTATCTTGTTTTGTGAATGTAGCATGTGTTCAAGTTGAGCATCTAAACTAGAGGCCACAGCCTCAGAATAAAAGGACGAACCTTCAGAAAAGAGACAAGGAGGAATTTCTGTAGTCAGAGGGTGGTCAATCAGTGGAATTCATTGCCACAGAAGGCAATAATCAATGGATATTTTTAAGGTGGAGATTGATTTTTTGGGAGTAGGCAGGAGAATGGGGTTGTGGGGGAGAGATAGATCAGCCATGATTGAATGATGGAGTAGATTTGATGGGCTGAATGGCCTAATTCAGCTCCTATAACTTATGAATCTATGGAACAATAACTATTTTCACCAAGTGTGTAATCTGAAACAACAATATTCCAGGTACATTGGTAAACTTACTTTCTCGTCTTCTTCCCTTTCAGTGTTTTGATTCAATGTTGATGTGTTATCCCACTCAGACCTGGTACCTAGAGTTAGCACCAGCAGAGAGAAGGCTGTCAAGGGGGGGGTGGGGTTTAGCTAGGTTTGACCCTGTTCGCTCCCAGTGCTTTGAACAGAGGCTGCCAGATCGTAAGCAGACGTGCGGTCCAGGTCGTGATTTTCTTTCTTGATTTCAGAGAGCAGAAGCCAACTTTGGAACTCTCCACTAATCTAAGATTAGTTAGCATCGCTAACTGACTATTGATCGAAAAACTTTGATGTTTGTTGAACCACAGATTGAGGGACTGAGACCGTCTATTTTAGCCAGAGGGAAAACACTGCCAACATTTTCATAGGTGCAGGTATGACTTTGATGTAGCAATAAAACCAAAAGTTTCCAGTTACTGCTTTTTTAAACTTAGCTGCCTTGCCGAAGACGGCTGTTAATTCATCAGCATCCCTTTTACCAAATGCTCTCGAGTAATTCCTATTACAAAATGTTGTTGATCAAGATTAGATTCTGTTGCCTTTGATGATTTTCTTGGCTTAAATCTGCCAACGCATTTGAATGCCTTAAGTTAGTAAAATGATACCATAATGTTCTATCACGAAGATCTCATTCTGTCTCCAATATCACAATCTACCTAAACGATCAGAATTAAAAGCTGCTTAGCCCAGAGATTAACATTGCAGTGGAAATTTATTGATAACACCAACCCCGACAATAATCGAAGAGCGGTCTGTTTTTATAATTGATTGATCGACTGAAAGATACAGCGTGGAAACTGGCCCTTCGGCCCACCGAGTCTGTGCCGACCCGTTCACACTTGTTCTATTTCATCCACCCTACAGTGTTGACAATTTACAGAGGGCCTATTAACTTACAGACCCGCACGTCTTTGGGATGTGGGAGGGAAACAAAGCATCCGGAGGAAACCCACATGGCCACACGGAGAACGTGCAAACTCCACAAAGACAGCGCCCGGGGGTCAGCATTGAACCCAGGTCTCTGGCGCTGTGAGGCTAATAGAAGTATACACACATGGATAATGCCTCATATATCAGTGATGTCTGGACCAACATGAAAAATGGCGATAGACACAAAATGTTGGAGTAACTCAGCAGATCAGGCAGCATATCCAGAGAAAAGGAGCAGGTGACGTTGCGGGTCGAGACCCTTCTTCAGACTCTTAGAAAAATGGCGAATTAATTAAGCAGGTATGGCAGAACTTATGAAGATACAACTCCGAAAGGATCAGAGCTTGAAAGGAAGACATTTGTACCAAGAAATAATTTCATGAGGAGTTATAATAAGCAGGTTATTTATACTTCATAGCCTTCTAATAGCACGAGTAGATAATTAGTTATTTACTACAAAGTTACGAATAATTGCGACAAAGTGTAATGATGTTATTTTCTCGTTATATATCAGATTTTGTTGTAGGTTTAATTTTATCATTAATGGAAAGAATTTGCTTTATTAATATGACATAGACTTCATTGTTATCTCTAATCACCAAACCCTGTTATTTGAAAGGATATCAAAGCTATACTATCTCTTCAAATCCCACATGTGTCAGGAAACTCACTTCATAGATAGTTGTGTTTGAAAACAAACCAATTAAAAAAAAATAGGAACCTGGATATGCAGGGAATGGAGGGATGTGGATAATGTTCAGGCAGATAGGAGTTGGTCTTGGCATCATGTTAAGCACCGACATTGTGGGCCGAAGGTCCTCTTCCTGTACCTGTGTTCTACGATCTTGATTAGTACGGGTGTCAGAGGTTATCTCCCCACTGGATTACAACCTTGTCGTGGTCGGGGAGCTTGTGTGTCTCAGTGACCCCATGAGCTATACCAGCGGGAGATTCGTCTCCTGTTAGGGTCTCCCATGCTGGACAGGTCGAAGGGTAGAGGCGAGACGAAGAGCGATCCACTGGTCCTCCAGGTTGGAGGTTGAGCACAGGTCTAACAACCCTGTCTCGTAAAACAAATATGTTACGGAATCAGCAACTGAAGGAATCAACACTACTGAGTGGAGGACCTTCGTTGCTGCCCTACATGCCAGGAGGCATAATAGACAGTAAGTAAGTAAGTAAGTAAGTCAGAGGTTATGGGGAGAAGGCCGGAGAATGGGGTTAGGAGGGAGAGATAGATCAGCCATGATTGAATGATGGAGTAGGCTTGATGGGCCGAGTGGCCTAATTTTACACCTATCTCTTATGATCTTATGATCAACGTTCCATGTTCCATGATCCATGTTCTACAGTATGTTCAATGTTCTATGTTCTATGTTCAATGTTAAAGCTGGTTCTCTGTGGTATTTCAAATGATGTTTGACATTGTGGGACATGCTTCATCAGAACTGGAACATATACAGGAGGATTGAGGAAAATCTGCTGGGATTTGGTTTGTGATGTTTTGCTGAGTTGAGTTGATAGTGAGGTCGCTATCATTGACTCGTGGTAGGAAAGAGAACATGGGCCTTTGCTTCCATTCCTCATCACCATGCAGCCTCCCTGGCTGAAAGTGTACATTAGCCAGCAACAGATAAGCACGTGAACTGGCCTTTATATTAGCTCATAAGGTCATAAGGTCATAGTGATAGGAGTAGAATTAGGCCATTTGGCCCATCAAGTCTACTCCGCCATTCAATCATGGCTGATCAATCTCTCCCTCCTAACCCCATTCTCCTGCCTTCTCCCCATAACCCCTGACACCTGTACTAATCAAGAATCTATCTATCTCTGCCTTAAAAATATCCACTGACGTGGCCTCCACAGCCGTCTGTGGCAAAGAATTCCACAGATTCACCACCCTCTGACTAAAGAAAATGTTTCTTCCTAAAATAAGGCCCTTTAATTCTGAGGCTGTGATCTCTAGTCCTAGACTCTCCCACTAGTGGAAACATCCTCTCCACATCCACTCTATCCAAGTCTTTCACTATTCTGTACGTTTTAATGTGGTCCCCCCGCATTCTTCTAAACTCCAGTGAGTACAGGCCCAGTGCCGTCAAATGTTCATCATAGGTTAACCCACTCATTCCTGAGATCATTCTTGTAAACCTCCTCTGGACCCTCTCCAGAGCCAGCAGGGCCTAAAATTGCTCACAATATTCCAAATGCGGGCTTTACCAGCGCCTTGTAGAGCCTCAGCATTACATCCCTGTTTTTGTTTACAAGCCGTCTTGAAATAGATGCTCGTATTGAGTTTGCTTTCTTTGTTAATTGCGTTGCCTGAAGCAGAGGGCATGCTGACACCCATATCTGAGCCCACTCACGTCTTGCTTGGGCAAGGTAAACATTGGACGATCCAACATGAACTGTATCATAGTGGTGTGCTTTCAAGAGAAAGGGTGGCGCAGTAGTAGAGTTGCTGCCTTACCGCGCCAGAGACCCCTGCTGTCCGTACGGAGTTTGTACGTTCTCCCCGTGACCGCGTGGGTTTTCTCCGGTTGCTCCGGTTTCCTCCCACACTCCAAAGGCGTACAGGTTGGTAGGCTAATTGGCTTTGGTAAAATAGTCCCGAGTGCGTGTAGGATAGTGTTAGTGTGCGGGGATCGCTGGTGAGCGTGGACTCGGTGGGCCGAAAGGCCTGTTTCTGCAATGTATCCCTAAACTAAACTAAACTGAGGAGACGGCAGAAAACTTACAAGGAAAATAATCTGTCAGTGTGTTTTCTCATTAAATGTATTTGCAAATGCAAATTAACTAATTAACTTAATTAGCACATTATTTCAACTTATATTATTATCCCCTAAAATTGACAAGTGAGGCCTATAATTTTTCAATTATGGAAATCTAGAAACATACAATTATTGCCTTTTCATCTCATATCCTTCAGCTCATGTCAAGTGCAAAATATCAACATTCTAGTCAACGGTAGTTGTTTTATACAAAGTAAATTTACAAGAATTGCCTCTGCTGCCCATTAAATGTTATTCTGACCAGTTCTGATTTTTTTTTTTAATTGGACCTCATATTTCGCCTGGGCAGCCTACAACCCAGTGGTATGAACGTTGACTTTTTCAAATTCCAATTAACTCCTGCATTCCCTCATCCCCCTCTCCCCCACCCCACACCCTAGTCATCCTACCTGTTCCACTTGTATTATTCTCGTTTGTACACCTTCCCTAGCCAACAATGGGCCATTGTGGGCTCCACCCTTCCAGAGGTCATCTGTCGCTGGCTCTGATTTGTTCTGGTCTTTTCTCACCTCCACACCTCTACTTCCAGTCTGAAGAAAGGGTCCCGACAAGAAATGCCATCTAGTCCTTTTCTCCAGTGATGCTGCCTGACCCACTGAGTTACTCCAGCACTCTGTGTCTATCTTCAGGACAGTTAGAATAGAAACATAGAAAATAGGTGCAGGAGGAGGCCATTCGGCCCCTTGAGCCAGTACCGCCATTCAATGTGATCATGGCTGATCATCCAGACTCAGTATCCCGTTCTGTCTTTCTCCCCATATCCCTTGGTGGGCAGCTCAGTGCAGATGCTGGAAATCTGAACTAAAATCAAAAAATGCCACAAACATTATTATGTCTGTGATGAGTTTTATGTTTAACCTTAGGCTCAGGTTTATTATTATTGTCACGTGTACCGAGGTGCAGTGAAAAGCTTTGTTTTGCCTGCTATCGAATCTGACCAGATATACCATACATATGATGAATGGTGTGTGAACTTAATCACAGAGTCCAGAAAGTCAAACAACACTGAAACAGGCCCTTCGGCCCAACTCATTCAGGTGGAAACCCACCCGCACCTGTATCCACCTATCACTCGTCCGACTTTGTCCTGCCCCCACCTCTCTTCCAGCTTCCTCTCCCCTCCCTCCCTCCCACCACAATCAGTCTGAAACGCCACCTATCCATGTTCTCCAGAGATGCTGAGTTACTCCAGTACTTTGTGTCCTTTTTTTGTTCACCAGCATCTGTGGTTCCTTGTGTCTCCAAATACATAAACTGGTTTGCCCTGATCTATTCTTCTAGTTACAGCCTCAGGAAACTCACGATGGATTTATCAAACATCACTTCTCTGTTGAATCTGCCCAACCCTAACACTATTGTCTATGTGCCCTGTCCTAAATAATAGCATGGCCTACATTTTCCTCACTACAGTATAACTAATCTTTAATACGGAAGCTAGACACAAAATGCTGGAGCAACTCAGTGGGACGGGCAGCATCTCTGGATAGAAGGAATGGGTGATGTTTCTGGTCGAGACCCTTCTTCTTTTATGCTCCCCCCTTCTTAAACAGTGGGGTGACAGCAGGCAGGATCTTATCTGTGGAACAATCCTAGTTTGTATGCAAATACAGGAGATGACATCTGATGCTTCACTTTCCTCATTTGTTACAGTACCTTCAAAATTCTTCAGTGCAGCATCTCTGATTCTGGGGGTTATCAGCCGTGAATCTTTGCAACAGCATTGCTGAGGGCCTGCTACTTTCTTTGAGTTCCTCATTCGCTCCTTACCTTAACTTCTCCCCGATCTGTGAGAAGTATTCTGTATCCTTTATCGATGAAAAAAAAATACAAGACATTTAGACTTTACTGTAGAATTTAAAGATTTAGACTTCAGATTTTAGAGACACAGCGCGGAAACAGGCCCTTCGGCCCACAGAGTCCGTGCTGACCAGCGATCACCCCATACGCTAGCACTATCCTACCCACTGGGGACAATTTTTACGATTTTACCTATAAATCTGCACGTTTTTGGAGTGTGGGAGGAAACCAGAGCACCCGGAGAAAACCCACGGGGTCATGGGGAGAACGTACAAACTCCGTACAGACAGCACCGGTAGTCGGGATGGAACCCGTGTCTCTGGCGCTGTGAGGCAGCAACTCTACCTGTACACCACTGTGCTGCCCTATAATTATTAATCGCTTAATTTCACTGCCATTTCCTCATTCCTTGCCATGATCTCTTCTGGCTCAGTCTGTCTGGGACCCACTTTAATTTTAAGTCTGTATTTCTCAAACATATTGACTTTTCTTACAGCTTACTTGCTAGCGAATTGTCTTTCCTTATTCATTTCTTGGTACTGCGATGAATTCCACAATTTGTACAATGCTAAACCTGAAAACTGTAATGTCCAGGTTCAGGAAAAGACACTTCCCTACAGCCATTGGGCTATTAAACACTACAACCTCAAATAAGCTCTGAACTACATAGAATATTATTGCTATTATTGCACTATTATTGTCCGTTGGGCAGTGGGCAGGTGCTATAGACCTGCACGGGAAGGTAGACGCTCCCGCCCCCCACGAGTCTCGGGCAGATGGGGCTCATCAGCCTGGGAAGGCAGTCCATCTAGGAGAGGGAAAACTCTGATTTAAAACCTCCACTGCCTTGTGGCCATATCCAGTCATGGAAAAGGCTCCAGGAGTAAACCTCAAGAAAATCCGTAGTCGGAGCCCCTAAGGCAGTTCGTCGTTGTCTACAACCTCGCTCTGGCAGCTCCTGCGACGGCGCTGGTGCCAAACTGTAACGGCCCTGCTGTTCCTTTGGATCGATCAGCGAGGTGGAGAGGGGGGACGTGCTGCATGGGCAACAGCCTGTCCTCCATATGACATCGCCTGGCTTGCATCCGACCAGGATGTATCACCCATAGTCAGTCATGACCGAGGGGGGCCAACTACTATTGTTCATTTGTTTTTTCTGTGTACATATGTGCATGTGCACACACACACATTGGGCTTTATTTTTCTCATTTCTCATATTGTTTACAGTGTACTATGTTTACACATTGTGTTGTGTTGCTGCAAGTATGAATGTCGTTGTTCTATCTGGGACACATGACAATAAAACACTCTTGGTGTTATGATCTTTTTCCATTCGCTTTCCCCTCTTGGCAGCTACGTTTCTTGTTACGTATATCTTCTGCCTTGGAGTGCAATAAATTCCTTGTAATTAAATGTATCATTTCATCAAATGACTTCTGTAAATTCTTCAGACGTTTTTCGTGGCATTTGCGAGACTGGACTGGCAATTGCAGGCATCTCAAAGCCAGCGGAAAATCACAAGCAATGTTACCTCCAGAAAATGGAAGATTGACCCAGCGTGAAGAAGGGTCCCAACCCGAAACGTCACCTATCCATGTTCTCCACAGATGCTGCCTGACCCGCTGAGTTACTCCAGCACTCTGTGAAACGTCACCTATCCATGTTCTCCACAGATGCTGCCTGACCCACTGAGTTACTCCAGCACTCTGTGAAACGTCACCTATCCATGTTCTCCACAGATGCTGCCTGACCCGCTGAGTTACTCCAGCACTCTGTGAAACGTCACCTATCCATGTTCTCCACAGATGCTGCTTGACCCGATGAGTTACTCCAGCACTCTGTGTCTTCTTTATAAACCAGCATCTGCAGTTCCTTGTTTCTACATCCCTCTAACCCTTTCCTGCCCATATACCTGACCAATTGTCATTTTCCAATCCAACCCCACAAAAAACAAGACCCTCCCCAGGTACCTTCTGCAGCAACCGCAAGAGATGCAACACCTGTCCCTGTATCTTCCCCCTCAACTCCACCCAAGGACCCCAACAGTCTTTTCAGGTGAGGCAGAGGTTCACGTGCACCTCCTCCAACCTCATCGACTGCATCTGCTGTTCCAGGTGTGGACTCCTATATAACGGCGAGACTAAGCGCAGGCTCGGTGATCATTTCGCTGAACACCTCTGCTCAGTCCACCTAAACCTACCCGATCTCCCGGTCTCTGTGTCTCTGTGACTGTGTCTCTGTGACTGTGTCTCTGTGTCTCTGTGTCTCTGTGTCTCTGTGTCTCTGTGTCTCTGTGTCTCTGTGTCTCTGTGTCTCTGTGTCCCTGTGTCCCTGTGTCTCTGTGACTCTGTGTCTCTGTGTCTCTGTGTCTCTGTCTCTATGACTCTGTGTCCCTGTGTCTCTGTGTCCCTGTGTCTCTGTCTCTGTGACTCTGTGTCTCTGTGTCTCTGTGTCTCTGTGTCTCTGTGTCTCTGTGTCTCTGTGACTGTGTCTCTGTGTCTCTGTGTCTCTGTGTCTCTGTGTCTCTGTGTCTCTGTGACTGTGTCTCTGTGTCTCTGTGTCTCTGTGACTGTGTCTCTGTGTCTCTGTGTCTCTGTGTCTCTGTGTCTCTGTGTCTCTGTGACTCTGTGTCTCTGTGTCTCTGTGACTCTGTGTCTCTGTGTCTCTGTGTCCCTGTGTCTCTGTGACTCTGTGACTGTGTCTCTGTGTCTCTGTGTCTCTGTGTCTCTGTGTCTATGACTCTGTGTCTCTATGACTCTGTGTCTCTGTAACTGTGTCTCTGTGTCTCTGTGTCTGTGTGTTTCTGTCTCTATGACTCTGTGTCTCTGTGTCTCTGTGTCCCTGTGTCCCTGTGTCTCTGTGTCTCTGTGACTGTGTCTCTGTGTCTCTGTGACTGTGTCTCTGTGACTGTGTCTCTGTGTCTCTGTGTCTCTGTGTCTGTGTGTCTCTGTCTCTGTGTCTCTGTGTCTCTGTGTCTCTGTGTCTCTGTGTCTCTGTGTCTCTGTGTCTCTGTGTCTCTGTGTCTCTGTGACTCGAGACAATGTCAAATGTTCTGTCCCCATTGACTCTCCTTGGTACTACCTTAAAATAATCTGTCAGGTTAGTCAGTCATAATGTAGCTGTGACAAGATTATACTGACAGTCACACAATAATTAGTGATATTCTAATATAATGAATAATGAACACAGCCTCATTTAAATCTACAGGCCAATAATTACACGCCTGTTATTGAAACATATAAGATTATTAAGGGTTTGGACCCGCTAGAGGCAGGAAATATGTTCCCGATGTTGGGGGAGTCCAGAACCAGGGGCCGCAGTTTAAGAATAAGGGGTAGACCATTTAGAACGGAGACGAGGAAACACTTTTTCTCACAGAGAGTTGTGAGTCTGTGGAATTCTCTGCCTCAGAGGGCGGTGGAGGCCGGTTCACTGGATGCTTTCTAGAGAGAGCTAGATAGGGCTCTTAAAGATAGCGGAGTCAGAGGATATGGGGAGAAGGCAGGAACGGGGTACTGATTGGGGACGATCAGCCATGATCACGTTGAATGGCGGTGCTGGCTCGAAGGGCCGAATGGGCTACTCCTGCACCTATTGTCTATTGTCTTGTCTATTGTCTATTGTCTATTGTCTGACCCTCTGAAACTTTCTTCAAGATTCTGTCCCCAATTTCTTTGGAGAGATATAGCATGAAAACAGGCCCTTCACTGGTCCACGCCGACCAGCGACCACCCATTCACACAAGTTCTATGTTATCCCACTTTCTCATCCACTCCCTACACACTAGGGACATTTACAGAAGCCAATTAACCTACAAACCTGTACGTCTTTGTGAAGTGGGAGGAAACCGGAGCACCCGGAGGAAACCCACAAGGTCGCAGGGAGAACATGCAAACTCCACACAGACAGCACCTGAGGTCGGGATCGAACCTGGGTCTCTGGCGCTGTGAGGCAGCGGCTCTACCAGCTGTGCTGGTCTAATCTATGAACGTGGCAGCTGGGATTAGTACACGTGTCTGTTGAGCAACCCGTTAAAAATACACGTCACATTTAATTATCAGAAGTTAAAAATTTACTTGATGTCAATTATCTCTCTCTGCCTAGTTTGGCCCTGCAACTGTTCAGAATGAGAAGATCTAATCTGGTGCTAAATTTGTTGATGAGCAGAAGGAACACTGAATTAAACTAACGTCAGCACCCTTCAACTTGGGAAAGTTAAAACATATTTTTGTAGTGTAAAGATGTTCGAAGGTTTTATGTGTCGGAAGGAACTGCTGGTTTAAACTGAAGATAGACACAAAATCTGAAGAAGGGTCTCGACCCGAAACATCATCTATTCCTTTTCTCCAGAGATGCTGTCTGACCCGCTGGAGTTGCTCCAGCTTTTTGCATCTATTTTATAGATTTTTATGGTAAATTTCTCATGACTTGAACTCATCAAATATTGCTTTGTGTGACATGGCAGGTGAAATATTTTCAGCACCATAAAACAATGGTGAACATGGTTAAAATGGCCAGGTAATAAATAAATGTTAACATTATAATAGTTGCATTTGGTACATTAGTACTGAGCTTAACAAGGGTATGTTTCAGGAAGCATGCAGTCAATTTAGAAAATAAGACAAATATACAAAACTATTTGGAAATAACATTTTAAATATACAAACTCAACATTGGTATGGGAACATTCAGATAAGGAAGTCTGGGCTGATGGCAGTGAAGAAAATGACTGATAACCACCCGTTAAATGAAGCGAGACTCCATAGATGCTGCCTCACCCGCTGAGTTTCTCCAGCATTTTTGCCTACCATAAATCATGATGGTAACTTTATCTCAACAGTGCCAGTTTGACAGCGGTAGAGTTGCTACCTCACAGCGCCAGGGACCCGTGTTCGATGCCGACCATGGGTGCTGTCTGTACGGAGTGTGTACGTTCTCCCCGTGACCGCGTGGATTTTCTCTGGGTGTCATAGTCGTAGAGTGATACAGTGCGGAAACAGGCCCTTCGGCACAACTTGCCCACGCCGACCAACATGTCCCATCTACACTAGTCCCACCTGCCTGTGTTTGGCCCATATCCCTCTAAACCTGTCCTATCCACGTACTTGTCTAAATGTATTTTAAACTGGTATCCAGCTTTCCTCTCACCCTCCAAAGACGTAGAGGTTTGCAGCTTTGGTAAAATTGTAAATTGTCCATGGTGTGCAGGACAGTGCTTGTGTATTGCTGGTCGCTGGTCGGCACGGACTCGGTGGGCCGAAGGACCTGTATCCATGCTGTATTCGTAAATTCATAAATGTCCATAATTCATAGGAAATTGGGATAGCGTAAAACTAGTGTGAAAGGGTGATCGATGGTCATAAGGTCATAAATGATAGGAGACAAATTAGGCCATCAAGTCTACTCCGCCATTCAATCATGGCTGATCTATCTTTCCCTCCTAACCCCATTCTCCTGCCTTCTCCCCATAACCCCTGACATCCGTACAAATCAAGAATCTATTTATCTCTGCCTTAAAAATAGACATTGATTTCCACAACCTTCAGTAGCAATGAATTCCACAGATTCACCACCCTCTGTAAAGAAATCCTCCTCATCTCCTTTTTAAAGGTATGTCCTTTTATTCTGAGTCTATGGCCTCTGGTCCTAGACTATCCCACTAAATTGCCCCTGGTGTGTGTAGGATAGTGCTAGTGTACGGGGTGATCGCTGGTCGGCGCGGAATCGGTGGGCCGAAGGGCCTGTTTCCGCGCTGTACTTCTGAAGTAAAAGTCTAAAGCATGGGGCCAAAGTGCATGTGAGTGATCGGAGGTGTAATTCCCAGAATGATTCTTTGAGGCAGGATCACCAGTCATGTCTCACCGTCTCGGTGACCGTATCCAGGTGGAGCTCCTCTCAGTGGCGTCGAATGACATTTCTGGCAGACGGGCGGTAAACCAACACCTCTTGTTGTTTTCCAGCCTTGATTTATCCAATCATAGATGTCAGCTGAGAAAACTAGCCAAAGCTGACGAACAACTTCCACACAGGTTACATAACCTGAAAGAAATGATAATTCAAAAAGGCAGCTCTGCGTGTAAGCCCAAGGCATGCGAAAACAAATAGTCACACAGGACGTGCCTGAGTTGTGAGAACTCCTAATTATTCCATCACATGTTATTTCTTCATGGGCGTTGGAGGGAAAGATGTCAGCAGGAAGACAAAGAGCTTGAAGGGGGAAATAAAGTGGCTGCAGGCAAAGTATAGTAAATGCCTGGAATGAACATTAAATATCAATATTTTATTATCTGCCTTTCATTCATCTTTGTAATTATAAAGCAGAAACATCATAGTGTCACTCAATCAGTAGGACTGAACCATCCTACCACAACCAGAGAGCAGTCCTGTACTATCTACCTCATTGGTGACTCTCCAACTATCATTGACCTGGTTTCCCTTACACTGTAAACGGCTCGACTGTAATCATGTATTGTCTTCCGCTGACTGGATAGCACGCAACACAAGCTTTTCACTGTACCTCGGTACACGTGACAATAAACTAAACTGAAACTCATCACTCCTTTAAAAAAATCTCTCCAATCATTCTCTCATTCTTAACTTTTTAATTAGCAGGAAGGTTTTTCCCTGTGACCGTGTGGGTTTTCTCCGGGTGCTCCGGTTTCCTCCCACATCTCAAAGACGAGCGGGTTTGTAGGTTAATTGGCCCTATTTAAATTGCCCCCTAGTGTGTACGGAGCGGATGGGAAAGTGGGATAACATAGAACGGGTGGTCGATGGTCATAAGATCATAAGTGAAAGGAGAAGAATTAGGCCATTCGGCCCTTCAAACTCTCCACCATTTAATCATGGCTGAATTATGTCTCCCTCCTAACCCCATTCTCCTGCCTTCTCCCTATAACCCCTGACACCCACACTAATCAAGAATCTATCTGTCTCTGTCTTAAAAATATCCATTGACTTGGCCTCCACCACCTTCTATGGCAGCCAGCATGGGCTCGATGGGTCGAAGGGCCAGTTTCCATGCTGTATTTCTAAACTAAACTCATTTGGTTCTACCTCACTATGTTGAACTATGCTGAAGATAATTTTCCATTTGTTCCACTTCCTTGAACTGTTTGCCTCAGTGCCCAGCACAGCATTCAAAGGTTTGGAGAAAACAAGATCTCACAACATCATGATTCAGTAAAGTAAATAACGTTGCAGAAACAAAATAATTAATTCAGAATTTTAGTTTTAAAGTGTAATGTGGATTTGAAGCAAACATCATGACCTTACAAACTGAACGAAATCAATAAAAAATGAGAAAAAGACAATGATGATGGAGTGATATAGACCAACAAATCGTCCTCCATGTCTCTAGACTCCCTTGGCCATGCCTCTCAGCCTGAAGAAGGGTCTCGACCCGAAACGTCACCCATTCCTTCTCTCCACAGATGCTGCCTGTCCCGCTGAGTTACTCCAGCATTTTGTCCCCAAAATTAATACTGGGCAAGACAAAATTGGAGGAAAAAGAAAGTTTTGCTTTAAATGTATGAAAAAGGAGAATAAAGCCATGGTGCATAATATGCAATGCTTTAAAAAAAATGGTGGCATGATTTAATAGAAATTTGAAGAGCAACTCTTTCACACAGAGGATGGTTGGTGTATGGAACGAGCTGCCGGAGGAGGTAGCTGAGGCTGGGACAATCCCAACGTTTGGACAGGTCTGAGCATTGAGACACAAAGCCTGAAGGCTTTGTGTCTCAATGCAAGGAGCATTCGTAATAAGGTGGATGAGTTGAACGTGCAGATAGCTATTAATGATTATGATATAGTTGGGATCACGGAGACATGGCTCCAGGGTGACCAAGGCTGGGAGCTGAACATCCAGGGATATTCAATATTCAGGAGGGATAGAGAGAAAGGAAAAGGAGGTGGGGTAGCGTTGCTGGTTAGAGAGGAGATTAACGCAGTGGAAAGGAAGGACATTAGCTTGGAGGATGTGGAATCGGTATGGGTAGAGCTGCGAAACACTAAGGGGCAGAAAACGCTGGTGGGTGTTGTGTACAGGCCACCTAGCAGTAGTAGTGAAGTTGGGGATGGCATCAAACAGGAAATTAGAAATGCGTGCAACAAAGGCAAAACAGTTATAATGGGTGACTTCAATCTACATATAGATTGGGTGAATCAAATTGGCAGGGGTGCTGAGGAAGAGGATTTCTTGGAATGTATGCGGGATAGTTATCTAAACCAACATGTAGAGGAACCAACGAGAGAGCAGGCTATTCTAGACTGGGTATTGAGTAATGAGGAAGGGTTAGTTAGCAGTCTTGTTGTGCGTGCCCCTTGGGCAAGAGTGACCATAATATGGTTGAGTTCTTCATTAGGATGGAGAGTGACATTGTTAATTCAGAAACAACGGTTCTGAACTTAAGGTAACTTTGAGGGTATGAGACGTGAATTGGCCAAGATTGACTGGCAATTAGTTCTAAAAGGGTTGACGGTGGATATGCAATGGAAGGCATTTAAAGACTGCATGGATGAACTACAAAAATTGTTCATCCCAGTTTGGCAAAAGAATAAATCAGGGAAGGTAGTGCATCCGTGGATAACAAGGGAAATCAGGGATAGTATCAAAGCAAAAGATGATACGTACAAATTAGCCAGAAAAAGCAGCATACCAGAGGACTGGGAGAAATTCATAGACTAGCAGGGAACATAAAAACTGACTGCAAAAGTTTTTATAGATATGTGAAGAGAAAGAGATTAGTTAAAACAAATGTAGGTCCCTTGCAGTCAGAAACAGGTGAATTGATCATGGGGAACAAGGATATGGCGGATCAATTGAATAACTACTTTGGTTCCGTCTTCACTAAGGAAGACATAAATAATCTGCCGGAAATAGCAGGGGACCGCGGGTCAAAGGAGATGGAGGAACTGAGTGAAATCCAGGTTAGTCGGGAAGTGGTGTTGGGTAAATTGAATGGATTAAAGGCCGATAAATCACCAGGGCCAGATAGGTTGCATCCCAGAGTACTTAAGGAAGTAGCTCCAGAAATAGTGGATGCATTAGTGATAATTTTTCAAAATTCTTTAGATTCTGGAGTAGTTCCTGAGGATTGGAGGGTAGCAAACGTAACCCCACTTTTTAAGAAGGGAGGGAGAGAGAAAACGGGGATTTACAGACCAGTTAGTCTAACATCGGTAGTGGGGAAACTGCTAGAGTCAGTTATTAAAGATGGGATAGCAGCACATTTGGAAAGTGGTGAAATCATTGGACAAAGTCAGCATGGATTTACGAAAGGTAAATCATGTCTGACGAATCTCATAGAATTTTTCGAGGATGTAACTAGTAGAGTGGATAGGGGAGAACCAGTGGATGTGTTGTATCTGGACTTTCAGAAGGCTTTCGACAAGGTCCCACATAAGAGATTAGTATACAAACTTAAAGCACACGGTATTGGGGGTTCAGTATTGATGTGGATAGAGAACTGGCTGGCAAACAGGAAGCAAAGAGTAGGAGTAAACGGGTCCTTTTCACAATGGCAGACAGTGACTAGTGGGGTACCGCAAGGCTCAGTTCTGGGACCCAAGCTATTTACAATTTATATTAATGACCTGGATGAGGGAATTGAAGGCAACATCTCCAAGTTTGCGGATGACACTAAGCTGGGGGGCAGTGTTAGCTGTGAGGAGGATGCTAGGAGACTGCAAGGTGACTTGGATAGGCTGGGTGAGTGGGCAAATGTTTGGCAGATGCAGTATAATGTGGATAAATGTGAGGTTATCCACTTTATTGGCAAAAACAGGAAAGCAGACTATTATCTAAATGGTGGCCGATTAGGAAATGGGGAGATGCAGCGAGACCTGGGTGTTATGGTACACCAGTCATTGAAAGTAGGCATGCAGGTGCAGCAGGCAGTGAAGAAAGCGAATGGTATGTTAGCTTTCATAGCAAAAGGATTTGAGTATAGGAGCAGGGAGGTTCTACTGCAGTTGTACAGGGTCTTGGTGAGACCACACCTGGAGTATTGCGTACAGTTTTGGTCTCCAAATCTGAGGAAGGACATTATAGCCATAGAGGGAGTGCAGAGAAAGTTCACCAGACTGATTCCTGGGATGTCAGGACTTTCATATGAAGAAAGACTGGATAGACTTGGCTTATACTCGCTAGAATTTAGGAGATTGAGAGGGGATCTTATAGAAACGTACAAAATTCTTATGGGGTTGGACAGGCTAGATGCAGGAAGATTGTTCCCGATGTTGGGGAAGTCCAGGACAAGGGGTCACAGCTTAAGGATAAGGGGGAAATCCTTTTAAGACCGAGATGAGAAAAAACTTTTTCACACAGAGAGTGGTGAATCTCTAGAACTCTCTGCCACAGAGGGTAGTTGAGGCCAGTTCATTGGCTATATTTAAGAGGGAGTTAGATGTGGCCCTTGTGGCTAAAGGGATCAGGGGGTATGGAGAGAAAGCAGGTACGGGATACTGAGTTGGATGATCAGCCATGATCATATTGAATGGCGGTGCAGGCTCGAAGGGCCGAATGGCCTACTCCTGCACCTATTTTCTATGTATCTATGTATCTATGTAAAAGAGAAACTTTTTGATGAACTCAGAAGTAAAGGGCCTGTACTCGCTGTAGTTTACAAGAATGAGGGGGGACCTCATTAAAACATGAAAGGCTTGGATAGAGTGGATGTGGAGAGAATGTTTCCACTAGTGGGAGAGTCTAGGACCAGAGGGCACAGCCTCAGAATTAAAGGATGTTCTTTTAGGAAGGAGATGAGGAGAATTTTCTTTAGTCAGAGGGTGGTGAATCTGTGGAATTCATTGCCACAGATGGCTGTGGAGGCCGTCAGTGGATATTTTTAAGGCAGAGATAGATAGATTTTTGATTAGTACAGTTGTCAAGGGTTATGGGGAGAAGGCAGGAGAATGGGGTTAGGAGGGAGAGAAAGAGCAGCCATGATTGAATGGCGGAGTAGACTTGATGGGCCGAATGGACTAATTCTTCCCCTATTCCCTATGACCTTATGACAAAGAGCAAGTCAGTCCAACACCCTCTCTCGCTGCTCCTCCTCTGTAGTTAATCCCGTTCTCCAGCTCTACAACCACGTGATAACTCAGGCGCTCCCACTGCCCCGTGTGTTTTCTCGGTGCTTGCCTGCTCTATCTACCGTCTATATCTCTCCATTCCCTCTCCCCTGACTCTCAGTCTGAAGAAGGGTCTCGACCAGAAACGTCACCCATTCCTTCTCTCCACAGATGCTGCCTGTCCCGCTGAGGTACTCCAGCATTTTGTGTCTATCTTGCTTTATTCTTGTCCATCCCGTTGTAGCATGTACTTGGCCTCCTCCCCCCCCCCTCCCCAGCTCCCCCACCTCCCCTCCCACCCCTCCCGTATACCCCTCCCCCGTATCCCCCACCCCTCCCCCATATCCCCCACCCATCCCCCACTCATCCCCCCACCCCTCCCCCGCCCCTCTCTCCCCACACACCTCCCCCACCTCTCATTGAAGGCATGTTCTCCTTCATCAAGATAACCATGTTTAATGTGGGCATGCTCTCACAATGAGACTGGATACTTCACTGATTGTTTACCATTCATTCCGTGTGAAGATAAAAAAAACAAAATAGCAGCTCCATCCAAATGCCAATGGCAGGAGCTGCAGGGTTGGTTCCAAGATGCACCTTGAGTCTCACTCAGTCAGCTGGAGTCCAGGTGGCCATGCGAGGGTCTTTTGATCACTGGAGGGATCTTATCAGCATTGTGTTCCACACAGATCTTGCAACCAACACAACAACACTTTCATGGATCAGATCTCTCCGGTTGCCTCAGTAACACCCATACAGAACACAATAAGAGGCTGTCAGTCCAGAGACGCTGCCTGGGCCGCTGAGTTACTCCAGCTTTCTGTGTCTAAGCTGTTGGGACATGTCGGGCTGGCAAATAGAGTCACCGAGTCATACAAGTAGGCTGGCCTGTGTGATGGACTGGGATACAATCCACCCATCACCCGTTCACCCTAGTCCCATGTTATCCCACTTTCCAATCCACTCCTCACACACAAGAAGCAATTTACAGAGGGCCAATTAACCTACAAACCCGCACGTCTTTGGGATGTGGGAGGAATCCGGAGGAAACCATGTTCTCACAGGGAGTAGAGACAAGGAACTGTAGATGTTTAAGACGGAACTGCAGATGCTGGAAAAATTGAAAGTGGACAAAAAATGGTGGGGGAACTCAGCGGGTGAGGCAGCATCTACGGTGAAAAGGAGTAGGCGACGTTTCACGTCGAGACTCTTCTGCAGACATCTGAAGAAGGGTCTCGACCCGAAACACCGCCTACTCCTTTTCTCCATAGATGCTGCCTCACCTGCTAAGGAACTGTAGATGCTGGTTTAACAAGGAGAGTCACTATATGCTGGAGTAACTCAGGCAATGTCCCAGAAGAATGTGGCCACATTACATGGATCGGTGTCATTTTGGGTCGGGACCCTTCCCTTGCTTAGTCTGAAGAATCTGAAACGTCTCCTAACAATGTCGTCCAGAGATGCTGCCCGACGGGCCGAGTTACTCCAGCACTTTGTGGGTTTTTTTGTAAACCACCATCAGCAGTTTCTTGTGTCTACATTGTAAATAGATATTTGTCTCCAACCAATGGATGGAATGTAGAATTGCAGGGAGTTCAAAACTTTTTGGAGACACATAAAGCAACTGTTGGAATCTCGAGCAAAACCCCAAGTGCTGGAGTAACTCAGCGGGTCAGGCAGCGTCTGTGGAGAACATGGATAGGTGACGTTTCACAGAGTGCTGGAGTAACTCAGCGGGTCAGGCAGCATCTGTGGAGAACATGGATAGGTGACGTTTCACAGAGTGCTGGAGTAACTCAGCGGGACCGACAGCATCTCTGGAGAGAAGGGTGACTTCACCTATCCATGTTCTCCAGAGATGCTGTATGATCCGCTGAGTTAAAATAAAACGTAAATCGCCTCTGAACTTTATCATCCATCCAGAGGTTTACTGCACCTCCCCTTCTAAATCCCCACGGGCAACAGAGCCACCGATCAGTAAGGCACGAGGATCCACCCTCAACTACACACTGGCCACTCAGGGTGGGCCAGGGTGTAGATCCATATTGATGCCGTGTTAGAGGGTAAACAATGCGTCATACAAGCCACATAACTTGCACTGGAAAGTTGGGCTCTTTTCTGCACTAAATTGTTATATTTTAATCTATTGGACTTTTTTCTGTTGATGATGTTTCTATGAGCCCTGCGTTCATGGGCCCATTGTGCTACTTACTGCAAGTAAGAATTTCATTATTCTGTTTTCGGTACCTATGACAATTACACACTAGACAGACACAAAAGGCTGGAGTAACTCAGCGGGACAGGCAGCATCTCTGGAGAGAAGGAATGGGTGACGTTTCGGGTCGAGACCCTTCGCCAGACTCACTTTTCGGTCTCGCTAGAATTTAGGAGATTGAGAGGGGATCTTATAGAAACGTACAAAATTCTTATGGGGTTGGACAGGCTAGATGCAGGAAGATTGTTCCCGATGTTGGGGAAGTCCAGGACAAGGGGTCACAGCTTAAGGATAAGGGGGAAATCCTTTAAGACCGAGATGAGGAAAAACTTTTTCACACAGAGAGTGGTGAATCTCTGGAACTCTCTGCCACAGAGGGTAGTTGAGGCCAGTTCATTGGCTATATTTAAGAGGGAATTAGATGTGGCCCTTGTGGCTAAAGGGATCAGGGGGTATGGAGAGAAGGCAGGTACGGGATACTGAGTTGGATGATCAGCCATGATCGTATTGAATGGCGGTGCAGGCTCGAAGGGCCGAATGGCCTACTCCTGCACCTATTTTCTATGTATCTATGTATCTATGACCCGAAACATCACCCATTCCTTCTCTCCAGAGATGCTGCCTGTCCCACTGAGTCACTCCGGCTATTTGTGTCTATCTTCAGTTTATACCAGCACCTACAGTTCCTTCCCTCACAATTACACACTCTCAATAGACAATATGTGCAGGAGTAGGCCATTTGGCCCTTCGAGCCAGCACCGCCATTCACTGTGATCATGGCTGATCATCCACAATCAGTACCCCGTTCCTGCCTTCTCCCCATATCCCCTGACTCCACTATCTTTAAGAGCCCTAACTAGCTCTCAACTCCTGAATCTTGATTGTTTCATCTTATTTTGTTCAAAATTGGTAGAGGTCTGCCATCTAGTGGATCATAATTACAGACCCATTGCAAAGCTGCACCAAGAATTTGAATGGCATATAAAGTGCACAATTGTCTTGTGTTGGAAGGAACTGCAGATTCTGGTGTAAGGTAGATACAAAATGCTGGAGTAACTCAGCGGGACAGGCAGCATCTCTGAAGAGAAGGATAGCAGGTTGGCTGGATGGCGGAAGACAGAGAGTGGCAATAAAGGGGCCTTTTTCTGGTTGGCTGCCAGTGACTAGCGGAGTTCCGCAGGGGTCGGTGCTGGGCCCGCTGCTCTTCACGTTGTATATTAATGTTTTGGACGAGGGGATTGGAGGCTTTGTGGCAAAGTTTGCAGATGATATGAAAATAGGTGGAGGGGCAGGTAGTGTAGAGAAAGCAGGGACTCTGCAGAAGGACTTGGACAGGTTGGGAGAGTGGGCAGAGAAGTGGCAGATGGAATATGGTGTAGCAAAGTGTGGAGTCATGCATTTTGGTAGTTGGAATAAAGGTAGACTATTTTCTAAATGGGGAGAGAATCCAGAATCCAGAAGTGCAAAGGGACTTGAGTGCTGGTGCAGGATTCCCAAAAAGTTAATCTGGAAGTCGAATTAGCAGTAAAGAAAGTAAAGGCAATGCTAGCATTTATTTCAAGAGGGCTTGAATACAAAAACAAGGATGTAATGCTGAGGCCCTACAAGGCGCTGGTAAGGCCACATTTGGAATATTGTGAACAATTTTGCCCACCATATCTATGGAAGGATGTGCCGGCTCTGGAGAGGGTCCAGTGGAGGTTTACAAGAATGATCCCAGGAATGAGTGGGTTAACCTATGAAGAGCCTTTGTCAGGACTGGAGTTTAGAAGAATGAGGGGGGACATCATTGAAACGTACAGAATAGTGAAAAGCTTGGATAGAGTGGATGTGGAGAGGATGTTTCCACTAGTGGGAGAGTTTAGGACCAGAGGTCACAGCCTCAGAATTAAAGGATGTTCTTTTAGGAAGGAGATGTAGAAATTTCTTTAGTCAGAGGGTGGTGAATCTGTGGAATTCTTTGCCACAGAGGCTGTGGAGGCCAGTCAGGGGATATTTCAAAGGCAGAGATTGGTAGATTCTTGATTAGTACGGGTGTCAGAGGTTATTCTTGACAAGGCAGGAGAATGGGGTTAGGAGGGAGAGATAGATCAGACAAGATTGAATGGCGGAGTAGACTTGATGGGCCGAATGGCCTAATTCTACTCCTATCGCTTATGATCTTATGACCTTATGAATGGATGACGTTTTGGGTCGAGAGCCTTCTTCAGGCTGAGAGTCAGGGGAGAGGAAAACAAGAGATATAGACAGTGAGATATAGAGATATAGAACAAATGAATGAAAGATATGCCAAAATGTAATGATGACAAAGGAACGATGATGAACTTGCCTTTATCATTGTTACTTTTTTGCATCTTTGGCTTCTGTAAATTTCCCCCTAGTGTGTAACGTGGTCCCGTAGTGGCTAAAGGAATCAAGGGAGAAAGCAGGAACGGGGTACTAATTCTGGATGATCAGCCATGATCATATTGAATGGCAGTGCTGACACGAAGGCCTACTCCTACTACTTTCCATGTTTCTATGTGGGGAGTGGGATAATATAGAACTGGGCACCATGTTATAGGAAAGATATTGTCAAGCTTGAAAGGGTTCAGAAAAGATTTACGAGGATGTTGCAAGGACTAGAGGATGTGAGCTATAGGGAGAGGTTGAGTAGCTGGGTCTTCATTCCATTGAGCACAGGAGGATGAGGGGAGATCTTATAGAGGTGTATAAAATCATGAGAGGAATAGATCGGGCAGATGCAGTCTCTTGCCCAGAGTAGGGGATTCGAGGACCAGAGGACACAGGTTCAAGGTGAAGAGGAAAAGATTTAATAGGAATCTGAGGGGTAACTTTTTCACACAAAGGGTGGAACAAGCTGCCAGAGGAGGTGGTTGAGGCTAGGAGTACCCCATTGTTTAAAAAACAGTTAGATAGCTACATGGTTAGGACATGTTTGGAGGGATATGGACCAAGCGCAGGCAAGTGGGACTAGTGTAGCTGGGACATTGTTGGCCGGTGTGGGCAACTCATCTCTCCGCTGCCTTCAGCTAGATGGTACAGGAGCCTGAAATCTGCAACATACAGGTTCAGGAACAGCTTCTTCCCCACAGCCATCAGACTATTAAACTCAACTCAAACAAAAATCTGAACTTTAATAGCCTATTGCACTTTATCTGGTTATTTATGTGTGTATATATATATATTATGTGTGTATGTATTTATATATGGTGCCAGCACAATAACCTGTCCCTCAACACCAGCAAAACCAAGGAACTGATTGTGGACTTTGGAAGGAGTAGGATGGGGACCGACAGTCCCGTCTATATCAATGGGTCAATGGTTGAAAGGGTCAAGAGCTTTAAATTCCTGGGCGTGCACATCTCTGAAGATCTTTCCTGGTCCGAGAACACTGATGCTACTATTAAGAAAGCACATCAGCGCCTCTACTTCCTGAGAAGATTACGGAGAGTCGGTTTGTCAAGGAGGACTCTCTCTAACTTCTACAGGTGCACAGTAGAGAGCATGCTGACCGGTTGCATCGTGGCTTGGTTCGGCAACTTGAGCGCCCTGGAGAGGAAAAGACTACAAAGAGTAGTAAACACTGCCCAGTCCATCATCGGCTCTGACCTCCCTTCCATCGAGGGGATCTATCGCAGTCGCTGCCTCAAAAAGGCTGGCAGTATCATCAAGGACCCACACCATCCTGGCCACACTCATCTCCCTGCTACCTTCAGGTAGAAGGTACAGGAGCCTGAAGACTGCAACGACCAGGTTCAGGAATAGCTACTTCCCCACAGCCATCAGGCTATTAAACTTGGCTCGGACAAAACTATGAACATTAATAGCCCATTATCTGTTATTTGCACTTTATCAGTTTATTTATTCGTGTGTATATATTTATATAATGATATATGGACGCACTGATCTGTTTTGTAGTCAATGCCTTCTATGTTCTGTTGTGCTGAAGCAAAGCAAGAATTTCATTGTCCTATGACACATGACAATAAACTCTCTTGAATCTTGAGTTGGGCCGAAGGGCCTGTTTCCACGCTGTATCACTCTATAACGAGTGATTTATAGAATTTTGAGTGATTTATAGAATTTTAGGAAGCAGAAGGATATGGTCAGACTGACTGTGGCAATCCTGTCCCTCTCACCACTAATGTGAATTCTGAACCCCAGCAACTAAACGGTTATTTTCAACAAGTCATCCACTTGCCAGCGTGGTTCAGGGTGAACTCTTTGCCCCCAAATGCTGCCTATTTATTAGCCACAATAAAAGCTCATACTTTGAAGTGAAATTGTTTTATAATTTGCGCCGTTAAGGAAATGAGCCATAGCAACATTAGATTTTGCGAACGCTTCAATGAAATTTGCAAGAAGAGTGCGCACAAGTCTGTCTCTACAACTTTATTTTGAATACAAATCACGACATTCACAAGATAGACAAAGATTAGGTTAAAAGATAAATTTTAAACTGGTTACAAATCAGACCCTTCAATGCGGGGTGGCCTTGCCTCTGAGAAAGTTCTATTATACACAAACAAAGTTAGATATTGTTCACAATTGTGTAAGAAGGAACCGCAGATGCTGGTTTAAACCGAATAGAGACACAAAAAGCTGGAGTAACTCAGCAGGACAGGCAGCATCGCTGGAGAGAAGGAATGGGTGACGTTTCGGTTCGAGACCCTTGGTTTGGCTTCAAAATACAGTGCCCTCCATAATGTTTGGGACAAAGACCCAAGATTTATTTATTTGCCTCTGTATTCCACAATTTGAGATTTGTGATAGAAAAAAAATCACATGTGGTTAAAGTGTACATTGTCAGATTTTATTAAAGGGTGTCTTTGTACATTTTGGTTTCACCATGTAGAAATTACAGCTGTGTTTATACATAGTCCCTCCATTTCAGGGCACCATAATGTTTGGGACACAAGGCTTCATAGATGTTTGTAATTGCTCAGGTGTGTTTAATTGCCTCCTTAATGCAGGTATATGAGAGCTCTCAGCACCTTGTCTTTCCTCCACTCTTTCCATCACTTTTGGAAACTTTTATTGCTGTTTATCAACATGAGGACCAAAGTTGTGCCAATGAAAGTCAAAGAAGCCATTATGATACTGAGAAACAAGAATAAAACTGTGAGATACATCAGCCAAACATAAGGCTTACCAAAATCAATTGTTTGGAACCTCATTAAGAAGAAAGAGAGCACTGGCGAGCTTACTAATCGCAAAGGGACCAGCAAGCCAAGGAAGACCTCCACAGATGATGACAGAAGAATTCTCTCTATAAAGAAAAATCCCCAAACACCTGTCCGACAGATCAGAATCTCTTCAGGAGTCAGGTGTGGATTTGTCAATGACCACTGTCCGCAGAAGACTTCATGAACAGAAATACAGAGGCTACACTGCTAGATGCAAACCACTGGTTAGGTGCAAAAATAGGATGGCCAGGTTACAGTTTGCCAAGAAGTACTTAAAAGAGCAACCACAGTTCTGGAAAAACTTCTTGTGGACAGATGAGACGAAGATTAACTTATATCAGAGTGATGGCAAGAGCAAAGTATGGAGGAGAGAAGAAACTGCCCAAGATCCAAAGCATACCACCTCATCTGTGAAACACGGTGGTGGGGGTGTTATGGCCTGGGCATGTATGGCTGCTGAAGGTACTGGCTCACTTATCTTCATTGACGATACAACTGCTGATGGTAGTAGCATAATGAATTCTGAAATGTATAGACACATCCTATCTGCTCAAGTTCAAACAAATGCCTCAAAACTCATTGGCCGGCGGTTCATTCTACAGCAAGACAATGATCCCAAACATACTGCTAAAGCAACAAAGGAGTTTTTCAAAGCTAAAAAATGGTCAATTCTTGAGTGGCCAAGTCAATCACCCGATCTGAACCCAATTGAGCATGCCTTTTATTGCTGTAGAGAAAACTGAAGGGGACTAGCCCCCAAAACAAGCATAAGCTAAAGATGGCTGCAATACAGGCATCACCAGAGAAGACACCCAACAACTGATGATGTCCATGAATCGTAGACTTCAAGCGGTCATTGCTGGCAAAGGATATGCAACAAAATACTAAACATGAGTACTTTCATTTACATGACATTGCTGTGTCCCAAACAGCTTTTTTCCCCACGAGCAGTAGCTCTATTCAATAACCAAAAGTCTGCAGCCTCCTTTTGCTCTGGTATTTTATTTCATTCACATGTAATGTTTTATTAATGTTTAAATGTTTTATGTTTTATTCTTGATGCTTTACTGTATGTCGTGCTGATACTTGCGAGCGGAGCACCAAGGCAAATTCCTTGTATGTGTACATACTTGGCCAATAAACCTATTCATTCATTATGGTGCCCTGAAATGGGGGGACTATGTATAAACACAGCTGTAATTTCTACATGGTGAAACCAAAATGTATAAAAACGGCCTTTGTTAAAATCTGACAATGTGCACTTTAACCATGTGATTTTTTCCTATTACAAATTTAAAATTGTGGAGTACAGAGGCAAATAAATAAATGCTGGGTCTTTGTCCCAAACATTATGGAAGGCACTGTAAATCACTGAAAGCAACTACATTTTCTGTTCAAATTGAGGGCAGTTTAACATTAAGGTAACTTTCCCCGGCAAGTTGGATAGTATTGTAATGAATCTCAGGTTGCAAGATAAGACACAAAGTGCTGGAGTAATTCAGCGGGTCAGGCAGCATCTCTGGCGGAAAAGTACGGGTGCCGTTTCGGGTTGGGACCCTTCTTCTAACGGGTTCCGACCTGAAACGTCACCCCTCCTTCTCCAGAGATGCTGCCTGACCCGGTGAGTTACTCCAGCACTCTGTGAAACGTCACCTATCCATGTTCTCCACAGATGCTGCCTGACCCGCTGAGTTACTCCAGCACTGTGTGAAACGTCACCTAACCATGTTCTCCACAGATGCTGCCTGACCTGCTGAGTTACTCCAGCACTTTGTGTCTATCTTCGGTATAAAGCAGCATCTGCAGGTCCTTCCTACACATTCAGCTTGTACGAATTTGCTCAGACTTCTAAACACGAGCCACCCTGATCAATTTGAGTTAAAACCTCATGTGTTCCATGATTTGCTCTTCACAGTTGGGCTCAAGAGATTTTTTTTTTTTAAACATCCTCAAAACGACGAACAAAATGCATATAAAATCAAGGTACCACATCAGTGCATGGAGTGAACTGGCTTCCTACTAAACTGGAACCAAGAACGTTTTGAGAATGCATGCCCTGTCACCAAGTTAAAATGTTATCAATATGACAAGATTAGACCTTGTTTAATACAAATATTGCACGATAAACTGATTTCCAAACCTACAACTGTTGGCTTTCAACAAAAGAGTATCTTTTGAATAGAGGCAAGGAAGAAAAGATTTAGTTTAAAAAAGACCTTCAGCCACAAAGTTCAGTAAAGTTGAGAATGATTATGAAATATATATTTAGCAAATAACGTAATATATATATTTAGGCTCTTGACGCTAAGGATCTAAGCACTACGACACAAAATCAGTTCAGCACAACCACCAGAGAAACATTTGATATTTAAATGCATTATACAAACTACAGCAAAGTACAAAGTATAAAACAGCATATTACAAAGTACAGCATTAAATGACGTAACTACAGGACAAGGAAACATGCAGAATTTTGAAAGTTCATTTAAAAACATTTTAGTTTTGCAATGCACAAACCTAAGAAGTCCAGTTGTAGTTTCATGTTACTGTACTTTCCATTTTGTGTGAAAAGTTCAAGTGTTGATAAACAGTAGAGCAGTGGGCAAGTTAGAAAGCGACAATAGGCGCAGTGCCACCTCAAACAATCGCCTCATTTAAGCTTCTGTTCCTAGCACCAGCTGATATTGATGGCAGAATGAATGTTCCCCTGCTAATCTTTAGTGAGTGATTCGCGATTGAAGTAACTATTTTTGCATTTAACCGTAGGGCTACTAAATCGCTTTGTTTCTAAATACAATTTGGTACAAAGAGTAAGATGTCCAAATACAAAATTAGTTCTTTTAAAAACTGTCAATAGAAGTGGTAGAAAAGCTGATATAAGAAGTTAATTAACAGAAGCCTCCGTGTATTCAATTTTAAGAAAATGTACCCAGCGTCGTTCTGAGAAGATAAAAATTAAATGAGTGAATGCAAATCAAGGGCCTGTAAGACTGATTTTTCCTTGCATTTGATCATAGATTCTCTGTGGTATCGTGCTCTGTTGAAAGTTACAAGAAGCTAAGCTCCGAGAAGCTTGGAACTGTGTGAAAGCCATGCAAGTCAGATGCCAAGTCAAGCCAAGCAGATTGTCTAACTTTCACTTGATCAATGTGGCCGAAATGTTAAGCAGTGGATGACAGCAAGAAGTAACACTAATATGCTTAAGATAGACACAAAAATCTGGAGGAACTCAGCGTGGACAGGCAACATCTCTGGAGAGGAGGAATGGGTGACGTTTCGGGTCGAGACCCTTCTTCAGACCCATTCCTTCTCTCCAGAGATGCTACCTGTCCCGCTGAGTTACTCCAGCTTTTTGTGTCTATCTTCGGTTTAAACCAGCATCTGCAGTTCCTTCCTACACATCAGCCAAGTGGAGCAGGACAGAGGGAGAACAGCCCGGCTACCCCTAAATCATTGCCCCCCAACACTAACTGGTACACTTTTGTCCAGTCTGACATGACAAAAGCAAAGTAGACACAAAATGTAGGAGTAACTCAGCGGGACAGGCAGCATCTCTGGAGAGAATGAATGGGTGATGTTACTTCAGTCTGAAGAAGGGTCTCGACCCGAAACGTCACCCATTCCTTCTCTGCAGAGATGCTGCGTTACTCCGAGCTTCTTGTGTCTATCTTCGGTTTAAAATAGCATCTGCAGTTCCTTCCTACCAATATGCTTAATCTGAACCATGACTAATTTATTACCAGTCAGATTTACAGGAGCAGAATAACAATTGTTATTGAAAGAAAGGTGATCTCTGCTAAAATCTACAGCAGAGCTGTTTATTCATGTGGAAAACATGCACAAGAAATCTGTAGAAATCAATGCCAGAAATCTGAAAGGGAAACAAAAAAATGCAGGAAATACTCCAGATCAAGCAGCCTCTGTGGAAAGAAACACAGTTAAGGGCCTGTCATTTGCGCGTCATTTACGCGATATCATTTATGCGTCACACACGTATGATGAGGCGTGGTGGCGTAGGCAGTGATGCGCGGTAACGTGCAGCGCCCCAGGATTTTGGGATTCTCAAAATCCTCGTACGCCACCTGCGTGACGCGCAAATGATGCCCAAGTGGGACAGGCCCTTTAGTGTTTCAGGCCAAGAATGTTTTACAATCGCTTTCCAAGCCTTTTCTGTTCTTATCCATCTGTGTAAAATCTTATCTATCTATATAAAACAGATGGTTCGTAAATGTTGAAAAGTAAACCTCATCATTAGTGCTTTTAATATCAAACGATAGTGGTTTTGTTCACTTTGGAGATACAGCATGGAAACAACTGATGTGCTTTTGTGTTTTTCTCTCCATTTGTAGCAGTTTCATCGGCTGGCGCTGAACTCAATTGGAAAATCAAAAATAGACACAAAATGCTGGAGTAACTCAGCAGGACAGGCAGCATTTCTGGAGATAAGGAGTGGGTGACGTTTCGGGTCGAGACCCTTCTTCAGAAAATCAAAAGGTTACTGTGCCAAAATAATACGTGAACAACAGAAGTAACCGTGTTCTCGAATTATCCCAAGTTAGCATCTTCTACAGGCCAAAATATGCATTTATCATCTGGATAAGAATAAATTCAACAACTCCCCAATTTCTATCGGTCAGAAAATTAGTGGCCAGGCTCCAGATGAGGAGAATTTAAGTGGAAAACCATAATCTATGTGGCGCACACCTTCTTTCAAGTATGCTTAAGAAAGAACTGCAGATGCTGGAAAAAATTGAAGGTAGACAAAAATGCTGGAGAAACTCAGCGGGTGAGGCAGCATCTATGGAGCGAAGGAATACGTGACATTTTGGGTCGAGACCCTTCTTCAGACTGATGTCGAGACCCTTCTTCAGACTGATGTGGAGGGGGGGGGGGCGGGTTCCCACCTCCCCCCGACCCTCCACATCAGTCTGAAGAAGGGTCTCGACCCGAAACATCACCTATTCCTTCGCTCCATAGATGCTGCCTCACCCGCTGTGTTTCTCCAGCATTTTTGTCTACCTTCTTTCAAACATTCAACATTTTGGAAGATCAGTAGAACACATATCTGCTTTTTAAAGACTCCGACGACAGCTGTTGTGGTTTAGCCCTTGATTAACATGCCAAAGTGTGTCTAATTGCACTAGAACATGTCATGAGATGATTCAAACCTCTGATAACATCATACCGTCAATCTTTGTTTCCAGATATATCATGACAATCATCGGGACAGATAGAGGAATAGAAGAACTAGGTGATCATTGAAAAAGTGAGTATTTGAAGCAATTAAATCCATCTACATTATTAATCAAACACTGGAGAAAGATAAAGTTTAGTGTTACACGGTCAATGTGCCCGAGAGGTTTAAACACGGCGCTGTCTGATCACCTTAATCTCGTCACCAGTACAGGTCCACCAACAATTCCCCGGCAACTGTTGGGCCGGCACCTCCTTTAATCCAGACAAAGTTACAAGAGAACACTTGAAATCCGGAGATCCCCCCCGAAAACGTGTCCCCTGGGCCGGGTGAGGCAGCTGATCTCGACCTCACCGGGACTTCCGCGGCCGATCGGCGGGTGGAATCTGCCCCCTGTAGCCCGGGCTCTGGAACTCCGGCCCGGCCGCAGCCGGCAGATCCGGTCCCATAGCCGATTTCCGATGCCGACTTTGCCAGCCGGTGTCTCGGCCCCCCGGCGGAACATTCCGGTACCGTTGGAGGCCGTGACCTCTGTTGGTCCGGCATAATCCATAAAGGCTCTGGAACCAAGGGTGCCGGGAGATCTGTGGTGGACCTGTAGTATAACACATTGAAGTACAATAGCAGTGGAGGAGGAAGACAGATTATTGAGCTACTTAGTTAGTAATTGATTTGCTGCCTGCGTTTTGCTGATCTCATTTTTTCAAACCGTGACTCCATTTCCTCCAGCACCTTTGGTGTGTATCTGACGACCAACTTGACAGTCCCATGCGCAGCCTTCAGAAGATCAACTGCTTTTTCATGGTGCTCCCCTTCAACACTCTAAAAACAAACAGACAGCATTATTTAGTTCAGTCTAGTTTAGAGATACAGCGCAGAAACAGGCCTTTCGGCTCACCGCGTCCGTGCCAACCAGTGATCCCCGCATATTAACACCACCCAACACACACACTAGGGACAATTTGCACTTACACCAAGCCAATTACCCTACAAACCTGTACATCTGTGGAGTGTGGGGGGAAACTGAAGATCTTGGAGAAAACCCACATGGTCACGGGGAGAACGTACAAACACCGTACAGACAGCACCTGTAATTGGGGTCTCCGGCGCTGCAAGCGCTGTAAGGCAGCAACTCTACCGCTGCGCCACCGTGCCGCCCTTTATCCTAATACTAAACTGCATACTCCACACTGCCCAAATCTTTCAGCAAATGCAACATTGTCCCAGATGCAATAGTCAAAAGCATTTAATTATCATGCATATCGACAACAGAACAGTAAAACTTACACACAATAATTAAAATGAATTTTGCATGTTATTGAAGGAATTCTGATTGTTGGACCAGTTTCATAAGTTCATATGTTGTCGGGGCAGATTTAGGCCATTCGACCCATCAAGTCTACTCTTTTCCTCTCAACCTCATTCTCCTGCCTTCTCCCCATAACCCCTGACACCCTTATTTCTTGCAAATAATGATAAATGGATAAAAACATAGAAAATAGGTGCAGGAGTAGGCCATTTGGCTCTTCGAGCCAGCACCGCCATTCAATATGTTCATGGCTGATCATCCAAAATCAGTACCCCGTTCCTGCTTTCTCCCCATATCCTTTGATTCCGTTAGCTCTAAGAGCTAAATCTAACTCTCTCTTGAAAACATCCAGAATTCCACATCCAGAATTCCACAGATTCACAAGAAAGGTTTCGAAGGATATGGGGCAAACGTGGGCAGGTGGGACGAGTGTTGAGGGGCATCTTGGTCAGCATGGGAAAGTCGGGCTGAACAACCTATTTCTTTGCTGTATAACTCTATGAATTAAACTAACTGTTTAGATGGAGTTTAAAATCATTGATGGTATGTGAAGAGGAGCCAGGACTATTCTGAGTCAAAAAACAAACCAATGGACTAAATGTCTCAGTGGAATGCAGAATGCTTGCCCCTATACTGGAGATTACACGTCAAAAATTATAACCGGCTACGAGACATTTTGGGACATTGTGTAGGCACAGAAAATAAAAAAGGATAAGTCAAGTTTCTTTCAAAAAATCATCAATCTTGTTCAGGAAGGATCTTTAGATTTCTTCCCAAGAGATGCAGCATGGAAACAGGTCCTTTGGCCCACTGAGTCCAGGCCCACCAACCTGAGTCCAGGCCCACCAACCATCACCATCACCCGTTCACACTAGTTCTATGTTATCCCACTTTCTCATCCATTCCCTACACACTAGGGGCAATATACAGAGGGCCAATTAACCTACCAAACCCGCACGTCTTTGGGATGTGGGAGGAAACCGTAGAACCCAGGGGAAGTAAACACGGAGCAACAGAATACAGAACCCTAGCTGCGTGTAATATAAACAATATTAATCCCGCTGAGTTACTCCAGCACTTTGTGTCCTTTTGTGTATTAACCAGCATCTGCATTTCTTCCCACACAAGCAGTTGGATGGTGATTAGAATCAGTGCCAAAGTCATGATGTATATTTTCTGTCCAACCCCACCCCACTGCATGCAGGGTTAGCTTTGTTTGAAACCAGTTGTTCACGATATACTCACCACTCCATTTACTGACAAGAGTTGATCGCCACGTTTCAGGCCTCCTTGTCGATCTGCAATGCCGGCAGGGATGATGCGGGAGATGTATATGGGAGAGTTTTGCTCTTTTCCTCCCATGATATTGAACCCTAGTCCTTCGTCGGTTTTGGGTAATTCCACCACCCTTGGGTGAGAGTGCCCCTCACTGGCAGCAAACGCTGCCACTGTTGCCTGGCAGAGAAACCAACCGGTTATATTCACATTAAACACCACACAACTCAATCCTGTCTGTCATACAAACATTAAGCATTCCATGCAATACACCCAGTGTTAAACAGCAAGCAAGACTGTCTCACCTCCCCATAGAGTATTCCTTTGCAAAACAGTAAAAGGTTCAATATCAGACTTTACCCACACTTTACTGGCAGTGGTGAAGCCTCGTGACCATGGGGCCTCGGCAGCGGTGAAACCTCGCGACCATGGGGCCCGGGCGGCGGTCGATGAGAGCATAGAGGGGAGGGGAAGAACGATGGAGGACCCGGCATGGGGGAACCGCTGTGAGGTGGGTGGGGGGGAAGAACAATGGACAACAGGAAACTGTTGGGGGGGGGGGAGACAAAAGGGGGAACCAACGTGCTTTGTAACTTTGTCAGTGCCGTGGGTGGCCGCTATTTGTATACACTGTGTACGCAAGCAAAGAATCTCACTGTGCTAGACACATGTGACAATATAGTATTCCTATTCCTATTCTCCCTGCAACAACCACTTTCCAAATCATTTTGCCTCTTTTTCTCCTCTTCCTCAATTACCCAGTTTAATCTCGGGGAATGATAATATGGCACTTGTTCTTGTTTTAACGGGTTACACTGGTGAATTCTCTGTATAATCGGTTTGGATTTCTGAAAAGGTTCTTGACCCGAAACGTAACCTTTTCTCCACACATGTTGCCAGACCTGCTAAGTTACTCCAGCATTTTGTGTCTATTTTAGATGTCAAATGTTGTATTAATTTATTTTTTTACATTTCTAAAATGATTCTACACTTTGCAGTTGAACTCATGAATGACTTTAAAACATTTTGTGCGTGGCTTTCTTTTAATGGGTTTTAGTTAACTGTATGGACCAAAACATTTTCAAAACAGATTGCATAATAATTTCAGTTACATTACTGCATTCAACAAAAATTTAGAAAAATAGATATTCTGAAGCTCAATGATGTCGCTTTCCTAGAAGAAAGAATACCTTCATTATTGGGTCGACACCATTTGGCAGAGTATTCATTATTTTATAGATGTGTTTCCCATTCTATTGGTCACAGGAGTTGTAAACTATACATCAAAAATACCAGGTGACACAGTGAAAGATTTAGTTGAGCAGTTGCCTCACACTGTACATCTTGTATGTGTATGTGGCAAATAAAGTTGACGACTCCATGACCCAAGATCAATCTTTTTTTTAAAAATTATTATTATTTTTTTATTAGAGGTATCTGCATATTATAGTCCAACCCATTACAAACTTTGTATAACGATTACATATTAAGTATCCAGGCTTCCGGGTACCCAGTTACCAAAGTAGCTGGGGTCCTCCTTTATCGGTTACATATTAACGTTGCCTCTAATTATTTATTTATATTTATAGATAATATAAAGAAACAAATAAAAAGAAAAAATTAAAAAAGAAAGATAAACTATCAATAATACAACTTAGGAGATAGGTCCATAGGTCAGAAAACGTAACTATTCATCCAGTCCTGGTTCAGGTTTCAGTCAGGCTCCGTGCCGGCCCGGGCCGGCTCAATCTTAATCTCTGCTGCTATCTGTGTGGGACGTGCCCATGTGAGTTTCCTCCCACTTCCCAAAAACATCCTGTTTTTATTTTAGCGATACAGCATGAAAACTGGCCCTTCGGCCCATCGAGTCCATGCCGACCATCGATCACCCATTCACACTAATTCCACACTATCCCACTTTCTCATTGCACTCCCTACACAATATGGGCAATTTACAGAAGCCAATTAACTTTATAAACCCGCACGTCTTTTGGAATAGACTCATAGAGTGATAGTGTGGAAACAGGCCCTTTGGCCCAACTCGCCCACACCGGCTATCAATGTCCCATCTACACTAATCCCAATTGCCTGTGCTTGGTCCATATCCCTCCAAACCTGTCCTATCCATGTACCTGTCCAACTGTTTCTTAAACGATGGGATAGTCCCAGCCTCAACTACCTCTTCTGGCAACTTGTTCCATACACCTACCACCCTCTCATGATTTTGTACACCTCTATAAGATCACCCCTTATCCTCCTGCACTCCATGGAATAGGGACCCAGCCTACTCAACCTCTCCCTATAGCTCACACCCTCTAGTCCTGGCAACATCCTCGTAAATCTGTTCTGAACCCCTTCAAGCTTGACAATATCTTTCCCAGAACTAAACACAATATTCTAAATACAGTCTCACCAATTTCTTATACAACTGCAACGTGACCTCCCAACGTCTATATTCAATACACTGACTGATGAAGGCCAAAGTGCTAAAAGCCTTTGTGGGAGGAAACCAACGCAGTCACAGATTCGCATTCGCACAGACAGCACCCGAGGTCAGGATCGAACCAGGATCTCTGGTGCAAAGTGCTTGAGAAACTCAACGGGTCAGGCAGCATCTCTGGAGATAGGTGACGTTTTGGGTCGGAACTTTTCTTCAGACTGATCAAATTAAAATGTTGATCAAACATGATTCAATTTATTCCAAACAGATGTGGCGCTTTTGCAGCACTAACATGCATCGACAGTCATCACAGCAAACCGCTTAGCATGGAGTGCTGAACAATTATATTTAAGAATGTATACAAAGATCTAAATGCTCCCATTGTATGAAACGGCAACAAATTGAATGAAGGGATATTTTCTTACCTTTGCTGTGGCATTGGCCCTCACATCGGGAGTGCTGTTAATATCCACAGTCTCGTAAACGTGCTCATAAACCTGCAGATAAAATACCCCACGGTACTGCCATGACCTGACTCATTTCCAGATTTAGGTTTGATATTATCACATGTACTGAGGTACAGTGAAAGGCTTTGTTCTGCATGCTATCCAAACACACCAGATAATACCGTACATAAATACATCAAGTCAAACTCAAGTCAACAGGTAGAGCAAAGGGGAAGATACAGAGTGCAGAATATAGTTCTCAGCATTGTAGCGCATCAGTTCCAGAGACAAAGTCCAATGTCCGCAATGGGGTAGAGGTGAATCGGACAGTACCCTAGCTTATGGAAGGACCGTTCAGAAGCCTGATAACAGAGGGGAAGAAGCTGTTCCTGAGTCTGGTGGTGCACGCTTTCAAGCTTCCACAGCAATCAGTCAAACCAAAGGGACAAATTCCTGTCGTAGTCTTAAAAAATGTAGTTGTACAATGGTACACACATTGTTCATAATCCTTCAAAATGTGTTAAATGCTGGAGGTATCCAAATGAATTGGAAAACTAAACGTAGGCCTCTTCAAGGAAAGAGTAGATAGAACGCAGGAAACATGAAGCCTGTTAGTTTAATGTTAAATAAAATCTATTATTATTATTAATGTTGTTGGAAAATTGCTAGAATTCATGAAAGAATGATGAAATATATAGTCATAAATCAATTAGTGGAGTTGACTAATTGTGTTTGACAAATGTATTCAAGTTCTTTGACCATGTATCAGCAGGGTGGATAACGTGAACCCAGTGATTAGCCTGTTAGGATCTTTGATAAGCTACGGATAAGATGACTACACGGGATGAGAGATCAAGACATTGAATGCAATTGTTTTTTTTAAGGTAACAGATTAACAGAGACCAGATCCACAATGAATGAGGTAGACACAAAGAACTGCAGATGCTAGTCTAGAGAAAAAACATCACAAAATGCAGGAGTAACTCAGCAGATCAGGCAGCGTCTTTGGAGAAGGTGGATAGGTGACGTTTTGGGTTGGGACCCTTCTTCAGACTGATGGTGGGGGGCGGGCAAAGCTTGGCAAGTGATAGATAGATACAGGTGTGGCGGGGGCTTTTAGTTGGCAGATGGGTGGGCAAAGGCCAGAGATTAAAAAACAAGAAATTGTGAGACAAGGAGAGATGAGGCGTGAAATGTGAGTCGAGAAAGGAATATGGGTGGAAGAGATGGGGAGGAGGGCTGACAGGGGGAAATAGGGAAGAGAGGGACAAAACACATGCACAAATTGTATTCAGACAGGTCAGCCAACCCCAAGGGATATTTTTAAAAGAGATGCAGCATTTAAACAGCCCCTTCAGCCCGCGACCACCATCGATCGCCTGTTCACGCAAGTTCTATGTTATCTCAGTTTCACATCCACGCCCTGCAACCAAGGGGTAATTTACAGTGGCCAATTAACCTATAAACCCGTACATCTTTGGGATGTATGGAGGGGGGAAACCGGAGCACCCGGAGGAAACCCACGTGGTTACTGGGGCAAAGTGCAATCTCCACACACAGAGCACCCGTAGTCAGGATCAAACCCCGGCGTAGAGCGCTGTGAGGCAGCTGCTCTACCCGCTGCGCCACCTGAACTTCATCTTTTACAAACTATAGTTACGAGTTCAGTCGTTTTAAAATAAAATTGACTGCACAAGATGCACAAGGGAGAAAATGTTCAAATACATACTTCCCGCACGGCAACGCAGAATTCACTCTGAAGCACTCGCTGCAAGGCCTGCAGCTTCTGCGGAGGCACCTCCCCAGTCCGCTGCAACTTCTCCAGCAACTCAATAGCTCGACACACGTCTGGAAAGCAGAGATTCAGGCACAGTCAGACAGAGACAACACCAACTCCTTCACTATCCATTACAGTGACCAAATACGATTGTGTTTCTGATCAACTACCCTATCAACGTACTTAAGAGTCATAGAGTGATACAGTGTGGAAACATGCCCTTCCGTCCAACTTGCCCACACCTGCCACAATGTCACAGCTCCACTAGTCCCACCTGCCTGTGCTTGGTCCATATCCCTCCAAACCTGTCCTATCCATGTACAAAGCCTAGATCCTGATCAACAGTAACAGAGTTGGTGTTTCGCATTTCCCCACCAAGTCACACTCCATCCCAGCCTCAAGAAACACTTACGCTTATTTAAAAACATAGAAAAATTGGTGCAGGAGTAGGCCATTCGGCCCTTCGATATGATCATGGCTGATCATCCACAATCAGTACCCCGTTCCTGCCTTCGCCCCATATCTCTTGATTCTGTTAGCCCTAAGAGCTAAATCTAACTCTCTCTTGACAACATTCAGTCTCTATTCCACGGAGTGCAGGAGGATGAGGGATGATCTTATGGAGGTGTATAAAATCATGAGAGGAATAGATCGGGTAGATACACAGAGTCTCTTGCCCAGAGTAGTGGAATCGAGGACCAGAGGACATAGGTTCAAGGTGAAGGGGAATCTGAGGGGTAACTTTTCACACAAAGGGCGGTGGGTGTATGGAACAAGCTGCCAGAGGAGGTAGTTGAGGCTGGGACTATCCCAACGTTTAAGAAACAATTAGGCAGGAACATGGATAGGACAGGTTTGGGAGGGGATATGGACCAAACGCAGGCAGGAGGGACTAGTGTAGGTGGGACACGTTGGGCCGAAGGGCCTGTTCCCCCACTGTGAGTGTGTGAGGAGAGTCAGAGACGTGTGGGGGGGGGAGAGGGAGGGACCGACAGGCCGGGGCCTGGTCTGGGGCTCGGACGGAGCCTCGGGCTCGCGTGAGGCCGCCGCCGCCGCCGCCTCCCGGCTCCGACCCGCGCGGCCGGGGAACCCACCTCGGTCCAGCCGTATCGGCTCCATCAGTAGCGCCATTGCTGCCGAGCCCGCCCCAGGCCTGCCGACTGCACCGCCCCCTGCCGGCCGGCCGCCGCCACTGCAGCTGCAGCAGTCCGCCCCCGACACCGCCACCTCCCGCCGGCGGCCGCCACTGCAGCTGCAGCAGTCCGCCCCCGACACCGCCACCTCCCGCCGGCGGCCGCCACTGCAGCTGCAGCAGTCCACCCCCGACACCGCCACCTGCCGCCGGCTGCCGCCACTGCAGCTGCAGCAGTCCGCCCCCGACACCGCCACCTCCCGCCGGCGGCCGCCACTGCAGCTGCAGCAGTCCGCCCCCGACACCGCCACCTCCCGCCGGCCGCCGCAGCTGCAACGCCCTGGTCTGTGGTTCAATGACTCTCAAGCATGCACAATGCATGGTGTGGGAAGGAACTGCAGATGCAGGTTTAAGCCAAAGATAGACACATAGCATGTCCATGGTCATAATAATACATTTTCTAGACACAAAATGATGGAGTAGCTCAGCGAGGCAGGCAGCATCTCTGGAGAAATAGAATAGGAGGAATTAAGGGTCCACCCCCTTCTACTGACCCGAAACGTCACCCATTCCTTCTCTCCAGAGATGCTGCTAGTCCCGCTGAACATTTGTGTCTATCTTCGGTGTAAACCAGTGTCTGCAGTTCCTACCTACTCAATGCATTTTGTTATCTTCCACATTTTTTGAATCATAGGGACATACAGCACAGAAACAGGCCCTTCAGCCCATCTTGCCCCTGCCGACCAAGATGCCCCGTCTACACTAGTCCCACTTGCCCGCATTTGGTCCATATCCCTCTAAACCTGTCCTGTCCACAAATCTGTTTCAAGTGTTTTGTTTTGATGCTGTTATAGTGCCTGCCTCAGCGATTAGAGCTGCTGCCTCACAGCATGGACTCCACACAGACAGCACGGACTCAACACAGACAGCACCAGAGGTGAGGATTGAACCCTGGCCTCTACACAGTGATGCAGCAGCTTATGAAGCGATGCCACTGTGCTGTTCCTGGTATTAAAGAGCTGGGGAAGTGCAGGCAGAAGATAAGTGCCTATCCAAGTCATAGAGATACAGCGTGGAAACAGGCCCTTCGGCCCAACTCGTCCATGCCGACTATGATGTCCCATCTAAGTTAGTCCCATTTGCCCACATTTGGTCCATATCCTTCTAAATCTTTCCTATCTTTTTTAGTTTAGTTTAGAGATACAGCAGAACCAGGCCCTTTGGCTCACCGAGACCGCGCCGACCAGCGATCATCTCGTACATCTTATCCTAGGCTTAGATAGAGTGGATGTGGAGAGGATGTTTCCCACTGGTGGGAGAGTCTAGGACCAGAGGTCATAGCTTCAGAATTAATGGGCATACCTTTACGAAGGAGATGAGGAGATATTTCTTGTCAGAGGATGGTGAATCTGTGGAATTCTTTGCCACAGAAGGCTGTGGAGGCCAAGTCAGTGAATATTTTTAAGACAGATTCTTGATTAGTATGGGTGTCAGGGGTTATGGGGAGAAGGCAGGAGAATTGGGTTAGGAGGGAAAGATAGATCAGCCATGATTTAATGACGGAGCAGGCTTGATGGGCCGAATGGCCTAATTCTAGTCCTATCACTTATGATCTTATGTAGACAAAAATGCTGGAGAAACTCAGCGGGTGAGGCAGCATCTACAGAGCAAAGGAATAGGTGACATTTTGGGTCTTGACCCGAAACGTCACCTATTCCTTCGCTCCATAGATTCTGCCCCACCTGCTGAGTTTCTCCAGCATTTTTGTCTACCTTCGAATTTTCCAGCATCTGCAGTACTTTCGTAAACTTATGATCTTATGATCTTACACACACTTGGGACGATTTGACCAAGCCAATTAACCTACAAACCGGACGTCTTTAGAATGTGGGAGGAAGCCGGAGCACCCGGAGAAACCCACACAGGTCATGGGAGAAGACAGCACCTATAGTCAGGATCGAGCTCAGGTCTCGGGCGCTGTGAGGCAGCAACTCTACCACTGCATCACCATGCCTTTCCCGATCCTTTCTCAAGCCCTGGAACCTAAAGTTACAATTCAAAGGCCATGACGTAACCCCCTGTTAGTTTGCAAGCTGGGAACTGTTCAGCTTGATTTCATTCCCACTATCCAGCTGTACTAAATCTTGCTTCATTAATTTTTTTCAGCTGCAGTGCTTATTCTGCTACTTTTACGGATTCAAGATCATTTTAGAGGATCCTTGGCTTTCTGAAATATTTATCACAAATCTGCAAATACTTCTTATTAAATTTTTATGGATTTGAGGAAAATGTGCAAAAAATCTGTGAGTTTAGCCAACTGCACATTTAAAGACACGACATTTTCATTAAAAACCTGGGGCAGATAAAATGTACGTTTGGATCTATTATTGCCATGTGTTCCGAGGTTCAGTGAAAAGGTTTGTTTTGCATGCTATGCAACCCGATCAGATAATACCGTACAGAAATACAATCACGTTTAACTCAAGTCGCGTTAGGGTGGCGCGGTGGCGCAGCGGGAAGGTTGCTGCCTCACAGCGCCGGAGACCCGGGTTCGATCCCGACTATGGGTGCTGCCTGTACGGAGTTTGTACATTCTCCCCGTGACCTGCGTGGGTTTTTGTCGAGATCTTCGGTTTCCTCCCACACTCCAAAGGCATACAGGTTTGTAGGTTAATTGACTTGGGTTTGTATACTTGGTATAAGTGTAAATTGTCCCTAGTACGTGGTGGATAAAGTTAATGTTGGCGAGGACTCGGTGGGCCGAAGGGCCTGTTTCTGCGCTGTATCTCTAAACTAAACTAGACTAAAGTGGGTCTGGAAATGAAATGTCACCCATTTCTTTGCTCCAGAGATGCTGCATGTCCCGCTGAGTTACTCCAGCATTTCTGTGTCTATCTTCGGTTTAAACCAGCATCTGCAGTTCCTTCCTACATAGGACATGTACAGAGTAGGAACAGGTCCTTCGGCCCACAATATCTGGGCCTGTAGTCAGGATCGAACCTGGGCCTCCGGCGCTGCAAGGCAGCAACTCTACCGCTGCATCACTGAGTCGCCACAAAGGTTGTGTGTGAACCACATTGAATTGGCAGCAAATTGGCACTGATCACCGACCTGAAATATAGGGTGCTCTGCAGCTGATTTCACAACCAGTGTTATTAGTACATTGTGTGCAGTTTTGGTCCCCTAATTGGAGGAAGGACATTCTTGCTATTGAGGGAGTGCAGCGTAGGTTTACAAGGTTCATTCCCGGGATGGCGGGACTGTCATATGCTGAGAGAATGGAGTGACTGGGCTTGTATATTCTGGAGTTTAGAAGGATGAGAGGGGATCTTATTGAAACATATAACATTATTAAGGGTTTGGACACGGTAGAGGCAGGAAACATGTTCCCGATGTTGGGGGAGTCCAGAACCAGGGGCCACAGTTTAAGAATAAGGGGTAAGCCATTTAGAACAGAGACGAGGAAACACTTTTTCTCACAGTGTTTTGAGTCTGTGGAATTCTCTGCCTCAGAGGGCAGTGGAGGCAGGTTTTCTGGATACTTTCAAGAGAGAGCTAAATAGGGCTCTTAAAGATAGCGGAGTCAGGGGATAAGGGGAGAAGGCAGGAATGGGGTACTGATTGGGGATGATCAGCCATGATCAAATTGAATGGCGGTGCTGGCTCGAAGGGCCGAATGGCCTACTCCTGCACCTATTGTCTATTGTAAACATTTTCTGGTGATACATTAATCTCATTTTTAATAGGTATAGAACTTCCCACATCTTTTTCACTGCACGCACTTACACTAGTAGTCATTAGTTCCTATCTGGTAATGACCTTGAAAAAAAATATATAATTATAATTAGAGGATTATGTTCAAGAGAAGGTTAGGGGGCAAACTAGCAAGCTATGTAAATTGTTTTAAACAAGGCGGAAGTAAAGTTTCAGATTTCTATATCTCTCTAGTGTGTACAATATAGTGTTCAGTTCCAGACGGGATGGAAGATCTGTAAGGGGCATCAAGCCCAGCATAGTACTATTTGCTTTAAAATCAACACCAAAGAAGGAAGATGAAAACAGACTTTCAACATTTGAGATGTTCAAGAACGAACTGCAGATGCTGGAAAAATCGAAGGTAGACAAAAATGCTGGAGAAGCTCAGCGGGACTGGCAGCATCTGTGGAGCAAAGGAATAGGTGACGTTTCGGGTCGAAACCCTTCTTCAGACTGATGTGGGGGTGGGGGGGGGGGTTGGGGGCGGGAAGAAGAAAGGAAGAGGCGGAGACAATGGGCTGTGTGGGAGAGCTGGGAAGGGGAGGGGAAGGAGGGAGAAAGCAAGGACTACCTGTAATTGGAGAAGTCAATGTTCATACCGCTGGGGTGTGAACTGCCCAAGCGAAATATGAGGTAACATTTGAAATGATGTGCCTTTGTGAAATAATGGGAGGTTCACGTGTCGACAGGATCCGCAACACCACCGTACCTAAAACACTTAGTTTGGAACTAACCATTCTGGACAGAATTACAACAAAAAGACTGCGTTACTTCGGACATATCCAGCGAATGCCACCATCACGCTTTCCCAAACTAGCATTTGAGGCCCGTGTCCATGGAAACCGCCCGAGAGGAAGACCCGCCAAAAAGATGGAGTGACTGCCTGAAAGCAGACTGCAGCAAAAAGAACATCAACTCTCTGGTCAAGAGCTAGCAGGCTAGCTAAGGACAGAAGTCTATTGTCTATTGTATATTGAGAGTGGCAGGACATGATGAAGCAGATGGCAGCACTCAATCCCAAGTTGGAGTGAACGTCATAGATCGATAGAAAGTTTAGGGTTACAGCATGGAAACAGGCCCTTCGGCCCACAGAGTCCACGCCGACCTTCGATCACCCTTTTGCGCCAGTTGTACGGTATCCCACTTCCTCATCCACTCCCTACACACTAGGGGGCAATTTACAGAGGGACAATTAACCTACAAACCCGCACGTCTTTGGGATGTGGGAGGAAACCGGAGCACCGGGAAGAAACCCACCCGGTCACAGGGAGAAGGTGCAAACTCCACATGGACAGACAGCACCTGAGGACAGGATCGAACCCGTGTCTCTGGTCCTGTGAGGCAGCAGCTCTACCCGCTGCACCCACTGTACTGCCCAAGTCTGAGAGATATATCTTCTGTAGATCGTTGATTATAAGAGAACTCTCCTCAACTTTGTGTTTCTGATTATTAGTTAACTACCCCCAGTTAATTAAAGTCTAACAGACAAGTGTAGACATGGAAACATTTACAGTCAGGAGTGAAATAAAAATATATTCCAAGAAATACTCAAGATTATGTGCAGGAAGGAACTGCAGATGCTGGAGTAACCGAAGATAGACACAAAAAGCTGGAGTAACTCAGCGGGACAGGCAGCATCTCTGGAGAGAAGAATGGGTGACGTTTCGGGTCGAGACCCTTCTTCAGACTGTGAGTCTCCCCCTCCCCTGACTCTCAGTCTGAAGAAGGGTCTCGACCCGAAACGTCACCTACTCAAGATTATGGTGGTTTACTTTAGTGATACAGGGTGGAAACAAACCCTTCGGCCCATCGAGTCTACGCCGACCAGCGATCGCCCTGTACACCAGCACTATCCTACACACACTAGGGATAATTTATCATTTTTACCAAAGCTAATTAACCTACAAACCTGCACGTCTTTGGACTGTGAGAGGAAACCGGAGCACCCAGAGGAAACCCACGCGGTCACAGGGAGAACGTGCAAACTCCACACGGACAGCGGCCAAGGTCAGGATCAAAGCCAGGTCTGTGGCGCTGTAAGGTGGCAACTCCACCGCTGTGCCACCCAGTCGCCGCTTGTATCACCGTTCATGGATGTGTCTCAGCTTGTCAGTACTCTGAACAACAGCTGTGATCATTCACCATCATGGATAAGGTTTGACAGTGTTAAGTCTGACTTTCAGAGGACCACAGAATGGAACTGAAGAATGTTTATTATAGGCTTATAGCAATGTGTGGACAGGCTAATAGAGGACAAGAGATTGAGATCATTAATCCATTTGCTTTTCAATAATAAAAATCCAGCTGTTCCGTCTCGACTCTCAGTGGCTGACACAGATTTTAATCAAACTGTTAAGCAACAGGATAGGTGTGGAACAGAGTTACAAACTAGCCCTGATCTCACGGAATTGCCAAGAGAGCCCGAGGGGCTGAGTGTCTCTTCAATTATCCATCTTTGACCACCTGCTGAAGTATTACTAATTCAATTCAACACCTATTTGCTTTTTAAATGGCGCAGCGGTGGAGTTGCTGCCTCACAGCGCCTGAGACCCGGGCTTGATCCTGACTAACGTTGCTGTCTGCACGGAGTTTGCACGTTCTCCCTGTGACCGCGTGGATTTTCAGTATCTGCGCTGAATGGCTCTATGACTCTAAACAGAAAAAATGTATGGGTTATGCTGGCCGTTAAGAGTGTAAAGTAATGTGTCTTGTATTAACAGTTGGGATGCATTGTGTTTGATCCATTTTTACAATTGGTCTATATTTCATGGTGTTTTGTAGTCTTTCTTCTTTCTTCGGCCCCCTTTGGTCGTGGCCAGGGATGGAGGACGCCTGTGTGTGACTTTGTTTAACGTGGGGAGACTGGTGCACATACAGCCACCCCACGGTCCTTCACAGATCTGGGTCAGTATCCAGTGGCATGGAGTCCAAGACGACCGCAGACCCTTTTCTGCTGCAGCCGTTGTGACGCTCCACTAAGGTCAGCCATCGTCCTCCGTCTGTTCCACCGTTGAGGTCTTGGTTGGATCGCTCTTTGTCAGAGACCTCCCCCTCGACCTTACCGCCATGGGTGGCCCTACCAGGAGCATCGCTCCAGACGGCATCGCTCTCAGGATCTCAGGTCCACACAAGCTTCTCCACCACGACAAGGTGACAATCCACGGAGAAGTGGTCTTTATGTAACTTTAATTGATGGGATGTGGCCAAACACATATGAAAATTGGGAACTTTCAAATCACATCACAATCACATCATATTATTTCTAACTTTTTTAACTTTTTGTTGTACCACTGTACACAGTCATGAGAGGAATAGATCGGGTAGACACACAAAGTCTCTTGGCCAGAGTAGGGGAATCGAGGACCAGGGGATATAGGTTTATGGTGAGGGGGAGGGGGGGGGGGGGGAAGATCTAATAGGAACCTGAGGGGTAACTTTTTCACAAAGGGTGGTGGGTGTATGGAACGAGCTGCCAGAGGAGGTAGTTCAGGCTGGGACTATCAAGATTCAAGATTCAAGTGAGTTTATTGTCATGTGTCCCTGATAGGACAATGAAATTCTTGCTTTGCTTCAGCACAACAGAACATAGTAGGCATTGACTACAAAACAGATCAGTGTGTCCATATACCATTATATACGTAAATACACACAAGAATAAATAAACTGATAAAGTGCAAATAACAGATAATGGGCTATTAATGTTCATAGTTTTGTGCGAGCCAAGTTTAACAACCTGATGGCTGTGGGGAAGTAGCTATTCCTGAACCTGGTCATTGCAGAATCACAACGTTTAAGGGCCTGTCCCACTTGGCCATCATTCGCTCGCCATTTACGTGACCTGCTAGCATGTGGGTAGCGTGTGGGTAGCGTGTGGGACGGGCGTGTGGGTAGCGCGGGACGGGCGCATGGTGTGGTGTGGAGGAGTGTGGACTTCGTCCTGCACGAAATCTTCGCGTGCCACCGGCCTGTCGTGTAACTGACGGCCAAAGTGGGACAGGCCCAAGACCCTGGCGCGGCGCTACGTCTCACCTCCAACAGCAGCAGAGGCAGGCAAACGATCGTCGAGCTCGGCCTGGGGCTCACGGCCGTTGTGGATCCGGATCCGCCCCCACTCCTACTCCCAGAGCGGGGCCAAGACGATTGAAGATACACAGAATGCGGGAGAAACTCAGCTGGACCGGCAGCATCTCTGGAGAGAAGCAATGGGTGATGTTCTTCAGACTGAAGAAGAGTCTCGACCTGAAACATCATCCATTCCTTCTCTCCAGAGATGCTGCCGGTCCCGCTGAGTTACTCCTGCATTTTGTGTCTATCTTCAAATGACGTCACACGCTCCAGACGGCTGTGCGGACGCATGATGACGCGCGCGACCGTCGCGCGACCGTCGCGTGTCAATCACTACCGGCCTGTCGTGTAAATGACGGCAAAGTGGGACAGGTAAATGGATAGGACAAGTTTAGAAGTATATGGGCCAAATGCAGGCAGGTGGGACTAGTGTAGGTGGGACATGTTGACCAGTGTGGGCAGGTTGTGCCTGTTTCTGTGCTGTAAAACTGCTTTTGTACAAACCTACAGCAATCTATGATGTGCAGCTGTTCATATATTGGTTTATAAATCTAACATGTAGTCAGGATGTGATTCTGCCCCTTCCTTCATTGGGATTTTCACCCGACTTGTACGAGACGTCAAACACATTCTTTCACTTCTTAACATGAGTGGAAATGTCAGACAAAGAAGAGGGATTGTTCCTTATTTTAAATTCCACAAATGTAAGTCAATAAGAAATCATTCTCTGTCCCACAGTGAAAATATTAGCAGTCAGATACCTACATACCTCTGGCAGCTGCGATTTGCCTAAACATCTGCAATACCAGATGTTCACGAAAGCTTGCAAGGCATCGTGCTAATTGGGTGGAATTTTTTTTTAAAGTATATGACAAATGTTAAGAGTGAAGGTTCTTGATAAAGTTATAAAACATGAACTAGTTACTATGGCTATCAGCTTGCCTCTCCAATGAAAGCATATTAATGTTTCAATTTCTCTTCATGGAAGGCGGGGAGCGGTGGCAGTTAAGTGGAACAAATGCGTGCGATATATTATAAAAATAACAGACCATATCTAGCTGTTAGCGCGTTGTCAGCTGGGTGCGAGAGCTGGATGAATGATTGGTGTAACTATGTTGAAACAAAACAAGCTTGAAAGCTCGCACCACAAGAGTCAGGAACAGCTTCTTCCCCTCTGTTATCAGGCTTCTGAACGCTCCTTCCATAAGCTTGGGTACTGTCCGATTCACCTCTACCCCATTGCGGACATTAGACTTTGTCTCTGGAACTGATGCGCTACAATGCTGAGAACTATATTCTGCACTCTGTATCTTCCCCTTTGCTCCACCTGTTTAAGGGTTTAGGTGACGTTTTGGATTGAGGCCCTTCTTCAGACTTACAAATTCAGAACTGCAGATGCTGGTTTACCAAGCAAAGAGACAAAGTACTGGAGTAACTCATCGGGTCAAGCAGCATCTCTGGAGAATGTGGACTCTGAAGAAGGGTCCCGACCAGATCGTCCCCTGTCCATGTTCTCCAGAGATGCTGCCTGACCCGCTGAGTTCCTCCAGCACTCTGTGAAACGTCACCTATCCATGTTCTCCACAGATGCTGCCTGACCCGCTGAGTTACTCCAGCACTCTGTGAAACGTCACCTATCCATGTTCTCCACAGATGCTGCCTGACCCGCTGAGTTCCTCCAGCATTTTGTCTTTCCTCCCTTGTTTAAACAGTCTCAGTCTCGCCCTGTGTTCAGACGCGGCCCCATGGTGCCTGATGTAGATAATTAGTGTGTCCCAACTGAACCATCCTACCACAACCAGAGAGCAGTCCTGAACTACTATCTACCTCATTGGAGACACTCAGACTATCTTTGATCAAATTGGCTTTACTTTGCACTAAACGTTGTTCCATCATTTATCTATACACTGTAAGCGGCTCGATTGTAAACATCTATTGTCTTCCCGCTGACTGGTTAGCACGCAACAAAAGCTTTTCACTGTACCTCGGTACACGCGACAATAAACTGAATTAAGAACTAAGTCTGTGTGCACACAAGGCTAGCCAGCATCGCAGTACCAACTGACCCACAGAGTCATCTCAATCAATGGCCCTCCACCCACTTCTCTTTCCCCACCCCACCCCCTACCCCAGGCAATTTAGGACTGAGGTGAGGAAAAACTTTTTCACCCAGAGTGTTGTGAATCTGTGGAATTCTCTGCCACAGAAGGCAGTGGAGGCCGATTCACTGGATGTTTTCTCGGGAGAGTCAGATTTAGCTGTTAGGGCTAACGGAATCAAGGGATACGGGGCAGAAAGCAGGAATGGGGTACTGATTCTGGATGATCAGCTATGACCATATTGAATGGTGGTGCTGGCTTGAAGGGCCGAATGGCCTACTCCTGCACCTATTGTCCATGTTCCTATGTTTTAAATGTTGTTGTTGTGCCTGCCTCAAATATCTCTTAGTTGGAAACCACTTGCGTGACATCTCACAAAGAAGTTCGGAGTAGAGAATAGCAGCTAATTTTGTTATGAATGTGGCAAATCGACAAGAACTTTTAGCCCTCTTTTGTTTGCTAATTGCGGCTGGGAGTTGAACATATTAGCAGCCTTGTCACTGTAGCGAGCTCCTTGCCACAAAGCACTGCCCTGCACTGCAGTAGAATCGTGCTATTGTGATGGGCTTGGCCTGCAGTCCGAATGATTGCTATAAGTGGTCTATAATTAAGACTTCTTCTCATGCTTCCTTCAGCTAAACGACGGCAATCATTGGAGCAGAGGCACCATTTTGCCTCGGGTTATGGGACTTTTAAAAATCCGTCCCAGAGAGAGAGAGAGAGAGAGAGAGCAATGAAAAGCAGTTGGTATTAAAGGGAAACTTGCAAGGAACAAGGACTACAGCACTGGAGTAATTGTACTCACACCTCGAGTCCCTTTGACTGCACTTCCTTGCCTCTGACAGTTGTATTTTAGTTTTTTTACTCTTAGAGATACAGCTCGGACAGAGGCCCTTCGGCCCACCGAGTCCGCGCCGACCAGCGATCCCTGCACTTTAACACTATCCTACACGCACGAAGGACAATGTTATATTTACACCAAAGCCAATTAACCTACAAATCAGCACGTCTTTGGAGTGTGGGAGGAGAACCCACGCAGGTCACGGGGAGAACGTACAAACTCCGTACAGTCAGCACCCGTAGTCGGGATTGAACCCGGGTCTCTGGCGCTGTAAGCGCTGTAAGGCAGCAACTCTACCGCTGTGCCACTGCGTCACTGTATTTTTCAGTCCATTTCCCACGGTAGTTGATTCAATGGGAACGAGCTTCCAGGGAAGGTAGTTGAGGCAGGTGTTATCACAACATTTAAAAGACACTTGGACAGGTAGACAAAAGTGCTGGAGAAACTCAGCAGGTGCAGCAGCATCTATGGATCGAAGGAAATAGGCAACGTTTCGGCCCGAAACGTTGCCTATTTCCTTCGCTCCATAGATGCTGCTGCACCCACTGAGTTTCTCCAGCACGTTTGTCTATCTTCGATTTTCCAGCATCTGCAGTTCCTTCTTAAACACTTGGACGGGTACATGGACAGGGCAGGTGTAGAGGTAGTATAGGTCAAATGTGGGCAGGTGCGAGCATCTTGGTCAGCATGGGCAAGTTGGGCCAAATGGTCCTGTTTCCGTGCTGCAAGACTCAATGACACAATGTCTTTTTTCCCAGGTTATCCGGTTGTAAAACTAGAGGGCATTATTGTTTTTAGTTTAGAGAGACAGCACGGAAACAGGCCCTTCAAGGCCCTTCAAGTCCACACCGACCATCGATCAGCCATTCACATCCACTCCCTACACACGAGGGACAATTTACAGAGGGGCCAATTAACCTACAAACACGCACGTCTTTGGAGTGTGAATGGAAACCGGAGCACCAGGAGGAAACCCACGCTGTCACAGGGAGAACGTGCAAACTCTGCACGGACATAAACTCCCGAGGTCAGGATCGAACTGCGCAGCCCTAAAGGCTTAGGGTGCGAGGGGAGAGATTTAAGAGGGACCTGAGGGGCAAATTTTTCACTCGGAGGGTATGAGCTGCCAGCTATAGAAGTGGATGCAATTACCACTTTTATAAGACATTGGTACAAATATATATGAACAGGAAGGTAGACACAAAAAGCTGGAGTAACTCAGCGGGACAGGCAGCATCTCTGGAGAGAAGGAATGGGTGACGTTTCGGGTCTGAAGAAGGGTCTCGACCCAAAACATCACTCATTCCTTCTCCCCAGAGATCCTGTCTGTCCCGCTGAGTTTCAAATCCAGCTTTTTGTGTCTATCTTCGGTTTAAACCAGCATCTGCAGTTCCTTCCTACACATACTGTATGAACAGGAAGGGTTTCGAGCGTTATGGGCCAAATGCAATCAAATGCGTCTAGCCCAACATGCCAACTTGGTTGGCGTGGACAAGGTGGGCCGAATGGCCTGTTTCAGTGCTGTACATCTGTTGGACTCCAATCAGTGAATTTGTGTCACAAAGTACTGGTGTTGGTTCTAACGCAGAGGGAAAACATGGGAACCACAGTGGATAACTCAGCTGATGATCATCGAGGGAGTTCAGCATTAGTTATCAATACTGCTGGTTGGCATTGATTAGCGTGAAACACAAACTGGTTTTGGCATCCAACTTTCATCTTAATATGTGCGCGGTAATTTGACTTATAGAAACCTAGAAAATAGATACAGGAGTAGGCCATTCGGCCCTTTTAGCCAGCACCGCCATTCAATATGATCATGGCTGATCATCCACAATCAGTACCCCGTTCCTGCTTTCTCCCCATATCCCTTGATTCCGTTAGCCCTAAGAGCTGAATCGAACTCTCTCTTGAATATTATTGAGGGTGAGAGGCCATTTCAACTGGGATTCCAGTGAATAACACAGTTAGTATTCGTCAGTGAATTGTGCAAAATGAGCTATTCACTCCCCTCCCCCCCCCTCCCCCCCTCCCCCTCCACTACAACAAGTATTTTAATGTGATGACATTTAGTTGTGTTGCATTTAAATCCAGATGTTTAGACACACTGGCTGGTTTGTTGTTTTTTTGCCAGTCATCTGGATTTTAATGGAAACCAGACAAATAGATGCAACTTTATACTTTACCCAGTTGTACAAGTTTGATGAAAGTGAGGCTGCAGAACTACAATCCAACTTAGAAAAGTGAAAACTGGTACAGGTCCACCACTGATTTTCCAGCACCCTTGGTTCCAGAGCCTTTCTGGATTATCCGTGTTGCCTGGTTCAACAGAGGTCACGGCCCCTGAGAGGAGTCCAACGGTACCGGAATGTTCTGCCTAGGCCGTCGTGGGCTGAGACACCTTTGTAGGTTAATTGGCTTTGGTATAAATGTAAAACTGTAGTGTGTATAGGATAGTGTTAGTGTGCGGGGATCGCTGGTCGGTGCGGACTCGGTGGGCCGAAGGGCTGTTTCCGCGCTGTATCTCTAAACTAAACTATGAACCGGTAAAGAACTGTAAGTCACTGTAGGGGAGAGGAATGGACAGTCAATAGACAATAGACAATAGGTGCAGGAGTAGGCCATTCGGCCCTTCGAGCCAGCACTGTGATCATGGCTGATCATCCCCAATCAGTACCCCGTTCCTGCCTTCTCCCCATATCCCTGGCTCCGCTGTCTTTCAGTTTGTATAGACACTGCACACTGAGCAGACAAACACCCCCAGTTCCCCAGCGCGCTTTGTTTCACATTCTCCATGTATCTCCAGTCTCACGAACGCTCAGATGTGTCATATCCTTTCATATAACACAGTTTGCTCTTGGGCTTCTCATTAATATAAAAGAGGCTGCTTGGTTTGTGTGTGTTTCCCCAGTCGGTGTATGACTCTACCCTTCAAAGCATCTCAGTGGACAGCCACAGCTGGTCAGACTGCGTCATCACACAAGGAAGAACACCTTCGCATCATTGCATGAGGGAACTTGCGTGAAAAATTAAACCAAAATCAATTCATTTTGCAGAGAATTAGCATCGAGATATTCACACTGCAGCATTTTGGAATATCTGTGACAGGAACAAATGTTTCCCGTTCATCATCTGAAAGAACTTTAGTACACCTCGTCCCAAGAACTAAGACCCAAGCCGGATCTCTGGTGCTGCCAGGCAGCAGCTCTACCCGCTGCGTCACTCTGCGGCCATACTTTTGCATTATTTGAAGTCATTTTTCACCCAGAGAGTTGTGAATCTGTGGAATTCTCTGCCACAAAAGTACTGTGTCATTCCGTTGAGGACATTGTTGCAGTAAAGTGGGCAAGCCACTGCCTCCCAAGCGCCGGAGACCCGGGTTTGATCCTAACCTCGGGTGCTGCCTGTGTGGATATAGGGAGAAAGCAGGAACGGGGTACTGACTATGGATGATCAGCCATGATCATATTGAATGGCAGTGCTGGCTCGAAGGCCGAATGGCCTACTCCTGCACCTATTTTCTATGTCTCTAACGTTTTTTTTCTTTGTTATATTAATTTATCATGATTACATGCTTAAAATTTCTGTCTTAAAAATATCCATTGACTTGGCCTCCACAGCCGTCTGTGGCAAAGAATTCCACAGATTCACCACCCTCTGACTCAAGAAATTTCTCCTCATCTCTTTCCTAAAGGAACTTCCATTAAATCTGAGGCTATGACGTCTGGTCCTAGACTCTCCCACCAGTGGAAATATCCTCTCCACATCCACTCTATCCAAGCCTTTCACTATTCATAAGCTTATAAGGTCAGAAGAATAGGAGTAGAATAAGGTACACAAAAAATGCTGGAGAAACTCAGCGGGTGCAACAGCATCTATGGAGCGAAGGAAATAGGTAACGTTTCGGGCCGAAACCCTTCTTCAGACTGATAGGGGGTGGGGAGAAGAAAGGAAAAAGGAAAAAGGCGGAGGAGGAGCCTGAGGGCTGGGGGAGGGGAGGAGACAACCAGATGGCTGATGAAGGGGAGGGGACAGCAAGGGCTAGCAAAATTGGAGAATTCAACGTTCAAGCCCCAGGATGTAGACTGCCCAAGCGGAATATGAGGTGCATTTCCTCCAATTTACGGTGTTGCTCGCTGTGGCCATGGGAGAGACCCAGGACAGAGAGGTCAGATACGGAATGGGAGGGGGAGTTGAAGTGCTGAGCCACCGGGAGATCAGGTTGGTTATTGCGGACCGACCGGAGGTGTTCGGCGAAACGATCGCCAAGCCTCCGCTTGGTCTCACCGATGTAGATCAGCTGACATCTAGAGCAGCGGATGCAATAGATGAGGTTGGAGGAGATGCAGGTGGACCTGCATAAGGCCATTTTTGCCCATCAAGTTACTCTGCCATGGCCTGACCTATCTCCCCCATTCTCCCCCATTTCCCCCATTCTCCCCCCATTCTCCCCCATTCTCCCCCATTCTCCCCCATTCTCCCCCATTCTCCCCCATCTCCCCCATTCTCCCCCATTCTCCCCCATTCTCCCCCATTCTCCCCCATTCTCCCCCATTCTCCCCATTCTCCCCCATTCTCCCCATTCTCCCCCATTCTCCCCCATTCTCCCCCATTCTCCCCATAACCTCTGACGCCTGTACTAATCAAGAATTCAGTAGGTTTCAATGAGGTCCCCCTCATTCTTCTAAACTCCAGCGAGTACAGGCCCAGAATCAGTTTCTGCATTCACTCTGTATTTTATACCATTCCTAGCTTGCAGATTCGCAGTAGCTACTAACCACAAACTACTTTTTAATCAGTGCACACTTTCCTCTGACCTGGCAATTGACAAATAGTTGACTCACACTCCCTCTCTCACTCCCCTGACAAACCTTCTTTATGAATCATAAAATATCTCTGACACTGAATCAATTTCTGTACTTACACATCTTGCTACTCTATTCACATTAGGCAGATGAACCGAGCTAATTACTTGTTAATCAATATTTTAAATGAGGAGCTGTCAGCTGTGTTTCAAAGGCTAATAAATAACTTTTAAATTAATGCTTCGCTGTTATACGATGATTGACAAGAAAGGACGAATGTCATTTTTTAGGTAGACAAAAATGCTGGAGAACTCAGCGGGTGAGGCAGCATCTATGGAGCGAAGGAAATAGGCAACGTTTCGGGGTCGAGACCCTTCTTCAGACTGATGTGAGGAGGGGGGAGGGGGGGAGGGAAGAAGAAAGGAAGAGGTGGAGCCAGTGGGCTGAACGAGAGCTGAGAAGGGGAGGAGAAAGTAGGGACTACCTGAAATTAGAGAAGTCACTGTTCATACCGCTGGGGTGCAAACTGCCCAAGCGAAATATGAGGTGCTGCTCCTCCAATTTTCAGTGGTCCCCACTCTGGTCATGGAGGAGGCCCAGGACAGAAACGTCGGATTCGGAATGGGAGGGGGAGTTGAAGTGCTGGGCAGTTTGCACCCCAGCGGTATGAACATTGACCTCTAATTTCAGGTAGTCCTACTTTCCCCTCCCCAGCTCTCCTCAGCCCACTGCTCCACTTCTTCCT